>CM066342.1:13302394-13428661 GCA_033807585.1 Hydrophis major | reverse complement strand
AAAAAAGAGAGAGAGAGAGATTCCAGGAAGGGATGGGAATAGCTGATTCTTAGCCAGCAAATTGTTAATTTAGGGCATTCCAATTTTGAGACTCTAGATGCATAAACTGGCATCTTTAACTGGATCTGTCAGCCTTATAAGGTAGACCCGACAAACAGCCGCCGAGTGGGCCTAAACCTACTTTTATTAGAACAGTTGTAATAACTGAATCTTGCAAAATATGCAGGCTTCTCCTCCTCCTTTCATCTTCCTGAAAGAAGTGGGGGGAGGGCTGTCTGTGATGATCCTGTAAATCTCTTTCTTGGTATGGGTTCAACCCACGTTGATCTAATTGTCCCCATAGTGAAGGATCTTCCTTCTGTCCATCAAGGTTCTACTCCAGTCTCCTTCTGAGGTTTATCCTCTCCCACATGCTCCAAACTCTGACCATGGTGCCCTCAGTCCTCTTTAAATAGCTTGGTTTGCCACTTCCAATATATATTTTTTGAGGGTTGATGGTGGTGGAACTTCTGAGCTCATGGATTCGAAAACAGGCTCTGCCTCCCTTAGCACCCAATCAGTGGGAGAAAGTTTCATGTTACTGTCATTTCCAGACAAAAGTAATTTATTTGTGATATTTCTTTCTTCCCCAGCCTGGTGCTTAGAAGAGATTCAGAGTAGGTAATGATAGAGGATTTAGGAGCTAAGCATCTTTTAGATAAAGTCTGCCTGGATTACATTGGCAAGCGCTGCATCTTAACGCTTTCTCGACTTGCAAACAAAGGGAAGAAATGATCTGTGGTGATTTTGCACATCCTCATAGAATGTGACAGACACAGGCACATAAGAGCCCTTGGCAAAGCTTGGCACTCGTTCTGTCTTCTACTTTCTGGGATGGAGAGGTCGTGAAAAATGTTAAAAAGTTTCAGACTGCTCTCCAAAGCTCTCTTGAGAAAGCCCAACTCCTGACCCATAGATTCAGCTTGAAGTCAAGGGCTGAAATTCACCCCCAGATCTGATTTATCCCTCTCCTTGGGGTTCTTTCTATTAGCGTTACAGCTTCTATCATGCTGTCATTCCCCAAGCTAATGAGCTAATTTTGAGGCATTTGAAGCCAGTTTTTATTTATTCAGCCCGGCTGATCCGTTTGTTTACTTTGTATGAGATAATAGCCAGTTATCCAAGATAAGATATCTGTGAACCGTTCAGCAAAGCGCAGCCCTGGAAAAAAAAAATGCAAACAGCCTAGGACACTGAACTTTAGAGGGGGAAAAAACACTGCCTATTAAAATGTTTTGCCAGGTCTCTCTTAGAATGGAATGGAATGAAATGGAATGGAATAGAATAGAATAAAGAAAATGTAGAATGGATTGAAGAATAGAATAGAATAAAATAGAACAGAAACAGAACAGCACATAGAATAGGTGTAGGAGTAGGAATAGAATAGGATAGAATTAGAATAGAATAGGAAATAATAGAATTAGAATGGAATGGAATAGAATTCTTTATTGGCCAAGTGTGACTGGACACACAAGGAATTGGTCTTGGTGCAAAGGCTCTCAGTAAACATAAAAGAAAAGGTACCATTCACGAAGAGCCAAGAATCATAAGGTACAACACTTAGTAATAGTCATAGGGTACAATAAGCCATGAAATCATACCAGGAAACAATCAATAAAAATCATTAGGATACAAGCAACAAGGTTACAGTCATACTGTCACAAGTGGGGGGGGGATGGATGATAAGGAGTGATGAGAAGATTAATAGTAATAGTACTGCATACTTAGTAAATAGTTGGACAGTGTTGAAGGAATTATTTGTTTAGCAGAGTGATGGCGTTGGGGGGAAAACTCTCCTTGTGTCTAGTTGTTTTGGTGTGTAATGCTCCATACTGTCATTTTGAGGGAAGGGGTTGAAACAGTTTATGTCCAGGATGTGAGGGGTCTGTAGATATTTTCCCAGCCCTCTTTTTGACTCCTGTAGGATACAGGTCCTCCATGGGAGGCAAGTTGGTAGCAATTGCTATTTTCCGCAGTCCTAATTCCTCTCTGGAGTCTGTGTCTGTCCTGTTGGGTTGCAGAACCAAACCAGACAGTTATAGAGGTGCAGGTGACAGACTCCATCATTCCTCTGCAGAACTGGATCAGCAGCTCCTTGGGCACTTTGAGCTTCCTGAGTTGTCGCAGAAAGAACATTCTCTTCAAATCAAAACAGTGAAAAGATGAAAGAGAGGATTGGGAATGCAACCTCATGGAGAAAAATTCTTCTGAATGGCTTTTTACCTTGAAAACAAATGCAGTGCATATTCTTTCCTGAGCTACAAACATATTAAGGGACCAATGCTTCTGATTCATAAATTAGACATAATCCACAAGATGAATAAGCCACCATTCATAATGCACCTGGCAACTAGTTGGAACTTGCAAACTTTACATGGGAGAGAAAATAAGGCAGTCAGGATGACCAATTGGCAAACTTGGGTTGAACCCAAATCCAGAGCCAGAAAGTCGTTGCTCACCTATCACAAACTGGAATAAACATAGTTCTTATTCAACATTTGCTTGTTGGAACAGAAGACACGCTTGATAGGGAAGAACCAGTTTCTTTGTTTAGCGCAGGGGTCTTCAAATTGGACAGCTTTAAGACTTGTGGACTTCAACTCCCAGAATTCCTGAGCTAACATGACTGGAGGAGGGATTCTGGGAGTTGAAGTCTACAAGTCTAAAACTTGCCAAGTTTGGAGACCCTTGGTTTAGCGCATGGCATATCATACATGGACTAGCAATATATGTCAACATTTCGTCTAGATTAGTAGAATACAATGAAATATAAATATATATTTTTTAATATCTATGTTCGAACATCAATGTCTAGACCATTTAACCATTGAAATGCAGTGATTTGAGATTTAAAAAAAAAGACTAGTCTAAATTTCAGGAAACCTCAACAGCAAGTCAATTTTTGGATGTCACCAGATTACAAACACTTCCCAAATATGGCCATGTAAGTCTACAAAGGAGGACACCTGCGCTCCTCGTATTGATGTCTGCCTAGATAATGTCTTTCTTAGGACCAACTAAAATGACACAAAAAATGAATACTTTTTTTTAGTTTGTTGGACAAACAGAATAACAGAATGAGAGTCGGAAGGGCCCTTGGAGGTCTTCCAGTCCAACCCCCTGCTCAGGCAAGAAAACCTACACCACTTCAGATAAATGGTTATCCGATCTCTTCTTAAAAACTTCCAATGTTGGAGCATTCACAACTTCTGAAGGCCAGTTATTCCATTATCTATTATCTGTTATCATTGGTGAATTGTCCTCACCGTTAGGAAAAATTTTTCCTTAAGTTCCAATTGCTTCTTGTCATGCCTTTAGGTGCTTTTTTTGACTACACGAGACAATCAGTGCAATTTAGAGTGATCACCCAAAAGAAATAGAAAGTCCCCCCAATTCCAGGCAAGAGAAGAATGACTGAATGGGACATCCTGAAGATGCCAGCAAATGAATAAAAGCTCTCAACTCTAGAACAAACACCGATGAGACATTGACGAGATATCCTGTCTCCACAGATGAATGTCCCATCCACACCCAGGTTTCTCCCTAATGTTTCCTTTCAGGCTGAAACTCAAGTTCTGGATAAAATAGCTCTTTTATAGTTTATTTTTAACTTTCCTCTTCCTGGACAGTTGGAGAACTCTTCCGCAGAGGATGCTTTGCTCAATCCCTCTGCTGGTGAACTCCCCTCTGACCACGGGGCAATCACAGTGGGAACAGCCTGTTGGGCTAGCCACAGGACGCACATTAAAAAACCCTCCAACAAATTACGAACTTGAAGGTGACAGAGAAAATGATGAAGTCTTATTGGACAACCAGCTAAATATGAGCCAGCCGTGTGCAGCAGCAACAGCCAAAAAAGCTAATGCAATCCTAAATTGCATTAACACGGGGATACAATCAAGATCAAGTGAGGTACTAACACCACTCTATAAAGCCTTAGTAAGGCCACACCTAGAGTCCTGCATCCAATTTTGTTCACCGCATTATAAAAAAGATGTTGAGACTCTAGAAAGAGTGCAGAGAAGAGCAGCCAGGATGATGAGGGGACTGGAGACGAAAACATACGAAAAATGGTTACAGGAACTGGGCTTGGCTAGTCTGGTGAAGAGAAGGACCAGGGGAGACAGGATAGCGGTCTTCCAATATTTGAAGGGCTGCCACAGAGAGGAGGAAGGGGTCAAGCTATTTTTCAAAGCATCCAAAGGCCAGACAAGGAAAAATGGATGGAAACTGAATGAGAGATTCAACCTGGAAAAAAGGAGAAACTTTCTGACAGTAGGGACAATCAACCCATGGAACAGAAGTTGCCTTTGGAAGTTGTAGGAGCTTCATCACTGGAGGCTTTCAAGAAGAGATTGGACTGCCATTTGTCAGAAATGGTGTAGGGTCTCCTGCTTGGGTGGAGGGTTGGACTAGATGACTTACGAGGTCCCTTCCAACTCTGCTTATCTGTTATCTGAAGTGGATGTGTTTCATTGGCATCAAACGTGCTTTTTATTATGGACCTATTCCTTTGGAACCTGGTCCCAGGTAGCTTCCCTTGTTTGCGCATTCCTCGTTTGTCAAACTCAGCACATGCTTCCATAATTTTTTTTGCAAGATTATTCTACTCCTCCTCCAGAGAGGTCAGAGAAAGATACTTGTGAGCCTTCATCCTTTGGAGCATCGATGGCAATGCTAAAAGCATCGAGCCAGCTGCCCCTGGGGAAATATTTGCTTTGAAGGGCATAAAGGTGCAAAATTAATCAACTTGCTCATTCCAAGTCCCGATCTCTGGCCAGTAATGAGAGCAGTGGGAGAAGAGGTTTCGAAAGAGACACCCAGAGAGAGAAACAAGAAAAGGGAAAACAAGATTGGGAAGCAAACATGCCCAGCTGGTGGGAAGGAAGACTTGACATCTGCACGCAGTGCAGCCAATGCAACCTCTCTCCCCTCCTGTGTAGAACAACTTCTGCATGATAACATTACTGTTATGCTCTAAGCACTCTTCTGCCTTCTCCAGGGGTAGTTGATTCATGACCAAAGAGATTTGTTCCTTACCATCTTTGCAAAACTTTTCTAATCTTTGAGAACACAGTGTAGGGGTAACTGTGAAGAGAAAAAGAGAAAGGGGGAGAGAGAGAGAGAGAGAGAGAGAAGAAACAAACGACCTGCGTGTGAGTGGATGAATCCAAGAGATTTCCCAGGCAGTAATTTAGGGCAGGAGTCCCCAATCCACAGTCCAGTACAACCAGGCCGCACAAACAAGTGAAGCCCCATCCACGGATTGCAGGCAGCATGCAGAAACCTTTCTTCTTCTTCTTCTCTTTCTCTTTCTCCTTCTCCTCCTCCTCCTCTTGCACCTTCTCCTTCTCCTTTTTCCTCCTTCTTCCTCCTCTCCCCCAGTCCCTAGTGCCCCAAAATGGTGGGGGGGACACTGATTTAGGGCATCTTCTGCTGTCATTCAATGTTGTTGTGCCAACTAACCATCAGTGGGGCAGACTATGGTTACTGGGGACATAGCAGTGGATGAGCGTAACCCAACACCTATTTAATTTCACTTCTCCAGGATCTGGGGCAGACTTTTGCCCACTAATACCTCTACTCCATCACAGGTCAGCATGTTCTCCAGATGCTATTGCTTGCATCATGGCCGAAACATC
Source organism: Hydrophis major (assembly GCA_033807585.1). Taxonomy (NCBI): domain Eukaryota; kingdom Metazoa; phylum Chordata; class Lepidosauria; order Squamata; family Elapidae; genus Hydrophis; species Hydrophis major. Next base: position 13,422,980 of record CM066342.1, on the reverse strand, counting down.
CGAAGCCTCCTTTTGAGCTGGCCTGACAGCCGTTAACAAAACATCCTTCCAACTCTTGCCATGAAAAGGAGGTTTTTGAAGGAAGCCTCCTTCACTACGGTCCAAGATCTTGAGAGCAGTTGCTCTGAGAACGGATGCATCTTTACGCTATGAGTGGGACTTCCAATTCCTCTCGGGACCTCTTTATGTTTCCTCTCGCTTGCAGACAATACCACGCTTCCCATAAGCCTGTCTCACTCATGAGGTCATTCCTGGAAATCGGTCCTCCAGCCGACATCGGTCACGGTCACTCGGGGGCAGGAGAATCAAAACAACATTCTTCTTGGCTTCAAGCAATTCCTCCTCCCACGCTTCTTTCACAGACGGGGAGGCACCTGTTCTACTTAGCCATAAAGCCAAGTTTCAGTGAAGGCCACTTAGCGGACTGAATTTATTTTTCCTTGTTAAGCCTGTGTTCCCCAACGAGGGTTAAGGAGATAAGCTAAACAGAATGTGCAGCGTTAGTCAGATAGGCACACAGATAAATGAGTGAGATAAGTTTGTATGTTTGTTAACATACAGTAAAAATAACAGATATGCTTGTGCTTTCAAAAATATAGTTTATTCCATTTAGAGTTCATAGCATAGTCAAAATAACAGTCCATTAGTCATGTATCATTTAGTCAGTCCATTCAAGGATATTCAATTAGCAAAGTCCGTGTAGAATATCCAATGTCAGTTCACTTACAAATAAATCAGTCCTTTCTCTCTCCCTTTCCAGTAGGAGAAAAACGCAGTCTTGAATCCATCCAGTAATTAGGGATCATAAAGCCAGAGAGAGAGAGAGATGCCATTGTCTTGCTTCTTTTATGGTGCTATTACAACCACTCCCTTAATGACATTCCTACAGTTAAAGTTGCAGACACTTTAACTAACAAACCATGATAACTTATTTATTATTTTACCTAAACCAGTTAGGGTAAACAATGTTATCCCTAACACTCCTCTGTTGTTCTGAAGGATAGTTTTGTGGTGGTGGCTGTTGATTAATTTGTGTCTGACTTCTCGTGGCCCCATGGACCACAGCAGCGTCAGCTTTAGCAGTGGGACCTGACCTGTTCCACTGCTGGTTAAAGCGTGCGCACAGCTTTTGACACACCAGCTGCAGTGCCAATCAGCTGAGAGCATAAAGAAGAGAAAAATTGGGTGGGAAGGCCAATTCTGCCTTCTGGGAGTTGAAGTCCACATATCTTACAGATTACAAACTAATAGAGTTGGAAGGGACCTTGGAGTCCAACCCCCCCCCCCCCAAGCAGGAGACCCTACACCATTCTTCAAGCTGCCAAGGTCGAGACACACTGGCTTGAAAAGATGTACTGGGAAAGAGAGAAGGCCTAGTTCCAGGAACAGTCCCATATTGCCATCTGGAGGCAGGTGTGGAATGAACATGAAATGACAAGGTATGAGTCCAGGAAAAAAAAAAAAAGAATAAAGATAAGCATTACAGCATAGCTCAATTGTTATACCATTCTTCCCCCCCCCCCCCCCCAATGCCTTCCAGCACTTGCTGGAATGGACCCTTTCAGGGAGTCAGTCACTCTGTTCGTGAGCTGGGCGGTATTTAAACTTGATCAATAAATAAAATAAAGGCACCACTTCGACTGCAACCAGGAAATACAGAGATGAATATTATTATACAAAGATGGGAAACTTCATAAATGACAGAAGAGGACATTTTCCCTCTGATAATTGAATTCAGAATACTATAGGTAGTACTGCTTAACAAGTGAGATGTCTCATCTTTTTTAAAAAAAATCTTTATAGTAATGCAAGGCAAAAATCTGAGTGATTGTGCTGAAACTTTAAGCATTTGTGGAACAAAATAAGGGGTGGGGAGAAGAGGCTGTTTGAAGATTCAAACATGTTGCTTTGTCTGTTAAACTCTAATCCCTAGAAATGGATTGGACATCTTTCTTTCTTTCTTTCTTTCTTTCTTTCTTTCTTTCTTTCTTTCTTTCTTTCTTTCTTTCTTTCTTTCTTTCTTTCTTTCTTTCTCTCTCTCTCTCTCTCTCCCTCCCTCCCTCCCTCCCTCCTTTTTCTTTCTTTCTTTCTTTCTTTCTTTCTTTCTTTCTTTCTTTCTTTCTTTCTTTCTTTCTCTCTCTCTCTCTCTCTCTCTCTCTCTCTCTCTCTCTCTCTCTCTCTCTCTCTCTCTCTCTCTCTTTCTTTCTTTCTTTCTTTCTTTCTTTCTTTCTTGGAAAACCTTGGGCTTCCGATGAGAATCAGTCTCTTCTTTTTTCAACCTATCCATCTTCCTATCCATCCCTCTGGAATATTTAGCTTTCCAGGGTGTCTCTGTGTGTGCGTGTGTGTGTGTAATTCATTTCGACATGAGATACAGCTACTGTGCTGAAAGTGGTTCACCTTTTAGCCAAGCTTCTCTGCAATCTGATTTACGAGGTCTCTTTTCAGGTTGCCTGCCTTAAGTCGAGCTTTCAAAAGCCTGAGATTTGCGTTGTCCTCTTTAGGTTCCTGGAAGTAGTTCTCCTCTAAATGCTGTGCCTCTTAAATGCTCCGACTCTTCGTCTTTTCATCGGTCTCTGTGTGAACTGAATACTAATCGTGCATCAACCACCGCCAGTTTTGACAAAAGAGCCAGACCCAGAGTCGTCATCATCAGAGTTGGAAGGAATCAGAATGGAGCTAGGAGGGACCTTGGAGGTCTTCTAATCCAGCCCCCTGCTCAAGCAGGAGATCCTATGCCATTCCAAACAAGTGATTGTCCAATCTCTTCTTAAAAACCTCCAGTGATGAAGCATTCACAACTCCTGGTGGCAAGCAGTTCCACTGGTTAATTGTCCTCATTGTCAGAAAATTTCTCCTTAATTCCAGGTTGCTCTCTTTCTCAACTTTTTCTTGACGTTTTCTTGACTTTGACTTTTCTCAACTTTGACCTTTGACCTTTCTCAACTTCTTGACTGCTTCTCAACTTTTCTTGACTTTGACCGTTGACCTTTTTTGACTTTTTTCAACTTTGACCTTTGGCCTTTCCATCATTTCTGGCTCCCTCATCCATGGCTCCAGCCACTATTTCTGTTTTGTCAGATGCAACTTCGATACCCTTTTACGCACTTTCTTGTCCTCTTTTTTTGGTTTTTAGTAGAGGGGCTTTGATGCTCCACGGGGTTTCAAGCTGGAGTTTCACCTGTAGGTGAAATGGAATGAAGCGGGCACCTTTTGCACACGGAACATGTTTTGCTGTTGCTGTAATATAATTTTTGCCCCTCTAGGCTTGTCTTTTTCTTTCCATCTGCAAGAAATTAATTTTGTTCTTGTTCTCCAATTCCCCTGCTTCTGTAGCCTGGAGCAAAATAAGAGAAGATGGGTTTTGAAGAAGAAAAAAAGAAATACATGCACCAATGTTCCTGGAAGTTGATTAATTCATATATGATGCACTTTGAAACAGAGGGAGGGGGGGAGGAGAAGAGGAGGAGGAGGAAAGAAGAAGAGGAGGACAAAAAAAGAGAAAAAGAGGAGGAGGAAAAGGAAAAGAAGAAAAAGAAAGAAAAAAAAGAAGTGACGTCTGCAACAACTTGGTGGCAAACACCAGGGGGAGGATCAAAGGCAGAAAAGCAGTTTGAATGGGATTCTGTTGAGCCTTAGACAGGATACTGAACTTTCAAACATGGGATCCCTTTGGAAGGTGGTTACAAAAAGACAACAAAGCAAAAACTGCCGCAGGACTTCTACCTGAAGATTGAAACCTCATAATGTGCCTTTCCTACTTTAGATTCCAGAGATGCATCCATTTTGGTCCCTGGCCCATCCACCACCAATTTGCAACATCCACCCTAGCCAAAATACTCCCATTTAAGTGTTCAATGCTTTGGGGTCCCCCCCCTCTCCTCATTTATCATTTTTCTAATTTGCCATCCGCTAGAGTTAATGAATCCAAATTTCAAGTCAGCTGCGCCGATCCCATCTCACCCGAGTGGCAGCCTTAAAGATGATCAATAAGCGATGAAATATGCAGCAGCTTGAATGGGAGCGCTGGCAACATGCTCCTGTGGCTGTCAACCCTTCTCATAAACAATGCAGAAACAACCATTTTGCTGCCTGACTCGGCACACTCATTCTCCGGCTTTCTAAAGGAGCCCCTGTTTCTCCGACAACAAATGGAAGGATGTGTGGATGTGTTGTGTGTGTGTCAGCCAGCAACATCAGGAGGGTTTTAATCTGTTTTCCCTCGGAGGCTGGTAGAGAGAGCAACTGGGTTGGAATAAATACAAATACTCAGGACTTTGGATTCTTTTTGCCCTTCCTCTCCCCTGTACCTTCCCATTTGCAAATATATTGTTAAAAAACACTGTTGTATCACATCTCATTAACCACTGCAGAGATGCTCCAGATGGATGGCTCTAAAAATGGGCAGCAAATATGGTTCGGTTATCATTTTTATCTCTGTAGTGGTATCTGCATCAAAAATCAATGTGAAAAGTACCGGCGTGGGAAAGCAAAGTGATTCTTCTCCAGAGTCTTCTTTAATAAGATTTATTAAGAAGGAAAAAAACGGAGTACAAGAACTCCTGCAGCTGGACTCCTCTCCAGGTATTTCGAATGAATACATCTCTTCTCTTACTTCCTAACAGCCTTCCAGCAATTTGAATTCGGGGAGTTGAAGTCCAGACATTCTTCAAACTTGTTATGGTTGAGAAACAGTGGGGTGAAGTGAATTTAAGAAACCGGGTTCATTGAATCAGATCAAAAAGGCATCTTGCCCCTGTTTTCATTCTCTTGGGTTCATTTCCAGAGGCCAGTTTCCAGACACCTTTTGACTTTTCTTTTTTTATAATTCGGTGTAAATCACCAGAGCTCCAAGTGTGCTATTTTTCACTTGCTCTGTCTCCGGCATAAATAATTTCCCTGGCCTATCCTCCACGTCAAGGTCAGCTTCCTGAGTTATTTCTGATAAATGTTTCATAGAAAGGCAGCAGAGACAATCCTGGGCCATCGTGAAATATTTTATAAGACTGCTGGAATGGTGGTTTTATATAAGTAACCTTTATAAGCCTAGATTCCCATTTCTTTTTCTTTTTTAAAATAATATATATATATATATATATAGACGTAATTTTGAAGCTAAGGAACTTACGAGGGCAGCATCAGGAGGTTTTTTACAAGTCTCCCCTTTTTTCCAGAGTTGATTCCAATTGAGTTGTTAGAAGGCCAGCCAGTTTCAATTATTTTTATTGAGTGGTTAGATTAAATCTACTTTACTTGAGTTATTCTCTTGACAAATTGCCCCCCCCCATAAATATTTGGGGAACATTTGAAAAAAAGAAGAAGAAAAGATAATGGTCCCTTCAAGAAAATAGCTCTACTGTTTTAAGCTTTCTTAACTGCTATATTTCTAACACGGGGTGAATAATCTGTGAGTAATTTGTGCTCTGGGACATCTTTCAAAGTTCCCATTGCTTTCCTGGCACGGTGAAGTTTGGAGAGAAAAGGGATAACAAAATAAATTGGAGGGAGGGAGAGAGAGAGAGAGGGAGGGAGGGAGGGAGGAAGGGAGAGAGAGGGAGAACAACTCCTTTTCATTTTCCTTGTCTTGTGGATTTTAACTTTGTTGTGGTTACTTTGTGCTGAAACAAGTTTCTGTAACACATTGGGAAAACTGATTTTTTAAAAAAAATCTGCCTTGAAGTTGATCAAATGTATTTTCTTTGCCCTCAAATTTGTAGGCATTTCAAGTTATCCGGAACAAATGCATATTTTTTGCTTTAGCTGCCGATTGCATCAGAAAAACCTCCCAATTACGGTTTTGGGTGGATAGCTACATTTCCGTCCCAAAGTATCAGGCAGGTAAGTCTGCATTGAAAAAAAATATATACAAATTCAATTAAGTTCTGCAGTGCGTGTCAGAGTCTAAGTGTCAGAGTCATTTTTAAGATGAAATGACTTGAGATCAGCTTTTTTTTTTTTTTTTGCATCGGTTCTGAAACTTAATTTTTCTACAGCTCTTTGATTTCACATGGGATAATCTCTTTTGAGTAGGAATCATAAGTCATAATGCCACCCCAATGTAGTTTGGGAAAGTATCTGTGAGCTGAGATTTCTTCTGTCTTAGGTAGAACTCTCGAAAACCAGCATTTCCCAACCTTGGGAGCTTTTAAGACTTGTGAACTTCAACTCCTAGAATTCCTCACCAGCCTGCTGACTGGGGAATTCTGGGAGTCAAAGGTTGAAAACCATTGTAAATTGTCATACTTATTCTGGGTTTAGGGTGGTGTATGAATTCAGTTACTGTGATTTATAAATCGGGGGTTGGTTGTGATTTAGTTAGATGCAAGAACATGACTTTGAGAGGGATTTCTGGCTTTTTCAAGGCTTTTTTAAACTTAAGGACTATATCCTGCCCTACAGTTACATATTCAAACTCAGTTGACCTTGTTTTTTTTTAATCTCTCAACTGTTATGTCTTCTACTCAACCTTTCCAGACCGGCTGGGGTGGCAGGAGGGACAGGGATATTCTACATGAGCTCATCTCACCCACTGCTTTCACAGCCCGGTTCTGAATGGGCCACCTGCAGCCCAGTTGTGGAACCCCGTCTGGAGTTGTGGAACCCTGTTCTAATTGACATCACCATTTCACAAGCAAAATTTTATTTTCATGTATCTGGAGTCCTTTGTAGTTATTCCCTCGCTGTTTCCCTTCCTCTCTAAAATTCAGAATTTTGATTAGCTTTCCCTAAGGCACTGTGAATGCTGTATGTACTGTATTTGCACTGCAGTTTCTAGTGCTCAAATTCAGGTCAGTACCCTTAAAGAGGTTTCCTGGACCTTTATTTTGTTAGAGAAGGTATTTTCCAAAAGGATTTGAAACGCTCACTTCCAAAAAACCAAGTAAGCTAGAAATTTCAATTCGATTTCAAGCAGTGACAGTCCCATTTTGCTATTTGTACTGAACAAGCCTATTTTTATTTTTATTTTAATATGTCTCACAGCCTTCAGCCTGGCCCTTTTTTCTCATTTAAACACTCGGTGCCTGGATCACACACCTCATCGTTTTAATGTCGTCCATTTCAACTCGGCACCAAAAAATAGACGAAGTATAAAAGCCCAAGTTACCAGATTCAAATCTTGCACTCTTGGATGTCTGCAACATCGGTGAGCTTAGCACGGTTTATTTATAAACACTCTTGCAAACTTGAGTGGGAGAATATAAACGAATGCAGAGGTGGCATATATTTTTGAAAATATAAATTGCAAAATTGTCAGTAGAGAAGTGATGCAGAGGCAGTATACAGAAAGGGAAGGGATTCTGCATGAGGCACCGCAATGCTTTTCTGTGCCAGAATAAGTGTCTTGCATAAGTGTGTTGGGGTGTGTGTGTGCATACGCACACACATTGGGGAAAACAGAACAAGTGGGTTTTGTTGTGTTGAATTAGATCAGGTTCCACAATTGAGGTAGGTCAGCAAAGCAAAGTTTCTTTTAAGCTTGTTTGCGACCGTCAAGGGATATTCGCAAGCACAACCATGCAAAAAAAAATAAAAAAATATTTAGAAGCTTTCAACTTTGGGCTTTTCTCTTGAGGGGAGGAGGAAACAAAACTATTTAGATTAAATTAAATTCCCCTCCCTTCCTGCTTGCTAAGCCTTTGTATTTTGCTGCTTTTTTCTTCTTTCCTTTCTCCTTGTTCTTCTCCGGCACCAAGATAAACAGCCGCCTCATTCTGTCATAAAACCCACCCAGGTTTTTTCTGGGACTTATCAAGCATCTGTTCCATAAAACACTGGTGAGGAAAAAAAAAAAAAAAAAGGCAGCGGTGGCGGGGGGAAAAAAGCTAACCATTTCTTTGAAGGACACTGGGCAGGCAGACTCTCTCAGAATATTGATTAAAGCTGCACCAATACGAAAGAGAAAAGCTGGCCCTTTCGGCCCCGCTCTGCCAGCTTGTGGCACTGATTCGTAGAATCTTTGACGGGTAGAACGGGAAGGCTCCTCAGAGGACATCTATCCCAATCCCTCGGCTTAGTGAACAAAATTAATATGCACCAGAAACAGACCTTTTCTGGGGCCAGCTGGGAGAAAACAACGGGTGCCTCTTCCAATGGGAATGGGAAGTACCAGGCTTTACAGATTACAGATTAACAGAGTTGGAAGGGACCTTGGAGGTCATCTAGCCCAACCCCCACTCACCTACCCAAGCAGGAGACCTGCCTCTACCATCTCTGACAGATGGCAGTCCAGTCTCCTCTTGAAGGTTTCCAGGGATGAAGCTCCCACAACTTCCAAAGGCCACTTCTCTTCCATGGGTTGATCGCTCTCCCTGTCAGAAAATTCCTCCTTATTTCCATAGCTGAATCTCTCCTTGATCAGTTTCCATCCATTATTATTGCTTGTCTGGCCTTCAGGTGCCTTGGAGAATAGCTTGACCCCTTCCTCCTCTCTGGGGCAGCCCCTCAAATATGGGAAGACTGCTATCCTGCCTCCCCTGGTATACTGCATCTTTATGTATAACATACTAACTTCCCCATTAAGCAAATTGTGGCCTTCAGAATTTGCATTTGATTCACAAATGGACCGGAAATTTCAGCTGCATCAACATCATCCAATCCAAACCTCCGTTGTAAACCTTGTTTTGTCCAGTTGTGCCTGCTCTTCAGAGGACCTTGCTGCTTTCATGTCACAAGGGTGGTATAGAGAGGATACCGTTACCATGGAAATGTAATTTCCCCCATTAACCCACCTAAGGGGGGAAAGTCAATTTGCATTCTCTCTTGCTTGTCTGGACAATGGCTGAAGAGGCAGAATTCTGTCCAGGTAATTCCATTTATTTATTTTATTTTATTTTTCCTTTGATTTGGAGAAGCAATCGTTCCCTTGCTCTCAAACAGACCACCTGTCTCTCGGCATCATCCGATCCCCTTTTGTGACGAGCCAAATCAGTGGGGAAGCCAGATTCACTTAACATCCGTGTTACTAACTTAACAACTGCAGTGATTCACTTAACAACCGTGGCAAGGAAGGTCATAAAATGGAGCATTTAATAACTGTCTTGCTTGGCAACGGAAATGTTGGGTTCAATTGTGGTTGTAAGTTGAGGATGACCTGTAATTACACGGATCGTGCTAAACTTATCATGGATCTTCTTTTTGACTTAACTACATTTCCCATGGTGTCTGTCGGAATCTGATTCAGAGGGTGAGGCTAAGCTGCTGACAGGGAGCGGGAGTGTGGCTACGCTGTGGAGGAAACTGGGTAAGGGCAAAGTCTGGCTGGGCAGAGCAGGAGAGAGTAGAACAAGGGAGAGGGAGTTCAGAGGAGGACCCAGGCCCATCCCCTCAACATCCTTGGGCACACAGGGAAGAATGGAGAAGGGAGCAAAGTGGGTTGCATGGCTTATGATGGAGGAAAGGGCTCTGATTCCCTTCATTAGCCACACTTGGGAATGAGAGTTTAAAAGAGATGCATGCTGAGTGCGGCATCTGTCTGGAATTCCTATTCCTGCCCTGCCGGACTAATTACCTCATCTTGCCTTGATTGGACTTATGGTTTCAGTTTTTGTTGACCATGTTTTAGACTTGATTTTCTGCTGTTCCTGGGAGAGTTTTTCTCCAGCCCAGAAGGTAACCAGGACATTGGGAGCAAAGCTGGAGCTATTAATCTTATTGATTATCTGACTGTGTTGCCTTTGGGCCATGCCCTGGGTCATCACAGTGCCCTCCTCCCACTGTAGCATTAAAAAAACCCCAAGCTTAGCATTTACAGCTGAATTTTGCTGCTGTGGTTTATTTAACAAGCTGTGTCTCAGTTTTGCTGCCCAAGTTCTCACCCTGGCATCTTTCCCAGCCCTAATATATTTTATTTTAAAGTGAGATCTTTGGTAGGGAAAGAAGGATACGGAATTCAGCCCCATTAAAATTTGATATAAACAACTTCTGATTCCGTGGGCCTGGTTTTCCGAAGGAGAATTTGCTTGCTGTTAACTTATGGCGGTATTTTAATTTTTTTTTATTGCGGTACTGTAAGCCTTTCCATGGAGTTAATTAAGGAATTGATTTTCCTGAGCAGTCAAGAACAGAAAGTCCCAGAAATTTAGGATGTTGAGAAAGGTTACTTAATGCACAGGGAATATCAGAGGTGTAAGAAGCCATTGAGGTCAAAATTGAACAGCCCTCTCTCAACAGAAAGTCCCCATTTATTTGTACCTATTTCCTGTATTCTTACTCATGTTTATACTTACATCTATTATCTTGTAAGCGATTGACAAATCAAATCAAAGAAATAAATAAATAAAATCTCCTGTCTACAACACAGTCCTTTCATCAGTTCCAAGAAGGCTCCACATCCATTTGCATCACTGAGATGACCCTGAGGATACAGATATACCTCCAAGTGGCCTCAAGGACTCTCTAAAAAAAAAAAAATGCAAATGACCAGCTGTCTGCAAGGACTATTCATACAGCAAAGAATAGAATAGAATAGAATAACAGAGTTGGAAGGGACCTTTGAGGTCTTCTAGTGCAACCCCCTGCTTAGGCAGGAAGCCCTGTACTATTTCAGACAAATGCTTATCCAATCTCTTCTTAAAAACTTCCAGTATTGGACCATCCACAATATCTGGAGGCAAGTTCATTGTTCTCCCAGTCAGGAAATTTCTCCTTCGTTCGGGGTTGCTTCTCTCCGTGGTTTCCATCCATTGCTTCTTGTCCTGCCCTCAGGTGGTTTTGAAAATAGCTTGACTACCTCTTCTTTGGGCAAATAAGAAAGGCTGGAAGGCTGCTATCCTGTCACCCCTAGTCCTTCTTTTCACCAGACTAGACATACCCAGTCCCAGCAACTGTTCTTCCTATGTTTTAGCCTCCAGTCCCCTCATCGTCTGTGTTGCCAATCCTTCCATTCTTCCTTTCATCTGATCCTTCCATTCCCTGCCATCCAAATCTGAGCTGAAGAAGCTTCTTGGACCCCCAAACGTCTTCAACAGAAAAACCAAGAAAATCCACTTGCCTCTTGGAAAAAAGTGACCTGGAGGGCTGAGAATCTCCAGAGAGCACCAGGAACTTAGGGCAGCTGAAGGGGTTAAACCAAAACAAACAAACAAACAAATCAAAAATAAAACCCAAGGCAGTTTTGAAAGGCCTGATCATGATCAAGACATTTAGCCTGCTCATATCCAATCAAGGAAATAAATGAAAGCTGTTTTAATTTCACCCCTGAAAGAATTGACTCCGAGATGGAAGGTTAATAGCTGTTGTTTGGCACATCCATCTTTCCCCATCAACAGTATTAACACTCCTCTCCAGGAAATAAAACGAGCAAATTAAATCTCTGTTGACGTGTCTTAACCGGGATAATTGTTTCTCGGCATTTTTTAATACAAAAAAACAGAGCTTAGATCTGAGGAAAAAAAGGGACCTTCTGTCATGGCCCTGTTGGAATCTGATTCGGAGGGGGAGGACAAGTGCTGACAGGGAGTGTGAGTGTGGCTCCGTTGGCTGTGGAAGAAACTAGGGAAGGGCACAGTCCAGCTGGGCAGAGCAGGGGAGAGGTAGAGCAAGGGAGAGGGAATTCAGAGGAAGACCCAGGCCCACTCTCTCTTCATCCTAGGCCACGCAGGGAGGAACGGAGAATGGAGCAACATGAGTTGCATGGCTTACGGGGGAGGAAAGGGCCCTGATTCCCTTCATTAGCTGCAGCTGGGAACACAGTGTTTAAAAAGGGAGGTTGCGCACAGCAACTTGTTGGAAGCAAATTGTGAGCTATCTTTTATTGTCAAGGCTTATCTGTGTTCTGAGCATCTTCCCAACTGTGTGTGTTTTGCTGGCCTTTCAAGTCTGCAATTCCTTCTCCTGCCCTGTCCAGTTAATTACTGCAGCGTGGTTTGTGTGGATTTTTATTTACAGTTTATATGTACTTTGTTTACGGACTGAATTTCCTCCGCTTCAAGACTGTTCTTGCGAGAGTTTTTTCTCCAGCTAGAGGTTACTGGACATTGGGGGCAAAGTTGGAAGTATTAAAGGGACTCTTCTTACTTATGTGACTGTATTGCCTTTGTGCCACGCTCTGGGTCATCAAACTTTCTCTCCCTTGTTTCAAATGAGCAGAATTTGGGGTCAAGATGGAAACAGCTACACAGGTGATCCTCAAAATTTTGAGGACCCCGGGACACTGCAACCGTCATAAATATGAGTCACTTGCCAAGTCACTGAATTTTGATCACATGAATTTGGAAGCTGCAATGTTTGTAAGTGTGAAAAATGGTCATAAGTCACGTTTTTCACTGCCATCGTAACTTCAAACAGTCACTAAATGAACTATATTGAGGGCTGCCTGTATTTCCATGTGTACAACGTATTTATCCAAATTCATTAGATGGATAGCAAAACAATTATAAACAGGATGAGAGAAGGAAGACCAAGGAAGCAGACGGTGGGGAAAAAAAGTAGTTAAATCCTGTAAATGAATGTAATGTTGAAATGGGAGGCAGTGACAAAGATTGTGTTGACAGTGGCCAGTCACAAAACACTTGCCAGATGCTCCTGTAGCGTTAAGCAATTCAGAAGACACATTTCCCAAAAGGGAGAAGAAAAACTGAGACGATGGACATGCATATTTTAAAAGAATCTTTAATATCTAGCTAGACAGTGGAAGAGCATCGGGCATCATCTGTGGTGTCCCCACAATACTGATACACAACAGCAGCTGGAAGAGTTACACAGGACAGGAAGAAGAGTAGCCGGAAACACCACTCCACGGAGCTCACAATCAGGGTGTTACAGGATGCAGCTCTTTGCCCAACAATGACAGGTGTCAACTCATAAAATATGTATTTCTATGGTTGCCAACAGAAAGGGGGAGGGAGCAGTGGGGCAGCTTGGAAACCAAAAGTGCATTCCACAAATAGTTTTTCAAAGATAGGAACTAAGTGACTGAAGTTTCTGCTGTGCAAAATTCTAACTGGAGAGCCTGATTGATGACTCTTGGCTATGGATGTGCCTCATTGGAGAATATGAATTATGATACACCCAAGGGGTGGGGGGAAACCAGGGTCAAGGGTGACCATGAATTGTGTGCCTCAGAGTCGGCTACACCCAGGCAGTGCCAGCATGTTAACTCCCAATAAATCCTTTGGAAATTTTTGAAGTTTGGCTCAAGATTCATGATTTAAATGGGGGTAACTGCCAGAAACCTGACAAGAGGTTTCAGAAATCTCATCCATTGCACCCCGTTCTCATTTTTAAGGATAGCCACGAGAGATCGGTGAGGACACAGCTGCACTGCCAAGCAAAAAATTGCAGCTGGCTCAGCGATCCAAAGGAACGTTTAGGCGCATTTCAACTACTTGAATTGTGAAGTGCTTCGAGCTCTGGGAGCGCAGATGGTGGCGCGTCATGTCCCTGAATTGCTGCCATTGCCCCAGTCCTCCCTGCATTCATGGGCTGCGCATCAAAATCAGCTGGAAGCCATGAAAACTGGTTGGATGTGGCCCCAGCACACCATACAGCGAAGCACGGAAGCTGCTGCGGCTGACAGAGGGCTTGAGGGCAGGCCAACTTTTGCTAATCGGGATAAAACTTTGGATTAAAGCTTACTGACTCTTCCCTCTGTGCTGTTCTTAGGGGCAGTGAGGAAGCCAGAGACATTTTTGTGTATGCCTGCTATTAACCAGAAGCATAGTCGGAGCCCTGAATGATGCAACCCCCCGTTTCTGAAATTATGGCCTTCCCCAACCCCCAACCCCCACAAATCAGAAGGGATGTCAGGGCTCTGACAAATCCACCCCCAGTCAAATCTTGAGTCTTTAGCCGCATCTCTCAGAAAAAAAAAAATTATTATGAGTGACCATGTCGGCGTTACCAGGGCACAGCTGACTCTAAGACACATCATTCATTTCACCCTTGACCCTGGTCTTCTTCCCACCCCCTGGATGTATAGTCTCCAATAGGACACATTTATAGCCAAGAGTCATCAATCATGCTCTCCAGTAATAATCTTGCACGCCAACAGCTTCAGCTGCCTAGTAATTATCTGAAGCATTTACAGAGTGTACTACTTTCTCCACTCCCTTTCTGCTGGCAACTAAAAAGACCAAAGAAATATTTTTTTTAGTTGACAAGGAAATTGCTTTTGCAGAAAATAAAATTACCCAGAGAATCTTTTGCTCCTGAATAGGTGGCCAAAAGTTTCCTTATTATGGAAGTGGGGGGATGACTCACCTACCATTCAAACAGACAAAAGGGCCAAGTTCCCAGATATTTTTCAGTGAAGCAATGAATGGAACCTCCTTGGATATTTTCCATCTGAAGGAGCCTTAAAGATACCTTGGAGTCACAAATGTTACTCTGTTTGTAAGAGTGAAGCATTTTCACCGTGTCTTCTGACTGCTAGTTGATGTTCGGCATTTTTAAGAGGCAACTAATTCCCTCTTAATTTAAAAAAAATCATATTGAAAAATTAATCAACCTGCAAACGAGGACGTGAAATTGAGGATGGTTGCAACCTGGGGATATTATCTATCTTATCCTGAATGCATCCATTTCCTGGATTTACGGCACATCTTGAGCCAATAAACTCACCCAAAATATACGAATCACAAAGTAAGTGAAGTTTGCTAGAAAAACCAAGCCGGATACTCAAAGTCATCGCATGGACCAGTGAAGTGTATTAGGTGGGAATGGAGTGCCGTTTCCCCCACCACATACTTGGGCTCTGGCTCCACCCACCACTGCTTTGGCCCCGCCCCATTGTGCAGCTCAAATAACAGACACACCCTGATGGGATTATCTAGCCCAAAGCTGCCTTGAAAACCAGGGAGGCCCGGCTACTCCTGAGCACAAAGAGCCGGCGCAAGGGTGAGAGTGGAAAAACATGGCAGTGGGTTACTCTCACTGCTCTTCCTTCGTGCCCCCCCTCCTTCTGAAGCTAACCAAACTGCACGGAGAGGCTGGGAGAAGCAGCTCAGACCCAAGCCTTGACTTGGTGGTTCCATTCCTTCACACACCCGCACAGCCCCCCTTCTTCATACCACCGCCACTTCACGCCTTTGTACATGGCCCGGGTGCATGGCTGGAAGCAGAGGAAGAGGTGGAGGCGGCGGGCCAGGCTGCAGTAGAGAGCCATGGAGACCACGATGAGGGGAGACATGATAACGAAGCCCAGGATGATCAAAGCCGAAGAGCTGTTGTCATCTAGGATGGTCTGGCAGTAGTAGGCAGTGGAGTGGAGCACCTGCGGAGAGGAGAGGAAACAAGTCACAGGCAGTGGGAATAGAAGAGTAGAGTAGAAGAGTAGAGTAGAGTAGAGTAGAGTAGAGTAGAGTAGAGTAGAGTAGAGTAGAGTAGAGTAGAGGAGAAGAGAAGAGAAGAGAAGAGAAGAGAAGAGAAGAGAAGAGAAGAGAAGAGAAGAGTAGAGTAGAGTAGAGTAGAGTAGAGTAGAGGAGAGGAGAGGAGAAGAGAAGAGAAGAGAAGAGAAGAGAAGAGAAGAGAAGAGAAGAGAAGAGAAGAGAAGAGAAGAGAAGAGAAGAGAAGAGAAGAGTAGAGTAGAGTAGAAGAGTAGAGTAAAGTAGAGTAGAATAGCAATAAGAATAACAATAAGAATAGGAATAGGATAGAATAAGAGAGTTGGGGGGGATCTTGGAGATATTCTAGTCCAACCCCCTGCCTATGCAGGAAACCCTATACCATTTGAGACAAATTGGTGTCCAATCTCTTCTTAAAATCTTCCAGTGTTGGAGTGTTCACAACTTCTGGAGGCAAGTGGTTCCACTGAATAATTGTTCTCACTGTCAGGAATTTCTCCTTCGTTGCTTCTCTCCTTGATGAGTTTCCATCCATTGCTTCTTGTCCTGCCTTCAGGTACTTTGGAGAATAACTCGACCCCCTCTTCTTTGGGCCAGTCCCTGAGATATTGGAACCAGTGGTGGGATTCAAAATTTTTTACTACCAGTTCTGTGAATATGGCTTGGTGGGCGTGGCAGGGGAAGGTTATTGCAAAATCCCCATTCCCTTCCTACCCCACTAACCTGCTTTCCAGCTCCGTTCTCCTGTGCAGGGCAACCAAAGAAGACCCAGCCAATCAGCTGGGACTCGGGAGGCGGAGAACAGATAGGGGTGGGGCCAGCCAGAGATGGTATTGGCTTGTTCTCCAAACTACTCAAAATTTTTGCTACCGGTTCTCAAGAACCGGTCAGAACTGGCCTGAATACAACCTCTGTGTTTCCCCCTCTCTACAACTGGCCCATTCGACACCAGGAAGCTCCCCCAACTAAACCTGCTAGCTTTTCTGATTCTACGATCTGGAGAAAAATTTATACATTTATCTTGGAAGTCTCATTGAATCAGTCCTGAGAAGAGCAGGTGGTCCAGATCGATTTTCTTCAGGCTGAAATCATGTTTTCTAAGATGAAAAGCCCATGCCGAAGCCTCGGAGGGCCCAAAAGCAAAAAAAAAAAAAGCAATCTCAATTCAATTTTATTTACATTTAAATGCCCAGTTCAGCTCTTTTGTCACGTTAAAATGCCCATTTGGTGACAATTGACTTTCGCATTGCCAAAAGGAAAAAAAAAAGGAGAGTGAAAAGGGAGAGGAGAGAAGAAATCGGAATGAAACATTGGACGCCAAGTCTGAGGCTTCAAATTCTCTCCCCTGGTTTTGTTTTTGTTTTTTTGTTTTTTTTTAAAAAAAGGGTTGGAGAGTTGAATCACACTGACACCAAAGCAGCAGCCTGATGTTTAGCCAGTCTCTTTGTTTTGGAAAAATGGAATAAAACTTGGTGTTTTTTTTTAGAAAAAAGAATGCCTCTTGCTAGAGGTGAGAAAAATAAATTGCACCTTGGCAGAACAGGGAACATTGAAAAGGTGGCATGGCTCACAGCATTTATACCTTGATGGCTTGAACACCTGTATTTATAGGATGCTAGCATTATTCATCCTGATCTAGCATCTATGTATCTATAGAAAATGGAAAAATCAGAGACCTAGCCTCAAAAAGTAGAAAAGCAATGTATTACATATTGCTCAAAACTAACAACGGCTCAAATCAGGTAATTTTGAGTACCTTGAATTAGGCCCAAGCATCTCACAGAAAGCACGGGTTATTCCACTGAACCAACTAACATTGATCATTAAGCAAGTAGGGTGAAAAAAAAACAACAACCCTTGGGACAAAGATACCATGAAGTGGAATGAAATGGGCATTTAAGTATTCAAATAAACACTCAGATTATTGGGGGAAAGATGCTGACTCTGTAAACCTCTTAAAGAGGGCTGTAAAGCACTAAGAAGCAGGATATAAGTCTAAGCCCTTTTTATTTCTTTTCTTTTTTTTAGAACTGTGATAAAATGGTGGGAATTTCCTGCAGTCTTATGGCAGGTAATTAGGGCCTATAAAACCCAGGAGAGTTTGATTGTTCTTTAATATTCGGTGATAAACAGTAATAAACAACTCAAGGGAGATGAGCCTAACTTTTTGCCCAGATTAAGAAACTCCTGAGCTAATTTCTGCAGGGATGCGAGATGGTAGAGAGAGAGAGAAAAAAAAAATGGGGAAATTAAATCATGAGCTGCTTCAGAAGTTCCCAGTTCCCCTTTTCCTTAAGGAAAGATTGGAGCCTGAAGATCTTACACCTTTGGGATTCCTAAATCCATTCTTGTCCATGAGCAAAGGGATTTTGATGACAGCTGGAAAACCAACTGAACCTATTTAGAAGGTTCTCTTTAACCTTCTAACAGTCTGCTGAAAGTAACTGGGGATTCTAACATAGAAAGAAAGAAAGAAAGAAAGAAAGAAAGAAAGAAAGAAAGAAAGAAAGAAAGAAAGAAAGAAAGAAAGAAAGAAAGAAAGAAAGAAAGAAAGAAAGAAAGAAAGAAAGAAAGAAAGAAAGAAAGAAAGAAAGAAAGAAAGAAAGAAAGAAAGAAAGAAAGAAAGAAAGAAAGAAAGAAAGAAAGAAAGAAAGAAAGAAAGAAAGAAAGAAAGAAAGAAAGAAAGAAAGAAAAGAATTATTTATTGGCCAAGTGTGATTAGACATACAAGGAATTGGTCTTGGTGCAAATGCTCTCAGTGTCCATAAGAGAAAAGAGACATTCATCAAGAGTCAAGAATCATCAGGTCCAACCCTTAATAATAGTCATAGGGTACAATAAGCAATCAAATCATACTAGCAAACAGTCGTTATAAATTGTAAGGATACAAGCAACAAAGTTACAGTCATACAGTCACAAGTGGAAGGGGAGGGGTAATAAGGAGTGATGAGAAGGTTAATAGTAATGGTAATGCAGACTTTGTAAATAGTTGGACAGTGTTGAGGGAATTATTAGTTTAGCAGACTGATGGCGTTGGGGAAACACTGTCCTTGTGTCTAGTTATTCTGGTGTAAAGTGCTCCATAGCGTCATTTTGAGGGTAGGAATTGAAGCAATTTACGTCCAGGATGTGAGGGGTCTGTAGATATTTTCCCAGCCCTCCTTTGGACTCATGCAGTATACAAGTCCCAGATTGGTAGTAATGTTTTTTTTCTAACGTGGGCAAATGGAGATGCAAAGGTTTTTTTCCTTTCATTCCCGGTTGGCCAAGGAAACATACACTGAGTAATGGGGAAGGGAGCTTGCCTTGCCTTTGCATTCCCTGGAGTCCATCTGCAAGAGATGGCTGAGTGACTTTATAGAGAATATCCTGCTTGTATAACCCCGACCAATATTCAGTGCATAGCAGCATCTGATCTGTCGCTGGTCTGCGGGAACGGCTGGCCTCAAAAGCTGACAGATCCTGGGGAGCCATTAGCGAACAACACCCTTGAATACCCCGAGGTGTCATTTACCTCTTTGATGGTCTGTTTGCCACTACAGAAAGGGAAATAAACATCTGGCATCTCCAGGGATGGGTGGGTGGGATAGATTTTTGTTTGCTACTCATTTCAAACGGGACTCGGCTTTGAGCAGGGGACAGCCACTGGTCTGCAGGCATCGCCATCGATTCCAGAGAGGTCGTTTGGAGAACATAGTGACAATCCAGGATTGATTTAGTATTTTAATGCCCCCCCCTTTTAATTAAGCTGGTTTGAACTGCCACTGGGACTCCCACTCTTTGATCAATTGAAATGCAATTGGGAGCCAGAGAAAGCAAAGGATATCATCAACTCGTTCCATCGGATCTCACCGAAGGGGCATGCTGTGGGTTCTGTCATCTGGGCCGATATAGATTGAGTGGCCTGCCTTTTCCGCTGTGCGGAATCTCCTCCCCGCCACCCAAATGAGGATAGTCTCATCGCTTCTAAGTGTCTGAAGGTCCCTCGACAGGGCTATGCCAACAGGCCTGGGGATGGATGGAATAGTGTGGTGGCTCCATTAAATAGTAGCATTCTCTGTCTATTATTCTTGTTTATTATGTTCTTCATATTAGTTAATGGTAGGGATTTTGGATATTTATTGTTTATTTTGATGTACATGACCCAGGGTCACTTGCTGACGAGATAGAGAGAGAGATGGAGAGAGAGAGAGATATAGAGAGATATAGATAGAGAGATGGATAGAGATAGACAGATAGATATAGAGAGATAGAGAAATGGATGGATGGATGGATAGATAGAGAGAGAGAGAGAGACGGATAGAGAGACAGAGATAGAGAGATGGAGATAGATGGATAGATAGATAGATAGATAGATAGATAGATAGATATAGAAAGAGATATGGATAGATAGATATAGATAGAGAGAGATGGACAGATAGATAGCAATAGCACTTATATACTGCTTTACAGTGCTTTAAAGCCCTCTCTAAGTGGTTTACAGAGTCGGCCTTTTGCCCCCAACCATCTGGGTCCTCATTTTACCCACCTCAGAAGGAGGGAAGGCTGAGTCAACCTGGAGCCTGGTGAGTTTTGAATTGGCAAATTGCAGGCAGCCGGCAGGTAGCAGGAGTGGCCTGTAGTACAGCACTCTAACTAGATAGATAGATAGATAGATAGATAGATAGATAGATAGATAGATAGATAGATAGATAGATAGATAGATAGATAGATAGATATAGGCAAAGTATTTTTTTGAGACTTCAAGACCATGGACAGCTCCTGATATTTGCTCCTTGATTAGCCCTTTGTCCAGGAATGCCTGATGAAGGAATCTGGAAGGAATTTCTCCATTTTCCAACCTAGACATTTTGCCTTTCCATGACATTTCCCATGGGGAAATCACTCCCATTTTTGTATTGTTCTTCCTGTTAAGAGAAAGTCCCTTCTCCCAACTACAGCAACAAAAACCCCTTCTCATTGGCCTTTTTATAAAAGGCTAAATCCTTTTCCCTGTGGTTCAGGCTCAGATATCCAAGGCACATTCTCCCATCTCTCCTTGGTTTTTCAGTGTCCCTTCCTGATCATCTCCCATTGCCCTTTTCTGAATCCCTGATTCAGAAAAAAGCCTCTCTCTTTTTTTGAGGGGGTGGGAAACTTGTGCAAGCAAGAGTTGATAAAGTTCAGGTCGGGATGGAAAAGAAGATACTGGATGAAATGCCTTTTGAGTAGATTTGTCCCTAATGGCACGCACGCACATTATCTTGGCAGTCAATCTGCAGAATACTTAACAAGAAGAAAATGAGTTTGTCAATCGTAACGAATCAAGGGTTGGTCAGGACTGTCTGAACCAAACCTCCATGCTGAAGTCATGGATAATATTGATTCAGAAATTTCCCCCCCCCCCTTATTTTTTTTTACTGACCTCCCCCCCATTTCCCCCTCCTCCTCTTTAATTTAGCAGACAAATCCGGGAGACTGACAGTGGTAGGGGAGGGAACCCTTTAATTAAAAAGACATTAAATGTTGGCAAATACAGACAGAAGCTAAGGAGCAGGAGGGTGGAGCGGGAGAAAATAGAAAATAGTGCTACAATTAGCTAGAAATCCTGAGGGAGCCAAGGTTGAAAAGAAAGCTCCTGTCAGCGAAGATCTGGAATTTATTTCAATTGTAGTTACTGAAGAGGAAATTTAGATGAGTGTGGTTTTTTTTTTTTTTTTTAAAAAAAAATAGAGATGCATAGTGGAACAATTTGAATTCCTCCATGCTCTGTGTCCTACCCCAAAACTGACAACACAAAGCTGTTTTTCCTAAGTATTACAGGCAGACTGTTCTTATAATCCATTTGTAAGACTGTCTATGTCAGTGGAAGCTTTTTGAGTGATGGAGGCCTTGAGGGGACACAAAATTATCCGTGTAGCAAGTTCAACTTTTCTCCTGGATCCGAGTAATTCTTGTTCTCCTGTGGGTTCTTATTCCACCTTCCAAGGTCTTGTTTTCATTCCTTCTCATTTGTAGATAGCTGGAGTTTAGCCCAAACCAAGCAATATTTATTTATCCATCTACAGAATTCTTAAGATCCCAGGAACATTAACACTTTTAAAGTGAAAGAACAGAGAGGGCAAAGAAGCAGATTTCAACTAACTCTTGGGAGAAAAATATCCAACCAGTTAGAATTCTTGAACAGATGAATCCCATCTCCAAAACCTTATTCGCTAGAGGATTTTTAAAGAAAGCCACTTGAAGGGAGACCCCCACAGCTGTTGGCTAGACTGGACAGCATCCCAGAAGAGGAGAAGGGGGAAAAAAAGAAGAAAAGGAAGGGGGGAAAAATCCTGCACAGATTTATTCTTAAAATTGCCAGAAGTCACGTTTGTTCTCCAAATAGGCTTTCTCCAAATATAGCTTCAAGCGAGGGAAACACAGTTTTACATCTTGCTTTGCAGTGCCTGCATTGAACAAGTTGGCCAATGCAATCCTAAATTGCATTAACAGAAGGATACAATCAAGATCAAATGAGATACTAATACCACTCTATAAAGCTTTGGTAAGACCACACCTAGAGTACTGCATCCAGTTTTGGTCACCACACTATAAAAAAAGATGTTGAGACTCTAGAAAAAATACAGAGAAGAGCAACTAGGATGATGAGAGGACTGGAGGCTAAAACATATGAAGAACGGTTACAGGAACTGGGCCTGGCTAGTCTAGGGAAGAGAAGGACCAGGGGAGACATGATAGCAGTCTTCCAATATTTGAGGGGCTGCCACAGAGAGGAGAAAGGGGTCAAGCTATTTTCCAAAGCCCCTGAAGGCCAGACAAGGACTAATGGATGGAAACTGACCAAGGAGAGATTCAACCTGGAAATAAGGAAGAATTTTCTGACAGTGAGAACCATCAACCCATGGAACAATAGTTGCCTTCAGAAGTTGTGGAAGCTTCATCCCTGGAGGCTTTGAAGAAGAGATTAGACTGTCATTTGTCAGAAATGGTGTAGGGTCTCCTGCTTGGCTGGGGGGGGTTGGACTTGATGACCTCCAAAGTCCCTTCCAACTTTGTTAATCTGTCTGTCTGACTTCAGGGCTGGCAAAATGACTCACTAAAGCTCTTAAATGGTCTTCAGGCTGCACAGTTGGCCTTTTGACTTGCTGTATGTTTACCATCTTTTTTTCAGGGTTGAGTTTTTTGTCCCCGACAATATCAAAATTGCTGGGCTGATCACATTTTCCTATGTCGCTAAACTGAACCAAGGGACACCCAATCAAACCCTGGGTGCTTCCTATTATTTATCTCCTTTTCAGAAGAACTGGAAATGAGACTGGAGGATTTCTGGAATCCTTCCCACGCTGCAGCTTTTGCAGTTGCTAACTTCACGTGGGGTCCAGCATCCATGTTCTAAGGAACACCCCTGTGGCTGGATGTGAGAGGCTGGTTCAGAAGATATATAGGCCTAAAGCCGGGCTCCCACAATGTGCTGAATCACAAGTTACTAATTCCCGCTTCGATGCCTACCTTGTGAGTAACCCAGCTAGTTAGTTGAGCTTGCTCCTTAAAACGGCGTGTTTAGAGGCAGCTGGAGCAACTCTCAGCAGGTTGAATCCGAAAAGTAGCCTGATCAATTTGGCTTTATAAACAGGGATGGGATTTGGAAAGTCAATCAAAGCCATGGATTATTTTCAAGATGACAGTATATTGCCCTCATTCTCAACTTCTTACCTGGGGTAGGATGCGGTCAAGAGAGGGCAATGGCTATGCTTGCTTGGAATGCTGGAATTCCTCGTACTTGGAAAATTGGGAAGCAGATGCTGTAAGCTTCATTGGTGCCTCTCTTGGGGTATTAATGACTGGTGGCTACTAGTTTTCCCATAGATGCTTTCCACTCCCTTGAAGGGTGAGGAAGAACAGCCTGGGTTTTTGCAAAGAGCTACTTTGGTATTCAAGGAGGATAGGATGACAAAGTTAGAACGGAACTTAGAGATCTTCTAGCCCAACCTTCCTACTTAAGCAAGAGATCCTACACCCTTCTGGACAAACGGTTGTCCAATCTCTTCTTAAAGACCTCCAGTGTTGGAGCAACCCACAAGTTCTGGAAGGCAAGTCTGGTTAATTGTTTCACTCTCAGGAAATTTCTCCTTAGTTCTAGGTTGGGTCTCTCTTTAGTGATTTTCAACATGTTACTTCTTGTAATGGGTTATTCAGAGGAGGAACCAGCAGTTGAGAAAAGAAGCAGTCTTTCATCATAGTCTGACAGCCAAAGAAAAGGGCGTTCCTTTAGATGAAGATCCTTGTTCAAGTCTGACTTCTGTTTAAGAAGAGTATTTTGCACATTCATGCATGGCTGTCCAAATACGCACACCAGCATTCATACATTAACTGTCCTCTCAGAAGGGAAGTCTCACAAAGACTAAAGGGGTGAAGATTATAGCAAGGAACAATAGTTGCAAGGTGTAAAAATATCATTTTCTTGTAAGAGCATCCTGCCCCATCAACTGTCTGTCAATAACCAGCATTCTTTCTCTTCACAATGAAATGAAGCCAACAAAGGGACTCCCTGACACTTGAGGAAATGAGCAGCCTTTGGATCTCTAGCCTCCCCACTTTCCTTAACAAGGGTCAACTTGGATGTACATGAAAATAAAACTACAGGCAACAGTGCCATTTGGGTTCAGACTTTGTGGGTCACATATCAATTGCATTGAAGCATCCATTGCATTGAAGCATCCATTGCATTGAAGCATCCATTGCATTGAAGCTACCTTAGGATGCTTGCCATCCAACGAAGGACCACATATCCCATGATGGCAGAACAATTAAGGTGTTGGGCAAGGACTGAGGAACTCCAGCCTCCATTCTGTCCCTTAGCTACGCTACGAAGCTTCCTGGATGACTTTGGACTAGTCACTCTCTCAGCTCAACCTACCTCATCACTCCTGCAGTGAAAAATAAAGGAAGGAAACACTACGTAGATCTCCTTGAGGTCATGAAGGAAAGGCAGAATAGAAACCTAACAATAAATGCATCAGAGTTCCATGGGACAAAGCATGGGACCATCAAATCCAGCATGCGTGATGACTTAACTAAAGACAGACAATGCCTGTGAGAATGGACAAAATTCAAGCCTTTCCTATCCACTAGACAAGTCTGTATCAGTGGCTTCCTCAACAGAAAGTTCAGTTTGTGGTAAGATACTTACCCGGGAATGACACTGGAATCCAAAGTAGACCACGACGATGACAGGCAAAAGGACCACTGAAAAGATGGTGGCCATCAGAAGGAAGTTCAGGAGAAAAGCCAAAGAGTTCATTGCCACCACCAGGCAAGTCCATGCCCAACAGCTACAGATACTACGACGCTCCATGGGCAGGAGCTGGTCCTCCATGTTGTAAGGCGGGAGAGTTTGGATGGTGTGGGAAGAGTCAGAGAAGTTGTCCCCATCATAGTCATCGATCTCCTGATCGGACATCCTCAGGAAGATCAAACCGGGCGTCTCAATTCCTTAATTCCTCTCTTTTTTCTTCCTGTCCGTCCAAAATGGAGTGACCACTCAGTCTTCCCAGTTTAGGTGAGAGGATTGTGGCCAAGGTGGATTTTCCCCAAGGGGTTGCCCACTGCCAGGAAACAGGAGGGAGGTGAGCTTGGGAGCATAAGAGGGAAGTTCTGAACACGTCCTTTCAGGGATCAGTGGCTGGCCAAGGCTGAAATGGTACAAGACGGAGAAAGTCCTTCCAAGTGGTGGGAATGAACTTTTCCTAGAAGGCAGGCCGTTCTTCTCCAGATGTGCCTACCGGAGTTCTTGGAACAAGAAGAGATTGCCGGTGTGAAATTTGCCAGGAAAGGGGAGAAGGACAAACACCTTCCTCTGGTTCCACCTTCTGGGTCGAGTTTCCAGCCAGGTGCCCAATTTCCCAGAAGTTTCACACGGCACCAGTCCTCCCTCAGCACTCCTCAAGTTTCCATGGCAGGCTGCGCTGGATTCATCCCCTGATTATCTGGGCAGAGTTGGGTCCTTCAACTTTCCACTTCTCCCCCCACCTCAGCCTTCTCTTTTGTGATGTCCGGAGGCAGGAATGCTCCCTGCCTGAACTGATGGTTCTTTCCCCTCTTCCTAGACGCTTCAATCGTGGTGTGGTGTGTTGCTGTTTCGAGGCAGCTGCACCAAAATCTCTCCTGCAGGCACCCAATCCTTAGCTGCTGCTGCTGCCGCTTCTCTCCACCCCTTTGAGCCGCTTACTACGTACTGTTTCCATCCAGCCAGGCCCACTGCTGATCTTTTTCTCCGTGTGCTCCTGTTCTGTGATTCCTCTTGATAGGGAGGGGAAGGGAAATGGGACCAGCAGGCTGAGGAAGGGTGGCAAGGAGAGGACAGCGGAAGAGGGGAGAAAAAAGGAGATTAAAGAGAAAGGATGAGAAAGGGGTGGGTGGATGTATTATATCATGCGTAGTGGAGTTGCAAAAAAGCGCAAGAGTTTTGGCTCAGGACAGGGAAGAGGTTGGAGGAAATGTTGGGTTTTAAATTAGATCATGTACCAAAATGTTTTCTATTAGGAATCATGACAAACAAAAATACAATAAGGATGAGCTATATTTGATTATACATATTACTATTGCAGCAAGGATAGCATTTGCCCAGAACTGGAAGGAGACAGATATACTGAGTGAAGACAAAGTAATAAACAAAATTTTACTATGAGCTGAAATGGATAAGCTAACCTTAGAGATGAAAACTGTATCTCTACGTGGGAATGGGAAGGAAATTGGTTTGGGGGAGAGCCTGTGGTTGTGTTTATTGGGGGGTTATGGGGAAATTTCCTTTTTTTTCTCCAAAATTTTATTGATTACATATTAAAATATTGGATACAGTGTGACTGTCCAAGAAAAATTCCTTGTGTGTCCAATCACACTTGGCCAATAAAGAATTCTGTTCTATTCTTCATTCTTCTATTCTATTCTATTCTATTCTATTCTATTCTATTCTATTCTATTCTATTCTATTCTATTCTATTCTATTCTATTCTTCATTATTCTATTCTATTATTCTATTCTATTCCTATTTTATTCTATTCTATTCTTCTTTTCTATTCTTTTCTATTCTCATCTTTCGCCTTCATCTCACATCTCGAACTTTTTTCTCCTCTGTATCAGCCCAGGTTGCAAAGCTGATAACTGGCGAGAGAAGGAGATCGAGAAAGGCAAGCATGTAAAAATAAAAGAAAGTGCCAGAAGTCATCTTAAAAATAGACACTTCAGCTGGCAGCGTCAAGTGTTCCCCCCCAGAGTTGTGCGAGGAGAACGACAAAATACAGTTCTCTGGCAGAAAATTAGGAGAGGTGGTAAATGATTCCCTGGGCACTTCGGAGGAAGGAAGTGGCGGGAGCACTCGCACAATTGCATTTTGGTGAGTATGAATATGTCTAACCTCGATCCCGAGGAAGCATGCCCAAGGGATCAAGATCAAAGTATTTATCAAAAGAAATGTCACCCCATATCAAAGGAAGGCAGTAAATGAGTTTTGGGGATAGATAGAATAGAATAGAATTCTTTACTGGCCTTGTGTAACACACAAGGAATTCGTCTTGGTGCAAATGCTCTCAGTGTACATAAAAGAAAAGCTACATTCATCAAGAGCCAAGGATCGTCAGGTGCAACACTTAATAATAGTCATAGGGTACAATAAGCAATAGGGTACAATAGTACAATCATACTAGAAAACAGTCAATAAAAATTGTAAGGATACAAGCAACAAAGTTGAGGGGATTATTTGTTTAGCAGAGTGATGGCGTTCGGGAAAAAACTGTCCTTGTGTCTAGTTGTTCTGGTGTGCAATGCTCTATAGCGTTGTTTTGAGGGTAGGATTTGATAAACAAAATGGTGGCTGGATTGGGCGCCCATCTAAACTGTGGCTGGAGGAACCTCCATCCTCTGCTTTTAAGGACAGCAGACAACATGCGTTGTTCATGATTAGCATTAAAGTCAGATTCAGCTGCCAGCTAGGTTAATATTTAAACATAAAATAGTAGTGAGAAAGTATTACCTTCCCCCTGGGAGCCAAAAAAATATTGGGAATTGCAGCTTTCAAATTCCCCCCTTTCCTCTGATGAATATTTAAACCTATTTGCAGCCCTCTTTCCAGCTTTGAAATAATTTATTCTTTTCCTTTCTTCAGACATAGCCCCCTCATCTTAGCTGCCAAAGAAAAGTTCCACGGCTGATTATTATCCGCAGCCATTACGCTTAAAATAGCCTGGAATCATTGCATAAAATCCATATGGCATCCAGGATGCAAACAATCATGATGGAATCGCACAAAACGTTCTCAAGAAATATGTAGGGTTTTTGGTGGGTTTTTTTTTTTGCCTCACTATTGCTCTTTCTTTCTTCACCCTTCTCCTTCCCAACACTCACCGCTTCCAGGACTTACAACAGTAGAATAATATGGCTGGAAGGGACCTTGCAGGTCTTCTAGTCTACCCCCCCTCACCCCACCGATCAAGAGCACCGACATCAGAAATGGTATTCAGCAGGTTCTGACCAGTTCTGGTGAATTGGTAGCGGAAATTTTGAGTAGTTTAGAGAACTGGCAAATGCCACCTCTGACTGCCCCCGCCAACCTCATCTCTTCTCTGCCTCCCATTGAGTCCCAGCTGATCGGCTGGGTCTTCTTTGGTTGCCCTGCACAGGAGAACGGAGCTGGAAAGCAGGTTCTTTTGTTGCCCTGCACAGGAGAACGGAGCTGGAAAGCAGGTTCTTTGGTTGCCCTGCACAGGAGAACAGAGCTGGAAAGCAGGTTAGTGCCATGCCATGCCCCCCCAAGCCACACCACACACACCAAGCCATGCCCACAGAACCGGTAGTAAAAAAAATTGAATCCCATCATGAACCCACATCTTCTGGAGGCGAACTATTCCACTGATTAATTGTTCTAACTGTCAGAAAATGTCTCCTTAATTCCAGGTTGAAGCTCTCCTTGATTAATTTCCACCTCATTTCTCTTTGTCCTGCCCTCAAGTGCTTTGGAGAGCAGGCTGAGCCTCTCATTGCAGTGACAGCCCCTCAAATACTGAAAGACTGCTAATATATCACCATTAATCAGTGGGGGTATTCAGCCTGTTCACACCGACAACTTTGGGCTGCCCGGTTGATTATCTAGGCATTTAAGGAATGCCTTGTTTTCCCTACTCCCTTTTTCTGGCAGCTTTTAGTTGACACAAAGAAGACCCAGCAGGCAGAGAATACATGGGGTTGACATTTGCCGGTTCTCCATACCACTCACCATTTCTGCTACTGATTCTCCAGAACTGGTGAGAACCTGCTGAAGACCACCTCTGCTTGGAAGGGACCTTGGAGGTCTTAATATTGGGTTTTTATTTTGTTTTTGGTTTTTTTTGTAAGCTGCCCAGAATCACTGAGACCGACTGAGTGGGCGACCATATATATTTCCAAAATCAATCCATCAATAATAAATAATTAACCCAACAAGGAAGACAACGCCGCCTCCCACCTCCTCTGGAGTGTTGAACAACCAGCCTTATTTTAGCTTTGATGTGACACCAAACCAGACTGTTTTCTCAGTCGGAATTTGACCACCCACTCCAAAAAACCAAAAATCATTAGTCAATCCACCGAAACCCTTCTCCAGGGCTTTTTAAATTAATTCATTATTTTTTTATTTACATTTTTTTTCCCCTTTGGGATCTTCTAGACTGTCGCTTCCACACCTTCTGAGAGCCTATAATCATTGAGGAAAAGCTGTCCATGGGCGGATGTGATTTCGAGCAGGGCAGAAATTAAGAAACTGTTTGGAAATCAGATGGGGAGGCGGGAAGGAGGAGGGAAGGGAAAGGAAGGGAGGCAGAGGTGGAGGGGGTTTTTTGGGGAGAAGGGGGGAGGCTCCGCTCCAGATTTGAGCGTGAAGACATCCGTAATGAGTCTGCAGATGAGGAAGAAGAGTGGCATCTGAACACAATTAAGGAAGGGCCATTGCTAGTTGCCAAGTCAACGAGAACCTTCCTCATTCTCTGCATTTTTTACTTCCTCATTCTCTGCATTTTTTTGCAGCCACACAAGCAAATCCAATATTTGTCCAGTACACCAAGACTGTCACATGTCCGCCTTATTTCCCTTTGTTTATGCCTTAGCACATCTCTAACAACAAAGGCCTGTGTGAAGAGTAGGAGATACACTTTTGTTTGCCCCAGGTCAGCTTTTCTTACATTTCTATTCAGCTCTGAAGCTTTGAAATATTTGGGGTTGAAAAAAAAAAAAAGAGAGAAATCCCAAGCCTCCCCAGATTGGGAGAAGTCAACTTTGTCTACTCCAATGTACATGTCCTCCCCATCTGCTTGCAGCCCTCCTGAGCCAAAAATGTCTTAAACAACACAAATTGGAGATGGTTTCCCCAGTGGAAAAAAAAAAGTTAGATCTCTGGGCACTTTGACCCTTCCCTGAATGGCTGATAGTTACTAGGAGTAGAGCTTATTGCATTGATGCCTCTTCCTTGGTCTGAAGGAAGCCAAGGGAACAGGATTTTGGTCTAGCTATGTGGTTAAAGAAAGTCAGTCCCAATCAAAGGAAGGAAAGAAGGAGGGAAGGAAGGAAGGAAGGAAGGAAGGAAGGAAGGAAGGAAGGAAGGAAGGAAGGAAGGAAGGAAGGAAGGAAGGAAGGAAGGAAGGAACAATGGATTGATGGATGGATCGATCGATCGATCGATCAATCTCTTAATCTTTCTGACTATTCCTTTTTAAGCATTCCCAGATATTTGCTTGGAACTTTAGCCATTCTATTTCTGTTTACCCGCAATTTTATCCTGGATCGTTCCAGTTCATCTAGAAGTAGCAATAGCCCTTAGACTTATATACCGCTTTAAAGCCCTCTCTAAGCAGTTTACGGAGTCAGCCTCTTGTGGCCTAACAATCTGGCTCCTCATTTTACCCACCTCGGAAGGACAGAAGGACCAATCAACCTTGAGCCTGGTGAGATTTGAACTGCCAAATTGCAGGCATCTGGCAGTCAGCAGAAATAGCCTGTAGTACTGCACTCTGACCACTGCGCCACCATGGCTCATAAGCTATAGTATAATTCCCAAAAGGAGTATTTCATACCTGGTTTTTTTCATCCGTCTTTTAGCCTTGTAAATTATTTAGTGAACAATCCCCCCTTCTGCATTTACACTATATTTTTCATTCACACGATATTTCTTCTGCTGCATCTTCTGGCAGTTTTTTTTTTGTTTTGTTTTGAAGCTTCCTGGCTACCCCTGGCTGTTCCTGAAAAACTGATGGTAGCCATTTCCTGATCTTGTCCCTTCCTTGTTTTAGGCAGCCAAGATTTTATCGATTCTTCTGGGCGGTTGAAGCTTGGAGGCATTGGGAAGAAGGCAGGGAAGGCTCATAGAATTGAGTTGGTCTTTTGAGCTTATCATTGCTGTGGCTTTGTTCCCAGCCAACCTTTAGCCTTTCAAATGAAGCTTGAAGAGTGGCAAAGAAGAATCTTGGGTTTAATGACCCAGCTGATTTTTGTCTGACAAACCACTCCTGAAACCAGAAACCACCCAAAAATAAATTATGGAGAGCCCTGTTGTGGGACAATTTGTCCCTTTCTCTCATTAGCATTCCTAAGAGGAGTGTGATGACCCAAAGAGGCGTGGCTCAAAGGCAACACCGTCACATAAGTAAGAAGAGTCCATGTAGTACTTCCAACTTTGCCCCCAATGTCCAGGTTACCTTCGGCTGGAGAAAAAAAAACTCTCCCAAGAACAGCCTTTAAGTGGAGGAAATAAATAAAAATCCACACAAATCACGCTGCAGCAATTAACTGGACAGGGCAGGAGAAGGAATTGCAGACTTGAAAGGCCAGCAAAACACACACAGTTGGGAAGACGCCAGGAACACAGATAAGCCTCAATGATACCAGATCATTCATGTTTGCTCCCAACAACTTTGCTGTGTGCAGCTTCTCTTGTAAAACATTGTGTTCCCAGCTGCAGCTAATGAAGGGAATCAGGGCTCTTTCCTCCCCTGTAAGCCACACAACTCACATTGCTCCCTTCTCTGTTCCTCCCTGTGTGCCCTAGGATGAAGAGGAGGTGGGCCTGGGTCTTCCTCCAAATTCCCTGTGCCTTGCTCTACCTCTCCCCTGCTCTGCCCAGCTGGACTTTGCCCTTCCCCAGTGTCTTCCACAGCCAACGGAGCCACACCCCCACTCCCTGTCAGCTGCTCAGCCTCCCCTTCTGAATCAGATTCCGACAGGGACATGACAAGGAGGCTCTGGGGCAGAGCAAGCTTTTATAGGTCCTTCATCGTAGAGAAATGCTACTATCTCTCTCTCCTTTAAAATAATATTAATGATACACATTTCCAGTGCGTGTTAAAACAATGGTGGGATCAGAAGAACAATACCTTGCAATTAAATCCTTCAGCATCTTTTATTATCTGTGTTACTTTTGTTTCATTCACAAAGCAGGAGCGTGACTCAGTGGCCTCTTCCAACACAGCAGAAGCCATGGAAACCAGCAGGGTAGGGATGGCGGTGTCATTGTTTCCCTATCTCTGCAAGGATTTCATTTTTGGAGTTGGGTCTGAAGCTCTTTCCTCCTGGGGACAGTTAGCCGAAGACGTCCCCCAGAACCTGGCTTCCCAACCTGGAAGGGTAGCCAGAACTGGATGTCCACCAGGGGTGGTATTCAAAGTTTTTTTTACTGCTGATTCTGTGGGCGTGGCTTGGTGGGCATGGCAGGAGAAGGTTACTGCAAAATCCCCATTCCCTCCCCACCCCACTCACCTGCTTTCCAGCTCCTGGGCGGGACAACCGAAGAAGACCCAGCCGATCAGCTGGGACTCAAGGAGGCAGAGAAGAGATGGGGTTGGTGGGGCCAGTCAGAGGCGGTATTGGACAGTTCTCTGAAATATTCAAAATTTCCTCTACTGGTTCTCCAGAACTGGTCAGAACTGGTTGAATACCACCTCTGGTGTCCACCCCTGACTACCCAAACAGCTGTTGCGGAAGCTGCAACTTGTGGAACAGTGATTGTAGAAGTGTCTACCTAAAGAGCAAAAAGTGGACTCTGAAGCCCCCAAGAACTTGTGTTTTGGTCAGATTCCACCCATTTCACCTTAGCAGCTACCTTTACAGAAATGGGCAAGATTTTGAAAAAACCATTTCTGATTATATTAAAGGGAGTTGGAGACCAGTAGCCTCCTGAGATGAGGATGTTCCTCTGGAGAACATTATGATTCCAGAATTGGAAGATCCAGAAAGCCCAACCTGATCTTCCTCCTCTGAACATCTACCTCCAACCTCCAGACTGAATTGGAATGTCTACTTGGTAGACAGGTCCTACTCTGGAGCAGCAGACAGGTTCTGAAACCCAGCTCCATGAGACTGGTAGAGTAACAACAACCTACACCATAAAGCAGAGGTCCCCAAACTTGGCAAATTTAAGACTTGTGGACTTCAACTCCCAGAAATGCTGGAGATTTCTGGGAGTTGAAGTCCACAAGCCTTAAAGTTGCCAGGTTTGGAGACCTCTGCCATAAAGCATCTTTCTCTGTGCAAAAATGGCCTATTTGCCATAGGAACAGTTCTTCAGTTGAGTTCCACCCTAGACAAAGAACTAAGCAGGACTCTCTATCCGCAGCTCAGAGGTTGCTTCTTCCGTAAGGAATACCTAGATCCATGAATGGATGGAAAGCAAAGGATTTATCTGCCCTGGAGAGGAAGTAGTCCTTCCTTTGATTCCCAAGCTGCTCTCCCTTCTGGCCTCTCCTGATTTGGGGGCTCAGCAAAAGGTGGACAGATATTTTTTTTTTTAGCAAGCCGAAGTAATCAGCAAGTGCTAATTAAGTTAGCAATGCTAAGCCAGTAGCTTTAGTGTGATGAACTGGCTGGCTGGAAACAATCACTTAATTGGCACAGATAGCACTCTTCTTTGGCATTTTATCGCTCTTGGGAATTCAACAATCCTCATTTTATTCTTGCCTGCCCCCACGGAAGCTATATATAAATGTTCAAAGGAAGGACCATGCGAGAGTGGATTGTAACACACTTCCCTGGACACACGTATCTTTCTTGAGATGCCAGAGATCTTTCTGTGGCCACAAACTGCGATGGTGCCTTCTCTCTCTTTCCTTCTTGCTTACAGCACCATCTTGTGTTCATCGGATTTTAAGAAAAACCTCCTAATTGTAGCACACCCAAACCTGTTTTTCCCCCCCCCCCAAAAAAAAGCCAACTGGAATTCCTTTGTTCTTGTTTTTTCCCCCCCTTGAAGACGTTTCGCTTCTCATTTGAGCAGCTTCTTCAGTTCTGGCGGAATGGTGGGAAAGTCAGAACTGAAGAAGCTCCTTGGATGAGAAGTGAAATGTCTTCAGGAAAAAAAAAAACCAAGAATGTCCGGTTGCCTTTTTGAAAAAACACCTTTGGGACAACCATGATCTGAATGATTAAGAATCTCCACAGATGTTTAGTTGTTGTACAGTGTCTCTCCTTTCCTTCTGCCTAATGGTCAGTGCTGGCTGGGCACTTTTGAAATAAAACCAACAAGGGGATTATACAGAATGTGAAAATGGGTCCAGAGAACTGGAAATAAACAGTGGTGGGATGTTTTTTCCCTACGTAATAGGGTTGACATCCATTCCCTTCTTCCCAGCACAAAGTTGACCCACAACCTCACCATCTGATCTCCCTTGAGTGGAGTAGAAAATAGCAAAAAAAAATCCTTCACGCTTCTCCTTTTGCATCCAGTTTTGGTCACTTCCCGGAGTAGAGGAGGCAAATATTATAAACGGCAATATAAAAACAGGGCATAAGATACAGCAGCTTTGGGTCCATAAATTTAATGGTTTCCCTCTGCTTTGTGTAACTGGCTGGTGAAGAAAGATTTGGACTGCTAATGTGAGCTGTGACACCTGGTTCTTGAGCACAAAACCTTGGCTGGGGAAAGGAAGCACCGCAACGATAAAATTACATGATCCGGGAAGTCCGTAATACAAGACTTTAGTGGTTTCTTGCAAGCTGACATAAAACCCATCACTTTATGAGTGGAATGTGGCCTAACAGGGTTGCCTGTTCATTTATTTTATGCCTGTCGAGAAGCTGCCCGATTTTAGGCGGATGTTAGCCCTCCCTGCGAGGTCGTCTCGACAAGAAACACAACAATGCTTTTGTTCTAGTATTTTCCCACGTCATTATAGTTGTGTTTTTAAAGTTGTAGCATCAGCAGGCTTGCGTATTGGGTTCGTCTGTGTGTCAGGCTTTGGCAGCCGTTTCTGTTTTGAATTTGGTGCTAGCCTTGTGCTTTGTTAGAATGGTTTTTTTCTTCATCCTGATTGGTTGGGAGTCTTGGTCTGTGTTTATTGGTCTTGGAGTTTCCTGTGTTCTGCTTGATTGGTGTTTCTAATATCTTCTGTCTGTCTACAAAACGCTACAAAACAGACAGAATACCCGAACAAAGCTGAATACCATATATGTAGATATAGATAGATGGATAGCTAGATAGATAAACAGAGAGAGAGAGATATAGAGATATAGATACTTATTTACTTATTTACATTGTTTACTTAGTATCCTAGTATGATTTATGTTGGTCTCTTATTTAGTATCTAGGACTATCACCAACATCTAATGTTTTACGATGAAGATATTTTTACAATGATTATGATCTATCACTATTGTTGTATGTGCAGTGAGAGCTTATGCACAGGAGAAAAATCCATTGTGTGTCTAATCTCACTTGTCCAATAAAGAATATTAATTCTAATTCTAATATTTCTGCGCTCCTTTTAATCCCTGGAAAAGAGGGAGGGTCCTTTCCAAAGACTCTTCCCATCCCTCCTCTCCTAAGGGCTGCGATATTTTGTACATGCCGGTTGCCCCAGTCCGCCTCTCCTCCTTCTGTCCCGCAAGGTCATTCCTGCAGACCATTACAGTGTCTTCCAAAATGATTTGTTTTTTTTAAAAAAGGACCTTTCCAGATTTTGGATCCCTAAGCAGTTCTGGTGCCCATGGTGATTAATTCCTGGACATCTGTGCAACCTTTATCTCTCAGGCCTGTAAAGAGCTTGGGTTCAGGGAACTGTTTGCATCCTTTTAAAAAATTCATGGTGTCATTTACAAGCAGGCAGATAATGATTCAGAATGCCGAAGTGTCAAAGGCCAGCTGGCGAGACCCACTGCAGAGAAGCCAAGTTAATGATCGGTTTTTACTCTGCTCGAAATAAATTTCAAGACCTGGCTCTGGGCACCAAGCATAATTGCATTTATTTATGTTTAAAAATTCATGAGTATTCGGCATAGACTTGTTTCTTTGGGTCGTGTTGTTTTTAATGAGTAACATTCATTTAATTTTTTTTTTTTAAAGGAATTCCAAGCTTGAGTAACAAAAGAAAACAGGGCATTAAGTAACAGAAGTAACCTCAGAAAGGAGACGTGTCAGAGCATGCCAGATTTCAGAAAATTGCCCACTTGTCTCGTGGTTTTTCTTCCCCTGTGGTGCTTCCAAGGTCAAGTGTCCCTTTGCCGCTAAGCTATCCAGTTCAGGATAGTTTTTCTTTTCCAGAAGCCACAGGGGAAACCAGCAGCCTGGCCCTGAGTCCAACTGGGATGCTCCCGAAGGAGGCTTCCATTCTTCTTCCCCTTCCCCTTAAAACGGTGAAGGATGGGTGAGGATTCGGTTCAACTTATATTTATAAAGGTTTTGTTTTGTTTTTAAAGAATCCAGCAATGCAGACCTTTCTGTCTGGATTTGCTGAGGATTTGTAAACACTGGATCTGATTTTTCAAAACATTACTGGATGGGGAACTTCACACCCTTCTGGAAATCCTAAACAGTGGGATTTCATCTGGGAGGCAGGGCATCTTGGCATCTTCTTCTTCTTCTTCCTCCTCCTCCTCCTCCTCCCCCTCCAAGTTCTGGCTCTTCCAGCAGCCTCAACCATTGTTCATTGGTGTTGTCGTACTACATCTTTAATATTGCCTCTCCATCTTCTTCTGGGCCTGCCTCGCACCTTTTGATCTTCCCCTCTTTTTATATATGCCTCCCCCCCCCCATCACTACAACATTATTTTCCTAGCTGCCTTCCCAAACCTAAAAGTCCATGCCTGTGTTGGACTACAAAGTCCATGTTCCTCAAACATCAGGCTGCTTCAAATCCATACAGGCTTCAAAAGCGTTTCCGTCAGGGTGTCTCCCGTCTGTTTGTGTACACACAAAAGAGAGACAAACTGCCCAGGTGACATCCAATCACCGATACGTAGGCACGTCTCCTTCCCTCCTGAGGTCTGTACTTAGTTATTAAGTAAACAGCTCTTTGCACACTCAAGCATAGATTTGCAAGGAGCAACCTGCCGGACGCAGCTCCCTTCCTGGACTGACTGGAATATTTCTGGAGCAAATATTGTCAGAATATTTGTTTAGGTCTGATCCTTCTTTCTCTGTTTCCTTTCTTTGCAGAGCTGCTTTGGAAATTCTGCTTTGTGTAAACCAAGAGTAGCTCCACCACCGTGCACTCACCTCTCAGGCAGTAAAATAAACTCTGGAGAACAGATTTGCCAAGCTTTGCAGCAGCCCCTGAAAAGGAGCAACTCAAAAGGTGTGAAGCCACCTTTTCTACTCACCCTTCGAAAAGCAGCATTGTGCGGTAATCAAAAGTTGACAGCAGAGGAGAAAAATGACTGGTAAGGAAATCAAAATGTCCCAACCTGCTTTTTATGCGTTTAGAAGGAAGCCCAAAAACTCAAGTTTGGATAACATCAGGGATGTCCTACCTTGGCAATGGTAAGACTTGTGGACTTCAACTCCCAGAATTCCCCAGCCAGCTATGCTTTTTTACTATCATGCCAAGGTTGAACAACAGTGGTGGGATTCAATTTTTTTTTACTACAGGTTTACTACAGGCTTAGTGGGCATGGCAAGGGAAGGATACTGCAAAATCCCCCTTCCCTCCTCACTACCCCCCAACCTGCTTTCCAGCTCCGTTCTCCTGGGCAGGGCAACCCAAGGAGACCCAGCCGATCAGCTGGGACTCCATGGGAGGCAGAGGATAGATGGGGTTGGCGGGGCCAGTCAGAGGTGGGAT
Organism: Hydrophis major; assembly: GCA_033807585.1. Classification (NCBI taxonomy): domain Eukaryota; kingdom Metazoa; phylum Chordata; class Lepidosauria; order Squamata; family Elapidae; genus Hydrophis; species Hydrophis major. The sequence continues at coordinate 13,385,650 of CM066342.1, read as the reverse complement.
TGGCCGGTACTCAAAATTTCCACTACCGGTTCTCCAAAACTGGTCAGAACCGGCCGAAGACCAGTCTCTGTTCAAAAGTCACATTTTCTCAAGGGGAACTTAGCTGAAAAAGGGAGAGAGGCTGAAATTCATGTGGATGGGAGTTAAAAGAGGAGTAGGTGGAGCTTTCCAAAGTGGGCGGGGTCTTCCCCTTTTCGAAACCTCCCTTTCTTCCCATCTTTCTCTCTCGATCTCATTTTTTTTATTGTTTTGGTTTTTTTTGCCGGCGCGCAGACTCTCACGTTGATCTGGAGTTTTTTTTCCCCCCCATCCTTCCTTCAACAGCAGCGAAACTCCAGGCTGAGCTGGTGAGAAAATGGATGGTGTTGGCCGAAACCCCCGTTGAGGGACTCCAAAAAGAGGATGGCTTGGAACCTGTCACAAAGGGTACCGATAATGGTTTGTTCCCGACAGCCAAGGCACCAGGGTGGAGGGTGCTTCATCAGGCAGCCAGGAATGGAGACCTGAGGCTGGTAAAAGAGCTGTTGAAGCGAGGGGCATCTACGAACAGCAGGTAAGGCCTGGGGGCACTGGTAGAAACTTCCGACAATTGCTTTGGTTTTGACTGTTTTTTAAAAAATCATGATTGCATTTATAGCCTTCTTTTATTCCTCTTGGAAACCCCAACTAATAGGGTAGGAGTTGAAACAGTTTACGTCCGGGATGTGAGGGGTCCGTAGATATTTTCCCAGCCCTCTTTTGGACTCGTGCAGGAGACGGGTCCTCCATGGAAGGCAGGTTGGTAGTAATTGCTATTTTTTGCAATTTACTACCAACCTGCCTTCCATCGAGGGCCTGTATACTGCACTTCCCAGCATTCCTTGCTTTCCATCCAAGGCTTTCTTATCTTTTTTTTTTTTTTAAAAAATTATTTTAGAGACAAAAACGGCTGGACTCCCCTGCATGTCGCTTCCTTGCACAGTTACCTCCCCTTGGTGAAGTTCCTTATCCAGCGTGGAGCAACGATCCACACCGACAACAGGGCCGGTTACACACCTCTCCACCATGCTGCCTGGAGTGGCCATACCCAGGTGGCGGATCTCCTCTTGGCTCGGGGGGCGCTGGCAATGGGCACCACCCAAGGGGGCCTTACCCCATTTCACTGTGCGGCCGCCAACGGCCACACCCTGATGATGCAGTTGCTTCTACGGCACGGGGCTGATCCCAATGCTGGGGACTGTAACCAGTGGACTTCCTTGCACTGGGCCACAGCTGGCCGCCAGCTTCATATAGTGAATGGGTTGATTTCCCAAGGGGCCAACCCCAATCTCCAAGGCAAGGGAGGCATCGCACCTTTACACATAGCTGCCGAGATGGGGAGAGCTGGAATGATACATCTCTTGCTGGCCAAAGGGGCCGACGTGGATCTCCAAGACGACTACGGAAGGACGGCACTCTCGATCGCGTCCAGAAACAGCCATCATGAGGTGGTCTTACTATACTAAGATCAGTGTTATCATCCATCGTGATAATTAATATTAGTATAATGAAGCTGTGGAGGGGTGGTTGTTGACTCAGGGCTGTTTTTAAAAAAAACAACCGGTTCTGTGGGCGTGGCTTAGTTGGTGGCATGGCTTGGTGGTCATGTTATTGGCTGGGTGTAGCCAACTCAATATCACTCACATGGAGGCACGCATCTCCTCGCCTCCTCTCATGATTGTGGGGATGCTGGAACAGTTGTTAAGTGTGAAAAATGGTCATAAGTCAATTTTTCAGTGCCATTGTAACTTTGACTGGTCACTCCACACAAGCAAAGTACCAGCAAAGGAGGGAAAAAAACTCCAGAGAAGTTCCTGAGTCAGGAAGTCTAGTCCTGCCAAGCATGTAATAAGGGTTAACGAAGAGGCAGTTTCTGTAAGCAACACCAGAATGTTTCCTTCCTGCCTTCCTTACAGGATTAGGTCAGTAATTTCTTCTAACAATCTGTTCTCCGAACTGTTTAGAATGTTAACAACTGGTTCTAGGGAATAGGTGCGAACTGGTAAAATCCCACCCCTATTCTGGAGTGCAGACCTATCTGCCATGGTGCAAGTGGCAAACCAGACACAGGTTTGGCACAAAACTGAGATGTCTGATTCTTCCATTGGGGTGTTTGTGTGACTTCTGTTGCTTTCTCAAGCTTTTCCTATCTCTCCCCCCTTCAGATTGTGAAGCTGTTGCTCCAGAACCAAGCGGATGGGAACTTAGAAGATTCCCGCGGCTGCACCCCACTCCACAAGGCCGCGGCTGCCGGGAGCCTGCCGTCTGTCTACCTTTTGCTCCAAGGAAGCTCCCCTGTCAGTGTTACTCGGAGAGATGGCCTCCTGCTTATGCCACTTCACCATGCGGTCCTCTGCGGTCACGCCGACATCGTCGGCTGTCTCCTGGCACACGGCGCAGACGTGAACGCAGCTGGGTGGCTGGGCAAAACCGCTCTGCATTTGGCGGCAGAGATGAAATCCGTTCCTCTGATGGAACTTTTGATAGCAAAGGGTGCAGACCTTAGCCGGAAGACTTGGTGGAAGGAGACCGCTGAAGACCTGTCATTGGGGAAGAAGCCAGAAACCAGAATTTTCTCTCGCTGTGCTCTCCTTGGGTGCCAGCAAATGTGTAGGTAGTCTTTGACTTACGACCATCATTGAAGTTCTGTTGCTCAGTAAAACGGCAGTTGGAATGAGCCTGGCCCTATTTTGCGACTGTGATAAAAATCAACCATTCAGATATTCAGACCGGAGACCCGTGAACAATATATAAGAGTTTTATAATTGAAGCTTTTGCAAAAGGGAATTCTGCCCTTGGTTCTCAGGAAGTCTGGGGTTTATATACAGGTTCAAATATACATTCTCTGCCCCTTTCCTGGGTTCACAATCTATCCAACTACGTATCCTCCTATGCAACACCCCTGTTATTATTGTAGCGTAACATCTGTTTCCTTGTCCTGTTTTACTCTTAACACTACCCAAAATCTTATCTCTTGGAAACCCCCATTCTCATGGCTTCTTCTTGTTTTGAACATCTGGGTTTTTAAAAAAATCCAATAGATCATTATCCAATTCTGTTTAGGTCAGGATGACCCATAATCTTTTCACATATAATTATTGCCAAAAATATGAACATTTCCACGTTCTAGCCAAAAAGTTGACATTTCTACAGAACGTATTTTGATAGTTATATAACAATCCAGTATTATTCCAATAATCATTGCATAGTTCAGACATCGGATAAATATGGCATTACTTAGGTTCCTCAATTTCACAGGTATAATCCTTAATATGTAATTCTTACATATCACTGCGACCTTTCCTTACCACAGCCGCTCAGTGGATCGCTGCACTTGATAAGTGAGGAACCCAGTTGTTAAGTGAATCAGGCTTCTCCTTATCTTCATTAAGATTTAGATGAGGGAATAGAAGGGGAACTTACCAAATTTGCAGATGATACAAAGCTGGCAGGAATAGCTAACACCCAAAAAGATAAGCTTAAGAACCAGACTTGAACACTGGGCCATATCTAACAAGATGAATTTCAATGTAGAGAAAAGTAAAGTCTTGCACTTAAGGGAAGAAAAACCAAAAGGATACCTATAGACTGGGTGAAACCAGGCTCAATAGCAGGAACTGTGAGAGGGATCTTGGAGTCTTAGTGGATAACCACCTAAATAGGAGCCAGCCGTGTGCAGCAGCATCCAAAAAAGCTAATACAATCGAGATCAAGGGAGGTACTAATACCACTCTATAAAGCCTGAGTAAGGCCACACCTGGAGTCCTGCATCCAGTTTTGGTCACCACACTATGAAAAGCATGTTGAGACTCTAGAAAAAGTGCAGAGAAGAGCAACCAGGAGGATTAGGGGACTGGAGGTTCAAAACATGAAGAATGGAATTGCAGGAACTAGGCTTGGCCAGTGAAGAGTGAAGAGAAGGACCGGGGGAGATAGGAGAGCATCTTCCAATATTTGAGGGGCTGCCCCAGAGAGGAGGAAGGAGTCAAGCTATTCTCCAAAGCACCCAAAGGCCAGACAAGGAACAATGGGTGGAAACTGACCAAGGAGAGATTCAACCTGGAAATAAGGAGAAACTTTCTGACAGTGAGAACAATCAACCTATCAGAACCGCAACTGCCTTTGCTCCGCGTTCGGCCTTTCCTCTTTCCTTCTTTGAGGGGAAATGGATGGGGAAATAGAGGGGGCGACGACCGCGCGGCGGGTCTCCCGTGCAAAGAAGCAACAACCGCTCTCTTATCTCCCCCCATCCCGACCCCAAGTCCCCGCATCTGAACACGGTGGCCTCGCTTCGATATTCCTCTTTCCCCGCCACTCCTCCACTCAAATGGCGAATTTCTCCCACCCACCCCATCCCACCCAATCGCACCAGCGCCGGAAATGTGGGGCTGCGATCGGTGCGCTCTTTCCCCTTTGTGCCCGGGCACTGTTTTTTTTTTTGTTTTTGCAGCAATTTGCAAGCCGAGTCTCGGCGGGGAAAGGTCGGGAATTGCACCGCGTGGCTCGGTCGCTTCCAGCTCGGCGACCCCCATACCCCCTCAACCCCTTCCGCCGCTTCTTTTGCAAAGCAACCAGGGTCGCTGGCAATGGTTTTCCTCACTTTGTCGCTTTGGTTCCGTAACCGGGTGACCGACCGATTCTGGCGCAAGCAGCAGATCCTCAAGCATGCCCGGGTAAGGCGACAGGGTCTCCAACCCTTCCCCACCCTTAGTCTGTCCCTCCTTTTAGGCTCCCGAGCGGGTCAGTAACTTGGATGTTTTGGGAGCCTAAGCGGCCTGGGAGCCGGGGATGGGAGACCACGAGGAAAGGACGATGCTAGAGGTTAAAGAAACATCCTGGGAGAAGGCAAGGGCAGCCCACTTCCGTGTTGTTGATGTTGCCCACAACGCAACATGAACATCAGAAGTTGAGTTCCCCTGAAGGGCATAGTTACTTAAAAACTGCTGGAAATTTACTCCTGGTAGATGGTAGAATTATTGTATTGACCCAGTGTGATTGGATACACAAGGAATTTGCCTCGTGCAAATGCTCTCAGTGTACATAAAAAAGATACATTCATCAAGAGTCAAGAATCATCAGGCACAACACTTAATTATAGTCATAGGGTTATATACTCAGAATATATAGTAAATAGAATATAGTCATAGGGTACAATAAGCAATCAAATCATACTAGGAAACAGTCAATATAAATCGTTAGGATGCGACAAAGTTATAGTCATACAGTCACAAGTGGGAGGGGATGGGTGATAAGGAGTGATGAGAATATTAATAGTAATAGCAGTGCAGAGTTTGTAATAGTTGGACGGTATTGAGGGAAATAGTTGTTTAAGCGGAGTGATGGCATTTGGGAAGAAACTGCCCATGTATCTAGTTCTTGTTGTGCAGTGCTCTGTAGCGTCATTTTGAGGGTAGGAGTTGTAGTACAGCTGTTGTACAGCCCACCAACTAGAAGTCAGTGGCTGGCTACCTGGAGGCTTTCAAGAAGAGACTGGACTGCATTTGTCAGAAATGGTATAGTAGGGTCTCTTGCTTGGCCGGGGGGTTGGTCCCTTCCAACTCTGGTTAGTCTGTCTGACCTTGCAGGCGTCCGAAACAGAGATGGCAAGACACCATCAACAAAGGCATGCAAGCTGAGGGCCTGTGCCCGGGAGATGCAGCTGACCATTCAAAGAATAGAACAGAATAAGAATTAGAATTATCAGAATTAGAATTATTAGAATTAGAATTAGAATTATTAGAAATAATAGAATAGAATTCTTTATTGGCCAAGTGTGATTGGACACACAAGGAATTTGTCTTGGTGCAAATGCTGTCAGTGTACATAAAAGAAAAGATACACTCATCAAGAATCATCAGGTACCACACTTAGGGATAGTCCTAGGTTATTAATAAGCAATCAATTCATACATAGGTTACTAATACGCAATCAAACATACTAGGAAAATAAATAAAACAATATAAATTGTAAAGATACAAGCAACACGGTTATAGTCATGTGGGAAGAGATAGGTAATAGGAAGGATAAGAAGAATAATAGTAATAAGTGGTGTTCAGTGATCCGAAAAGCAGACCTTGCATCTGCGGGAATATGGTAGGAGGAGGAGGAGGAGGAGAGAAAGAGGAAGGAGAAGAAGAGGAGGAGGAGAGGAAGGAAGAGAAGGAGAAGGGGAAGAGGAGAAGGGAGGAGGAGGAAGGAAAAGAAGAGGAGGAGGAAGGAGAAGAAAGAAGAGGAGAGTACAGCTATTGTACTACTTGTTGCTCCTAGTACTAATAGAATGGCTGTTAGTACTGCATTCGGCTTACTCTGTTATTGCTGATTATTCTTGGTTTTGCAAACTAAGTCATTTGCTTTCACAAGGTGGGTGGCTTTGCTTAAATTCCCCCACTAGGTGTTTAGAACTACAGCTCCCAGCATTCCCTATTTTCAGCAGCCCGATCTGTTGAATGGGATGTCTTACTACATATGCCCATCTTAGATGGTGCCAGTACATGATGGGTGGGCTGAAGGGACAGGGTAACAATTTCAGGTTTGGCACAATGATGCCAACTTCCAGTTGTGCAATGTATAATGTCTTAACACACCAAGCCACCTTCAAGGGTGGGCTTTTGTGAATTGGGAGTTTCTTGTAACAAGAAAGACTGGAAATATTTTTGTTTGCCATCTTTTGTGTCGTTCTTTTCTTTCTCTCCAGCATTTTCGTGGACGGAAGAACCGCTGCTATAGCTTGGCATACCGAGCTGTTCGGAGGGCCTTTGTGTATGCCACCAAGGCCAGGTATCTCAAAAAGAGAGATATGAGGACGGTAAGGAAGAGCCAAAGACATTTGAGATATTTATAAAATATTGTGCATCCTGAAGTGCCAATCTTTTGCTGGGTTTCTGCCTTGTATAATTGCTGGGTGTTCATTTAAGAAAATGTGCTTTATTTATTTACTAGAGCAGGACAAAGTTGAATAACCAACAGAGAAAAGCAAGCAACAATGCAATTACAACAATATTAAATTGTACCCTTAAATGCTTCTTGTACAGTCAAGCACTAGTCAAGGCTAAAAACAGGTATTACAACCTTTTAGATGAGATGTGAAATATCCCTTATTAAAAGTCAAGGTTCCCCGCGCACATACGTGCTAGACGTTTCCGGCTCTAGTCACAAAGTGCTCATCTCCGTCACAAAGCCGAAGAGCCAGCGCTGTCCGAAAACGTCTCTGGGGTCATGTGGCCAGCAGGACTGAACACCGAAGGCACACAGAACGCTGTTACCTTCCCACCAAAGGGGTCCCTATTTTTCTACTCGCATTTTTACATTCTTTCGCACTGCTAGCTGGCAGAAACTGGGACAAGTAACTGGAGCTCCCTCAGTTACGTGGTGCTAAGGAGTTGAACTGCTGACCTTTCTGATCTGCTAGGGATGGCTCGCAGCTATGCAAAGATCTTAACTCCTATGTTCTTTCCCAAAATATTACGAATATTACACTTTTTCTTTCAGCTTTGGGAAACTAGGATTGAAGCGGCATCACTGGAGCATGGTGTGAAGTACCATAATTTCATAAGTGGCCTTTATAAGGTAATTGGCTTAATTTTTTTTCTATTTTAAATTCCCGGGTGCTTTTCAACCTTGTATTCTTCCAGATAGCCTATAAGCGATGAAATGACACCAATTTACCATTACTGTTGTTAGTATCGCTTTATTTTATCCTTTTAAATTTATATTTTGAATGTTTTATTATACTTTAAGGTGATTTTTTTTTTTTGCCTCATTGATGGCCATAGGGCTGTGGTTCATCACTGTAGGCATGAGTGACTTTAAATCTATTTTTTTAAAATGGGGAAGGATTGCAGTAGGCTGTCAAAGTGTACAGATGATTTTCTTTTTTTTGTACAAAGTTTACATCTGATTTTTTTTTGAGCTTTCTTGAGCTTTTCATGGTTGGATAGGATGAAAGTACAAGAAACGCACACCCAGAATCAGACCAACACGTATCCCTTTTGTCTTTATTTCTTCTCACATCGCAGTGTCAAGTGGAACTGAACCGGAAATCATTAGCTGATCTAGCCATCTATGAACCAAAGACATTCAAATCTTTAGCTGCTTTAGCCAAAAGAAGAGGGGAAGAAGGACTCCTTGCAGCACAGGGAGAAGGAAAGGAACCCGAAGGAATATTTTCCCGCCTGTTGAAATATCGGTAAAGGGGTTGCGCTCCCAATGAGCTCTGCTCAAATTAAAAAGAGACATTTTTAAAATAAAAATATTGATTTTTTTCTCTCTCTCTTTCCCTGCTTGATTGAGCCAAAGCAATGATTTCTGAAAGTGATCCAGTTTGATCTGTGACTTGTGGCTATTACTTGGGGCATCTGCATTAGGTTGTTGGGTAAAATCTAGCTCAGAGACTTCATTTTTTTCTAGGTTTTTTATTCAATAAAACAACGGAAACAAAACAAAAGGGTAAGAATACTATATATACATAAAATGAACTTTACAGCAGAGCAAAGGGTGACATGAAAGGGTGTGGTAGATAAACATTTCTCTGAAGCCAAGTTCTCGCACGAAAAAATTCAGAGTAACCGTACCAGGACGAATTACACATTGTAAAGATACGCTTGGAGGTGGGAGACTCTTCCAATGTAATCTACTGGATCTCCTGCATGTATATTTGCCTTCATTTTCAGGTGAAGGATTAGTTTTAACCAGGTTGGGCACATGTTGACTTGGGGACAACCCCCCTCCCCAGTGAATTCACTTATCTGTCCCTGTGCCATCACAACCAGTGCAAGGACCATATAAGGAAATTCACTTTTGATTATGAGCACAACACTTGGTAAAGTGTTTATATGCCAGTAATAATAGGAAATGCTGCAGGAGATCATGGGACCCCTGGATAATTGGGTTCATTCCTGGGAAAGGGGAAGGAGGACTACAATCCCCATAGCTCTGAGCCAGCACGGGAATTATCAGAGTGTGTGTGTGTGTAATAACCACCAGCATAGATTTAATTCTGCCATTTTGGCAGCAAATCAATGGAAGCTGGGAATTCAGAACTTTGCCTTGTATCTGGGTTATACCATTCGAAGGCTTGGGGGGAGCTGATGGAGAAGTTTCCCCCACTCTTCAAAGGTTAAAAATTACTAAAGATGACCAAAAAGCCTTCCCTTGCCGTGTTACTTCTTCCCTTACGGATATTTGCCGAAACGAAAAGCCGCCAATTCTCCGGAACGGATACACCCCACCCGTGCCCCCCCACCCGCATTTTGAAGTGGTAGAACCCCAACGTTTCCCGATCAGTTAAAAGAAGCTGCGCGCGCGTTGCATGCTGGGAAGGTTCGATTGTGACGCTTCGCCTCTCCAACCCCCGTTCACCCCACCCCCCGCCTTCGTGCGAAACTTCCGCCGAAAAAAGAAAAATTGAAAATTTCCTGCGTTGCGTCACGCGAGGAATGTTCTTTTGGCGCTGGCCAGTCGGAAAGCCGCAGCCTGCTGACGGCGGGCCAATCGGAGACGCCGACGCCTCAAGGCGGGGCCAGGAGCCGGGCGCGAGCAGGAAGCCGGGCGCGAGGAGGCCGGAAGTGGGGTGGAATCCGTTGGAGAGGGAGCGGAGGTGGCGACGTCGTCCGGACAAGATGGCGGCGATGTTGGCTCCCGCCTCGGCCGCAGCGGCCCCGACCGGCTTCGGAGTCGGCTCGGCTCGGATGGCCGTCGCTTCGGCCGGCTGCTCGTCGTCATCGTCCTCCTCGTCTTCGTCTTCTAGCGGCGGTCCAGGCCCGCTCCCGCCGCCGCCTCCCGCGCCGCCTCCGCCGGGGGCGCTCCGCATCGGCGACCGGCTCTACTCGGGAGTGCTGATCACCTTGGAGAACTGCCTCCTGCCTGAGGAGACGCTTCGCTTTACGCCTTCCATGAGCAACGGTCTCGACGCCGAGACCGAGGCGCCGCTCCGGATCACGGGCTGTGAGCTCATCCAGTCGGCAGGCATCCTCCTCCGGATTCCTCAGGTGAGGAGAAGGCCTCGTTCGAAACCCCCGGGCCGTTGGAAAGGCGGTTAAAAACAAGGGTGGGGGCTTCGAATGGTTGGGTGGGGGGGGTCGAGAGCAAGAGCAGGGAACCTTAGTGAGGAAGACGTTTGGACTACAATACCCATCTTCTGGGGAAGTTAAGAGTTGTAGTCGCCCGGGATCTTAACGGATACCAAAAATAAAGTAAAAATCGAATAAATCGGTAAAAAAATAGAGTAAAATCAGTGTTTCTCCACCTTGAGGGGGTGGTGGACTACAACTCCCATAATTCTCCATTTTCCAGCTTTCTGGGAGTTGTAGTCCACCCCTCTTGGAAGAGACTCAAGGTCGAGAAACACTGACTTTATTCTATTTCTACCCTGACTTATTCTATATATATATATATATTTATCCTTTATAATCCCGGCCGACTACAACTCCCAACTTCCCCAGAAGATGGGTGTTGTAGTCCAAACGTCTTCCTCACTAAGGTTCTCTGCTCTTTCCTTCAAGCCCATTCGAAGCCTCCTTTTAAGTGCCTTCTAAGGTTGGAGTTACTGCTCATACTTTCAGATCATGAAGATGCTTCTGTAACAGCTTGATTTTTTTCAGAATGTCAAAACTCTGCTCTTTTATTACTGTTTATAATAATTATAATATAATGTCATCATCTTTTAAGTAGAGGGGGGGGAAAGCCCCTGAGAGGTCCTGTAGTTGTTTTCTTGCTCTTTGCCACCTTATCTGTTGTAAGGGACAATAGTCCCCATTAGCACTTTAAAAGGAGGGTTTAAGGCTGCCTTAAAACCGGTATGCAGATGTTCTTAAAGAACCTGGCTAGGATCAAGGAGAAAGGGGAAAAACAGAGCCCTCTTGGGCACATGATCTACCCGCACCTTGTGTGGGTTGTGCTGGGTGGAGATGGAAGGCACAGCCAAGCATTGTGTTGTCACTGTAACCTAATCTCAAATATGCAAAATCTGCTCTTCTCGGGAATGGAGGAAAACTTAGATTCTCTAAGCTTATTGTACAAAAAATAGATGTAAATTAAGGTAGGGTGCTCCTCTTTGTAGGAAGTTAGTGTTAGATAATGTTTTGTCTAAATTAGTGAAGGAAGAGAGGCTATCGTGAATTTTATTTATTTAATTTATATTGCTGCCTGGTCACCCATGGCGACTCAAGATGGCTTACACAATGTAAAACCATATTTTAAGCAAAAAATAAAAAACAATAAAGACTAACAAAAATTTAGTAAAGTAGAATAGAACAAAATCTGAAGAAAAAAAATCACCCCCCCCCCCCTCAACTCCCATTGTTCCGACAACAGCAGATCACACTAACCATTTGATGGGCTGAATTGTGGACATTTACTACCTTGGCTCATTTTTAATAATAATGAGGGATTTTGTAGCCTCTGGTACTTTTTTGGAATTAATTCCAAAATTTGGATTTTGAGGATATTGCCAGTTTGAATCTATACAAATCCAGACCAGTACTGAACAATACGGAAACTTTAGATAAGGCTCAAAATGGAGACAATACAAGATTATGACATGTACTATTATGACATCAGTGGTACTGACATATATAGCACTAATCTAATTCTATATGATAGTCCTGTAGTAATTCAAAGATCTTTTTCTTTGCTCAGATAACTGAAATATAATACTGGTGATAATCTTAACATGTGTTCCTCAAGTTTTGTTTCAGTCTGAATGGTTCATCCTTCCAAAATACTTTGGATGTCTGTCACTGGGCGATACTGATCATAGGATATTTGTGAGCCTTCTATGTACAAATGGGGTTGTGGAATTCTTGTTAGTATTTAGTCTTGATAGACAACTTTTTTACACAGTCTCCATATGAATGGGGAATAGGATTTCCTGTTTGGACTAGAAGGCCTCCAGGGTCCCTTCCAACTTCGTTATTGATAGTCCCAAAGGTGCTTTTTGGAGAGGCAACTGGACTTTCTGCTTTTTCTCTGAAGATGTGTCGCTTCTCATCCAAGAAGCTTCTTCAGCTCCCAGAAGGTCCAGTTGCCTCTTGAAAAAGCACCATTGAGGACAACCCTGCCCTAAGTGACTGAAAATCTCCGTAGACATTGCTGTTGATATCATTAGGATTGTGAGGAGAGTCTTTCCACTTGAAGCCAGATAAGGAAAGGGACTTTATACATTTACAAATGTAAAGTTATATTTAAACTGGAAGGTGAAACAACATGGAATTCTCTTCTTAGGACAAAAGCTAGTTATTTTAAAGTATTCAAAAACCAGGTCTTGTAGAGAATCTCTGCAGCATGCAGTGTTCTAAATCCAAGAAGTATTTAAGAACTCCCTTACAAACAGGTTGTCTCCGGATCAGTTGTTCCTACTTTCTTTTGTTTTCCAGGCTGATTAAAACAGAGGGCTTTGTTTTTTTAATCCATCCCAGGCTTGTAAAAATAAAAACTTAAGGGGGAGTCCTGATAAGGAAATGGGGTGGGAGGCAGAGGGAAAGAGGGAGGACTATTGCTTTACTGGAAGTTTTCTAACACAGCCAGGGCAAGCCGGTACTCTTTTTTCCAGGAAGTGTGTGACGCAACAGCCCTTTGGCCTGAAATGACAGTGATTCCCTCCCTTGCAAGTTCGTTATTGTTTGCCAAGGAAACCAGCTGATGACTGCTCTTTGGAGGATAGTCTGGATGACAGTATTATGGAGCTACAGTTCCGACTGGCGCTCTGGCTGATTCATCTCCAAATTCCCTTCCCATTGCTGAGGAATCTTGTCTTGGTTTCTCCTCCAGAACTGTCTTTTTAGACAGTGGGTTGTTTTTAATTGCCCCTTAGTTGTTGTTTTTTAATTGCACCTTTTGAGCAATAAAGAACCGCCTGGCCCTTTCATTTTTCAGATGAAGTGGGCGGAAGGCCATTGAGTGTCTTCCACCTTAGAAGCCTTTTAAGTTTTCTGTCGACACCAAACAAACAATGCAGTTTTCTCACTCGTCTGCTGTTAGAAACCAGGAGTGAAGAGGACACATCCTTTCAAAGAAATAGTCTCTCTCTACATCATTTCCTTGGGCACTGGGAAGTTTAACCTGTGCAGTGTGTGTGTGATTGCCAAAAAAAAAAAAATGTTTTTAAGTTACTTCCCTTAAATAAGGAAAAACCTGGTTACTTTGGAAGTGTTTTTCCCAAGTCGAGCTAGGTATAACACACACACCTAGGAGAAGTTGTCGATGATGGGGAAAAATACAGCTGCGGATTCTTTATAGATCCTGAGCTCATATTCCATTTAAGTTTTTTATTGGAAGAGTATTAATATATATTCTGGCTTTGCTTTTTTATTTTCCAGGTGGCCATGGCTACAGGGCAGGTGCTGTTCCAGCGTTTCTTTTATACAAAATCATTTGTGAAGCATTCCATGCAGGTACGTAGTTTAATTTTTGAAACGGAGTGGGGAGTCTATAAGCTCAGTTGCTGTTTTGAAACATCAGACTACTGAAGTTCTTCTGCTTGACATCCCAAGCTGACATTCCTTGCCTGTTGATCTGGAATACAAATGTTTCCAGGCTTTCAGGATTCGTTATGAATCGATACGTCTTTTGCCTCTTGGGCCACATCCATAATGTATCATGTTGACTCTAAATTTGGGGTTGATTGAAACAAGTGCTCCTTTTCCCTCATTGCTGACATTTAAGCAACTTAAAAGATCAAGAAAGTCTACCTTCTGCGTCAGAAAAAGATGATTCACCGAAAACATTCGGGAAAGATGTTTTCTTTCAAAAATTAAAATGAAAGTAAAGTTGAGGTCATTTGGAAAGACCTTTTTTGGAGTTGCACTGGGAGGAGCTTAATGATAAAGCCCCTTCCTGAATTGTGTGTGTGTGAAAAGTTAACATTCCAGATCCCATAATGGCAGAGCCTTTTTAAAAGTGCAGGTAGTCCTTGACTGACAGCCACAGTTGACCCCAAGTTTCCATTGTTATGCGAAAGTGTCATTAAGTGAATTTTGCCTCATTTTATGACCTTCCTTGCTACCATTGCTATTGGAGTCACTGCAGTTAAGTTAGTAATGTGGTTGTTAAGCAAATCTGGCTTTCCCCATTGGCTTTGTCAGAAGGTCACAAAAGGGAATGGCATGATCCTGGGACATTGCAACGGTCATAAATAGGAGCCAGTTGCCAAGCATCTGACTTGTGACCATGGAGATGCTGAAATGGCCATAAGTGTGAAAAACAGTCATAAGTGCCCCCTTTCCAGTGACATAGTATAAGTTTTATAAGTTATATAGTAAAAGTTGAGGATTACTTGTGGTGGTGGGGGAGATTGTTTTGGATTGAGTTCAGAAACAAAAAGGGGCAGCTCGGTGAGATTGGATATGCTGTGTGAAGACTGACTCAAAAGTCAGTCCTCCAAATTGTTCTCTCCCAGCTCAGAATGAAATTTCCGTTGTCTTTTTCCAGCATGTGTCGATGGCCTGTCTTCATTTGGCTTCCAAAATTGAAGAAGCCCCACGGCGTATAAGAGACGTGATCAATGTATTCCACAGACTTCGGTTACTAAGAGAGAAAAAGTAAGTCTGAAATGGGATGGGCTTGAGGGTGGAGGGGTCAGTTTGCGCTGTTTCTAGTTCGGCCTTCTTGCAAGAATTCTTGTAAGCCTCGGTCATACCCACACATCCACTTGCCTTCCCTTTCATGCTCTGGCCCCGTTTTTGCATCCATACGCGATATAGGGGTGTTTTAAGGATCCTATCTTTCCTGGGTTGTGGAGTCCATCCCATCTGGAAAGGGGATGAGCAGCAATTCCTTTCCTCCCCCCGCTCCCCGTTCACAAAGGAGATCGTCCCTGGGGTTCTTATCTCCAGGGGATCTTGGCAAGAGAGAAGCATTCTGTGGCTGAAGAATCTGTTCAAGGGTGAATTTGGGCTTGCCTGGCAAAAGGATCTTGTGGGTTCCAGGTGGAACTTTTAAACCTTTCTCAATCTGGTTCCCTTCAACTGTTTTGGATTGCACCAAAGGATGAGGCGTTGTGGCCTGCTGGCCTCTTCAGCAGCCAGAGGAGGAGGATGTGTGAGAGGTTCAGCATCAGGGAGAAGAGGGAAGGGAGCTGACAGAAAGAGAGACAAAGGCAGAGCCTGTGCTGTCTGTCAGCCCTCAGATGGAGAGTCCACAGCACCCAGGAAGTGGCTGATGAGAAAGAGGAGGAACAGCTGGGAACAGTGCGGAGAGGAGAGGAGAGCAGTGGAAATCTATGGGCCGGTCCTTGGGATGGAAGAAGCCCCCACCCTAGCTCTGGGGATAAAAGGCAGGGGGCGGAGATGGATAGGTGTGGTAAACAATTGTTCATTTCCCTGCTGGACAGGCTCCTTAGCCTGCGGGGACAGAGCCTTTTCTCTGTGGCTGCCGGCTACGGCAGAGGGCTTGTGTTTGGGTGGCTGGGCCAGAACATAAGAGCGGTGGCTTCAATTGAGCTGATTTTTCCATTCAGACCGTACAAAAGCTGGCACTAAGACTCCCACTGTGGCGTTAGGCTGTTGAGGTTTCAGCCAAGACCTCCCTCCTTCCCTCCTTCACGCAGGAAACCTGTACCCCTAATACTGGACCAAGAATACGTTAACTTGAAGAACCAAATCATCAAGGCAGAGAGGAGAGTTTTGAAAGAACTTGGATTTTGCGTGCACGTGAAGCATCCTCACAAGGTTCGTATTGGGTTTCCTGTTTTTCTTTCCGATATACCTGTTGACGGGGCTCAGACCAAAGAGTTGGGGTTTCTCCCCCCTCCCCCCCAATCATTGGAAGAAACCCCTTTTAAGGCCCACTGTTTCACGTGTGACTGAACGGATGGCTTCCCGTTTTAAGCGCTGATTACCTTTCTCTGTGAAGGATTGTTCATTTCAATCAGCGTGGCAGGAGTGCCTTTTGTATATCCAGGTAACTGTCCTTTTTTCTGTATCAAAGCAAATCTCAGTTGTGCATCAGGTCTTCCCATATGCTCACATCCTTGTGCAAGGGAGCATGTTCTCTGTCTTCCTCTCTGCTTTGCTGTATGGCTTCCTTTTCTTTTCTTTTTGGACTCAACATTTAAGTAGTGTCCCTTTGAGAGTGAAACAAGCTGGCAACCCTGGGGAGTGGAAAAACTGCATCTCCTCGGTGCTTTTCATCCGTAGCCTCTTTGGCAAAGGTGTCCCATCAGAGGGGCTTCAATTGCATTGCACCTCACAAAGAGCTTGGCTTTGGTCTCTGGTTGCGGCCAGGAAAGAGCACGAGACTTTCCCATTCAGCTTCCCAACCAAATTGCATCCCTCTCTCTCTCTCATCTTTGTGATCAGAGCCCAGCATCTTAATCATAAAGTAAATCCTGGTAGTTTTTCGGAAGGGGAGCACGGTGAGTGGACTATTCGTCCTATAAACTTGCTGCCTGACCCTCACTCTGCACTCAAGTCCCTCACTTAACCCCGAACTCAAGTAGAATAGAGGGGAGTGGGGGAAACCCTGAGGATCCAGATTGTTGGGGGCAAGAGGCTGACTCTGTAAACTGCTCAGAGAAAGCTGTAAAGCAGTATATAAGTCTAAGTGCCATTGCTTTTCTTCTTGGAATATAAGCTACAGCTTCTGGATCAGTTTGAGTACCTTCTCTCCCTGGGCAGTTATACTCATTTGCAGGCCCAAATAAGATAGATTCGTTCTTCAGCAATTCGTACAGTTTTTGAGGTGGATACTGAAGCACTCTCCAGTTTTAACTTCCTTTGGGACAGGAAGGCAACTTGGGCAGGCCGGGGAGAGCCAGGGCAGGAAACGTGAAATGCTTTGTGTTACGTCTCTGTCCTTCTGAGTCTCTCTGCTTCTGGAGAGCATACATATCTAGAATTAGCTGTGGCTCAAGACAGCAGCTTGACAAAGAGGACAAGTTAGTTTCAGCTGGCCTCCTCTCTAAATTAAAATACCTCTCTCCGCCCCTTGACCACGTGTATAACTCCGTCACCCGTATCTTCCAGATAATCGTTATGTACCTTCAGGTATTAGAATGTGAACGTAACCAGCACCTGGTCCAGACCTCATGGTAAGTTGACGCTTCTTGTTTCTCTTGAGGCCAGAGGGGCAGTGGCAGGAGTGTGTCATAGTTGGGGGCTGTGTGTGCACGTTTGCTCCACTGCCGTGTGTTCGTGGCCTTTTTTTGTTTAATTTAACCCCGGAGCGCCACCTCTTGTCCCTTCGAGGGGACGGGACTCTTTGTTAAAAGAGTCAGACACACACTATCTCTTAAATGGTAAGAGGGGGTATTTCTCCCCACCCATCCCATTTTGCTCTTCCTTTTTCTCTCCTGGGGCTTTGAGGGAAATTTCCGGGCGAGGGTTTGGAGGGGGAACATCTGTGCTTGGAATGGGGATGTCTCGTCCCCCCCCGTCCCCCCCCCCAAAAAGAAATCCATTTGAAGCAGGAGGAAAGTAAACTTTGAAGGGCATGAAAGCACATTGCCCTGTGTGGGTCTTATTGTAGGTGTGGGGGGTGGCAGTCTTAGCACAGGGCTTTCCCAGGTCATGGAGTTGGGTCATACCAGCAACAGTTGGCTGGTGCACACAAGCAGCCCGTACATGAGGGTGCAACTTGCCCAGGCTGGTGGACACTTGTGTGGCCCAGTTCCCTTCTCCACCCCCTCACCACCGGGCTGCCAAGCCACAACCATTGGGGAACCTCTGTTTTATAGCCCATGGCTTTGGGGTCCCCTTGCACAACAGTCCCCATTTCCAGCTCCCAGGTTTTAGATCCTTCAAATGTCTCTTGTTCTATTCCACCTTGGTGTTTTCTGAACCTTGGTCCTAGCCAGCCTCTTCCCCCTTTCCTCCCCCAACCACCCCGCAGTAGGAAAGGTAGCAGCTAACCCCGTGAACCTACCAGGGTGTAAAGGTTGATCTAAAAAAGCGATTGTGATAAAAACTGTCTTGGCGTGGTTTTGAAGGAGAACCTGTTTTGACTTTTTGTTTTTTCTCTGTACTCTTTTGATCGAAGGGTAGCCTCTGAGGGTAAGTGACTAAGACCTCCTCTGCTGCCCACGAACAATGGTGCAGGGAATACTGGCGTCTTCAGTCAAACCCCAAGCAGGCTCCAACAGAGAGAAGGCTGACTCTCTAGACAGGTGGTATGCGTCCGCTAGTAGAGTTAAACACGGCCAAACTGCTGCTTGTTGATTTTATTTTTAGTTTTCCCCTTTGTTTCCAATCTCTCTTTCCATTTTGTTTGCACCCTTTTCCCAGACGAGCCTGTGTTACTTACTGTCCAGGTGCTCTGATGCTGTCATGTTTGATATCTTATAGTTCAATGCAAATGTTTTGATACAAGTTGGCTATTTTTTTTTTTTTAATCTTCTTAAATTGTCGCTGAGGTTTGGGCTGGCAGGGAGGGAGGGAAGGGAATGGGGATGTAAAACACTGGTCATTGCATCTGTAAACCTATTATGCTTTTGTATTGTATTGTAATTATGTATTATTTTTTAAAAAAAAAAAGATGTAAATTTTTCTGACTATCATGCACATCAGAAGGCCCAGGTCTTTTGTTTGGACTTTCAAAAGTTGGATCTTCATCATTGCCTTCCAGAACAAAATGCCTTCAATTGTTGTTGAATTTGAATGTTTAATTCTCTGCTGGAATTATTGCTGTTTGATAAAAGTGGGGAAGTGGCGGGGGGGGGGGGGAAAGTCCAAGATCTTATATTGCATAACCACACTTTTCAGTTGTTTCCAGATGCTGTCCTTGATCATTTTAGCTCTTGTAACTCTGGGATGCCACCACAATTAGTTCATTTTGGTGTGTCTTCTAACCTAAACTGAAGTAGCTCCATCCAAAGGTTAGTTGGACAGCGGGTCCTTATCGTTTTCGTGGCTCTTAGACTGCCCTCATCCAAGAATGGTTATTATTAAGCCCTTCCTTTCATGCCCTGGACTGGTTTTTCCATGCCCCAAAGGCAGTTGATTTGGTCAAAGATGCCATTCAGGTGGGTATCAATACAGGCAGTCCTCGACATACAACAGTTCATTTAGCGACTGTGTGAACTTACGACGGCACTGACCATTGTTCACATATTTATGACAGTCACCGTGTCCAGAAGTCACGTGATTCCTCTTTTGCAACCTTCAACCGGGAAGCCAGATCTCAGGCTTCCGGCAGTTACTCCCCATTTAAATCCTGAGTCTCGAGCCAAACTTCCAGAACTCCAAAAGGATTTATTGGGAGTTAACATGTCCAGCACTGCCTGGGTGTAGCCAACTCTGAGACACATCATGGTCACCCTTGACCCTGGTTTTCCCCGCCACCCTCTGGGTGTATCGTAATTCATATTCTCCAATGGGATACCTCCATAGCCCAGAGTCATCAATCATGCTGTTAGAATTCTGCGGGGTAGAAACTTCAGTCACCTCGTTACTATCTTTGAAAACATTTATGGAATGCACTTTCAGTTTTGCAAGCTGCTGCTCTGCTCCCCCCTCCCTTTCTGTTGGCAACTCTGAAAAGACCAGAGAAATATTTTATGAGTTGACACCAGGTTCACTTAATGGCCGTGTTGCTAACTGAACAACTGCAGGGATTCACTTAAACAACTGGGGCAAGGAAGGTCATAAAACGGGATGAAATTCACTTCTCACTTAGCAACAAATTTTAGGCTCCGTTGGGTTTGTAAGTCAAGGACTACTTGTACTTGGGAAGAGAAAAGGCATTCCTGTTAAATAATTTTTGGTTTGCCTTTTATTTTTTTTTTGCTTTGTTCTTCCAGTTTTGCATCTGCAACTTGCGACAAAACGAATGTAGTTCAGAAATTAAAATTGCCCCGTGTGCAAATCTTCACCAGAAATAGGTGTCACCCTTGGAAGCCATTTTGTTTGTTTCTTGGAAGTTTCGAGGCTGCCCCCATTCCATGCCTGGGAATGTGGGGAGGGGGGATTTCATCATGGGCTGGAAAAACAGAGACGACAATACTCTCACAGAATTGAGGACATGTTGCCCTGCCCCTCGGGGGGGAGTATCTCCAGTTGGGACAATGATTTGGTTGGGCCATGTGATGGGACTGATAGGTGCAGGGGATGGATCTTGGATTTCTCTTTTGGGAAGGGAAAGCTCTGAACGCTCAGATTCAACCTGTGCCAGTATGACAACTCTAATAAAAGGGAACTTTGAAGAATGGATCGTCTCGGAGTTTATGGGTTTGGAGTTGGTTAGTTGGGAACGCTGACATTTAACCCGAATCCAAGAGCTCTGGCTTTTCCCTTCCCCAAAGAGAAATCCAAGATCCACCCAAGACGCTGACCATAGGTACCCCTAGCGTAATACAGCCTTGTCTTCTAGGCTGGTCAACCCCATCCAGCGGACGACAGCTTGGGAGGAGGAAAAAAAAAAAAAATGGAGGTGGTGAAAATGTGCTGTGTTGCTTTGCCTATTGTCCTTCGTGTTCCAGTGTGTGCCAAACAGAGGTCACCGTGCTGTGTATTTCTACTTCATTCTGTGAACATTTGTTTTGAGAGACCTTGTTACAGCCGGGTGGCTAAGAACAGCCCAAGGAGAACCCAAAGCCATGTTCGACTTGACTCTTCCGCCCCACCCCACCCAATTGGCAAAAAGGATGGACGTTGTTTTCTTCCCCGGCTGGTTCCCTCACAACGGATTTGGGCCCAATGGTTTTCCCCAAACGGAGAATCTCCCCGATGGAAGAGGCCGGCGGTTGGAAAAGCTCTGGATTTCTCCTCCTCCTCCTCCTCCTCCTCCTCCAAAACCGTTGAACTCTTTTTGTCTTAGCATTGGACGCGTCGTGGCAGCAGAGTCTCCGGACCGCTACGACTTGATCGCTGAAACCTTGTGCTTTGCCGTAAGAGCAGGCCGCTAGATTGTAGCCAAAGGAAAGTTTAAAAACAGGTTCTCATTCATTCAAAAAAAATGCCCACGTGCGCTGGGTAACGTTCCAGAGATTCTGCGAGACGGAAGCCGCTCGTTCCCTTTCCATCTTGTTGGGGTTCACAGGGTTAGCTAGCAGGAAAAAGTTAGCTCCGTTAGATTGCAAGAGGAGGCTTAGTTCTGTACAGGAAGTAATATTTTTTTTTTCCCCGGGGACAGATGGGGAGCAGGTTAGCAAGCTCCTTCCACTCCTTTCTCTTCTTTTTCTCCAATTATCTCAGGAATTACATGAACGACAGCCTGCGGACGGATGTTTTTTTGCGATATCAACCGGAGACGATAGCTTGTGCCTGCATTTACCTCGCTGCTCGGACTCTTCAGGTTGGTGTTTTTTTGTTTTAAAAAAAAGAATAGACTTTTTGAGAAGAGGTGGGTGGGGTATGTGTGTCACAGCCTATTCGCCAAAGCACCAGAAGTCCGGGCAAGTGGATGGAAACGAAGCAAGGAGACAACCAACTAAGGAGAAATTTAATGACAGGACAGTTAGCCAGTGGAACGACTGGCTACCAGAAGTTGTAGGGGCTCTTTTAACACTGGAGGTTTTTTAAGAAGAGACTGGACCTCCATTTGTTTGAAATAGCATAGGGTTTCCTGCAGTGATGGGATTCCAAAAAAATTTTTTTTTTTACGACCGGTTCTGTAGGCGTGGCAGGGGAAGGATATACTGCAAACTCCCCCTTCCCTCTCCACCCCACTAGCCTGCTTTCCAGCTCCATTCTCCTGTGCAGGGCAACCCAAGGAGACCCAGCCAATCAGCTGGGACTCAATGGGAGGCAGAGAAGAGAGATGGGGTTGGTGGGGGCCAGTCAGAGGTGGGATTGGCCGGTTCTCTGACCGACTCAAAATTTCCTCTGCCAGTTCTTCAGAACCTGCCTGAGCTGGGTGTTGGGGTAGAAGCCATCCAAGGCCCCTTCCAATTTTGTTAATTCTGTTGTTTTCCCTGTATTGAGCATTTAATGACTTTTTCTTCTTCTCACAGAAGAAGGGAAGAAATCTAGTAAAGTAGGCTAGGAAATAAAAGGTTTTTAGGCCTGGGTTCCTACGAAAATCGTGCTGATTCCCTCCTCACCTCACCCCCTTCCATCCTGATTGATGAACGAGTGATGCTTTTGCTTTGCAGATTCCTCTCCCAAATCGTCCTCACTGGTTTCTTCTCTTCGGGGCTACCGAGGAGGAAATTCAAGAAGTCTGCCTGAAAATTTTGAAGCTCTACACAGTGAAGAAGGTCAGTAGCTGCCTCTGAAGTGGGAGGCCACGGTGGTCGGTTGGCAGGCTCCCTTCTCTCTCCTTGGTCCACTTGGTGGCTGGGAAGGGTAAGGAGAGCCAGCTTCTCCTCCGTCCATCCAGCTGTCCTTCTCAAGCCTGCGACCGGGAAGCCTACTCTTGATTTCCGTAAGGGGGGAGGGGGAGGAATACAGGTCATCCTCGGCGTAGGCCCCTGAGACTGAAATTTATGTTACTAAGTGAGACCGTTGTGAAGTGAGCTTGGGCCCATTGTACAACCGGCCTTTCCTGCCACTGTTGTTTAAGGGAATCCCTACAGTTGTTAAAAAGTGAAGCTGACTTCCTCGTTGACTTTGCTTTGGTCAGAAGGTTACTGCAACTGTCATAAATACAAGTCAGTTGCCAAGCACCTGAAGTTTGATCGCATGACCCTGGGGATGCTGCAGGAGTGTAGAAAATGCCCCCCCCCCCGGTGCCGTGGTAATTTATGGTCACTAAACAAACTGTTCTAAGTCGAGGACTACCTGTACTTCCTATTCCTGGGTCTTTTTCCTCCCCATCCCCCTGCATTTCCCTTCAAATAAGCAAAGGTTGCCCTAAAGCCTCGGCTCTCTCTCTTTGCCTTCTCAGATGGACCTGCCCATCCTGGAAAGCCGGGTTGAGCAGCGGAGGCTGGCCATGGAAGAGGAAAAAGCCCAGGCCAAGGGCCTCGTGCCAGACGGAACGCCCCATCTTTCAGTGTCTGGTTTTTCTCCCGTCCCCAAACCAGGTGGGTGCCCCTTGCATTAGAACAGGGGTCCTCAAACCTGACCACTTTTAAGGCTTGTGGGCTTCAGCTCCCAGGTTTCTCTAGCCAGCTTTGCCTAGACTTCAACTCTGTGCCTGCTTACTTCTCTTGCAATCCCTTCCTTGCCTACATTTGGAACGTTCCCGGGTTGGCTGTGTTTCCTGACTTTCTGTCACTTCTCCCTCTCTAGAATCTCCAAAAGACACCAAAGGCAGCATGAAGCCTTCTCCGCTGGCTGCGCAGGTGGTTAAAAACGCCAAGAGGAAGACTGAAGGGATGAAGAGATTGAGGTCAAAAAGTCCCATTAATGGGTAAGGTTTGGGGCTGGGGGCTCTCCTGTGCAGAACGGGAGTCGTATTTGGGGGGTGTCCTCCGTTTCCTCCCCCCCCCCCATCCCATCCCGCATTTCCTTTTTCTGTCCTATGCAGTCTTTCCCAACCTGGGCCACTCTTAAGATGTCTGAACTTCAACTCCCAGAATTCCCTGGCCAACCATGGGGAATTCTGGGAGTTGAAATCCACACTGTCAACTCATAAAATATTTCTCTGGTCTTTTTAGAGTTGCCAACAGGAAGGGAGGGGGGAGCAGAGCAGCAGCTTGCAAAACTGAAAGTGCATTCCATCAATGTTTTCAAAGATAGTAACTAGGTGACTGAAGTTTCTGCCCTGCAGAATTCTAACTGGAGAGCCTGATTGATGACTCTGGGCTATGGAGGTATCCCATTGGAGAATAGGAATTACGATACACCCAGGGGGTATGGGGGGAAACCAGGGTCAAAGGTGACAATGAATTGTGTGTCTCAAGAGTTGGCTACACCCAGGCAGTGCCGGACACATTAACTCCCAATAAACCTTTTGAAGTTTTCCAAGTTTAGCTCAAGACTCATGATTTAATTGGGGGAACTGCCGGAATCCTGATGCACACACCTTAAAGGAGCCCAGGTTGGGGGAACCCTTGCTGTCGTGAGACCCTATTTTTAAGATTACCCTCTGCCATGAAAGTCCATTGTTTTCCCTGTGCAAAAAGAAGAGGGATAGAAAAAGGAAACGTATCCACATTTCCCTTATTCTTTGAATTTGCAGGGTTCAGAAAGGCCGCGACAGCAGGAGTCGCAGTCGAAGCAGAGAGCAGAGCTATTCTCGATCCACGTCGCACTCCCCTTCCCCCAAAAAGAGGTAGGCTGCCAAAAGCTGCGAGCGTTGCTTCTACTGCTAGTTGCTTTTAGCGACGGCAACAATCGAAAGGGTCTTTTTAAATCAAAGTATCAAGCTGTATTAACCCGGGGAGTGGAAAGCTACTCCCTGACTGGTCCCCATTCTTCCCCACCTTCTGATGCTGCCGCCTGCACAGGCTGCCGGTGAGCCACAACATAGCCAGGCAAATCGTTCAAAGTTTAAAATATGCCCCCCCCCCATCCTCCCTGGCGGGACAACAACAGGTAACCTGTCTTCTTCTTCTCCCCTTTCCCCTCCAGGAAAAGTGAAAGCTATTCCACTTCCAGCTGCTCCAAGTCGCACAGCCGTTCGAGGAGCCGCAGCGATTCGCCTCCCCGCCAGTTTGGCCACACGGCCTCCTCCAGTTACCAAAGCTCCAAGCTGCGAAACTACAAGAAGGAGAAGGAATACAACAAGTACGGCTCTCCCAAAGCCCGGCGGTCCCGCAGCCGCAGCTCCTCGAGGTCCCGCAGTCGTTCGCGGGAACGTTCTGAGCACACCGGCAAGTACCGGAAGAAGAGCCACTACTGCAGGGATCAAAGGCCCGAGCGGCACCACTCATATGACAGGCCGAGCCATCACTATGATAGAGATCACCCCGGCCACAGCCGACACCGGAGATGAAGTCAGACAACACAGCCAAAGCTGTGTATACCCTCCCGGCCTCAGCCAAGCCCCTCTTTTGCCGAAGGCTGGACTCTGGAGCCTTACATACATCTTCACTTAAGGGCATGGACCTTGCAAGGGCAAACGAGGAGGATTGAGGTGGGACCCTCTTTGGCTGCTTCCACCCTTGTCTCGATATAGGGCTGTTCCTTGTCTGCTGGGTTTTGTGTCTGCTTCCTGCTGGTGTGATGTCCCTTTGAGCTGTCAAAGCAGGATCCTATGGAGGGAAACCTCAGGACACTGTTCAGAGGGTTGAGATTCCTTTTCTCCTCCCTTCCCAGCTTTTTATAAAATATTTCTTTCTCTCTCACCACAGAGGATCTTGGAAGGTCAACCACCCACCCACACCCAAAAAAACCACCAAAACCATTTTTTGCTTGGTGCTAACAGCATTTTCCTTTCTCTCTCTTTTTTTTTTCCCCTGTTCTCTTTTTTTCCCTTACAGTGAACCTGTTTGCATTGTTCTTACAGAAAAGGTGATTTCCGGATTCTTAAAATCTAGTGCCTATATTAGGCCGTCTCGGAGGAAAGAAGCATCTGATGATGAAATGGGAAGGATGGAGAAAAAGCTTTAACCCTTTCAAAGTGCAGATCTGTTTCAAGTAATTTTTGGAACTAGGAACCCGCATCCTGAGAATGCAAATGTTTATGTTCCTTAACTAGAGGTTTCCTCCTGCCACCCCCGGGCCTACTACTACTTATGATTATTTTTTATCCCCAGCAGAAAGAACAATGGAATAGTATTTAAATTCCACCTGTTGAAAGTGGGTTTTTTTAAAAAAGAAAAGAAAAATCCTGGTGCTGGCCACCAATTCAAAGCTGCGGATGATTTCATAGAGCTTAACCTTTTACGTGGTTTAATGAAATAAAAATTTACTCAGGATCTTTTCAAAAAGTCTGAAGAAATGATTGTTTTTGTCTGTTCTTAGCTTGCTGAAGAAAAAGTGTTTATATTAAGAGAGAAATGTGTGCAGCACAAGAATATCCGTTTTAGTGGTATATCTGAGCTGTCTTCCTGTTCCTTAATTTCATTAAAGTATTTGATTTTGTATTTAAATGGTTGGACTCGGACTCTTCAACCTGTGTTGAATGGCTGTTTCAGTTTTTGACATGTTTTCTTTCCAATATAACTGCACTTTGCCTTAATGTTTCATTATCAAAAAACTCCACACTCCGAATGGTTTTCTGCACAAAGCACATAACAGTTCATAACAGGTAGTTGGTCTTGGCTGATGCCAAAAACTAAACAAGTGGTTTGGTTTCATTTTTACTTTTTTAATATACTGTTGTGGATGTAACCTGTGTGAATGGAGCAAAGGCCAGGAAGAAGAGCCGTCGTTGAAGAAAAAGATAGAGGAATGAGAGTTTAGTGTTGTGAATGAAGTTGGCGTGACAGCTCCCAGACGTTTTGGTGGAAAAAATGCCCTATAATAGCCCAATGGGATAATAGCCTTTTTGAAAATATACAGACCATTTCCAAGCAGCCGGCCAGACATCTTCGGCAGTGCCCTTTGAAGATGAAACTCAATCTCAAAGATTCTTGACTGGAGCAGGCAGTGTGAAAATAATTTATTCTATTTATTTTTTTCATTGCAGGCAATAAAAAGAGCATCGAAAGCCACAGGAAATAAAAACAGTGCCCTCCGGTGGCCATTCAGGGTATTTTTTTCATTGCAGGCAATAAAAAGAGCATCCATTGCAAAGGAAATAAAAAACAGTGCCCCCCGGTGGCCATTCAGGGTATTTTTTTCATTGCAGGCAATAAAAAGATCATCAATAGCAAAGGAAATAGAAACAGTGCCCTCCGGTGGCCATTCAGGGTATTTTTTTCATTGCAGGCAATAAAAAGATCATCCATAGCAAAGGAAATAAAAACAGTGCCCTCCGGTGGCCACTCGGTATTTTTTTCATTGCAGGCAATAAAAAGATCATTGCAAAGGAAATAAAAAACAGTGCCCTCCGGTGGCCACTCAGGGTATTTTTTTCATTGCAGGCAATAAAAAGATCATCCATAGCAAAGGAAATAAAAACAGTGCCCTCCGGTGGCCACTCAGGGTATTTTTTTCATTGCAGGCAATAAAAAGATCATCCATAGCAAAGGAAATAAAAACAGTGCCCTCCGGTGGCCACTCAGGGTATTTTTTTCATTGCAGGCAATAAAAAGACCATTAATAGCAAAGGAAATAAAAACAGTGCCCTCCGGTGGCCACTCAGGGTGTTTTTTTCATTGCAGGCAATAAAAAGACCATTAATAGCAAAGGAAATAAAAACAGTGCCCTCCGGTGGCCACTCAGGGTATTTTTTTCATTGCAGGCAATAAAAAGACCATCAATAGCAAAGGAAATAAAAACAGTGCCCTCCGGTGGCCATTCAGGGTATTTTTTTCATTGCAGGCAATAAAAAGACCATTAATAGCAAAGGAAATAAAAACAGTGCCCTCCGGTGGCCACTCAGGGTATTTTTTTCATTGCAGGCAATAAAAAGACCATCAATAGCAAAGGAAATAAAAACAGTGCCCTCCGGTGGCCATTCAGGGTATTTTTTTCATTGCAGGCAATAAAAAGAGCATCTGTAGCCACAGGAAATAAAAACAGTGCCCTCCGGTGGCCATTCAGGGTATTTTTTCATTGCAGGCAATAAAAAGACCATCAATAGCAAAGGGAATGAAAACAGTGCCCTCCGGTGGCCATTCAGGGTATTTTTTTCATTGCAGGCAATAAATACACCATCTATACCACAGGAAATAAAAACAGTGCCCTCCGGTGGCCATTCAGGGTATTTTTGCCTAGCAGGCAATGAAAAGAGCACAGGACCCTCGAGGTCTCATAGTCCAACCCTCCTCAAGCCAGAGACCTTAAGTACTAGAAGTAAAAAGTAGAAGCTTAAAGAAGAAGTACTATCTTAATCTTCGGGTGTGTGGGGAGAAATACAAATAATATTTTAATATGGCAATATTAGGAAATAATTACACAACACTGGAGATCCTTCTTGCGAAAACCTCTTTTAGTCATGTAACTGGGATTTCCCCTCTCGTTGTCATCAACCTGCGCCATTCGACCGCGAGTGGAAAGCGGAGACAATAGAGGAGAGGAACCTTTCTTTTTTAAGCCCGCGTTTCCGGGAGGGATTCTTAAGACAGCCGGACCGAAGCGCCTGACCGGAAGTGCGCGTGCATTGCAGGCAATCAAAAACGACCATCTATAGCAAAGGGAATAAAAACAGTGCCCTCCGGTGGCCATTCAGGGTATTTTTGCCTGGCAGGCAATGAAAAGAGCATCTATAGCCACAGGACCCTCGAGGTCTTATAGTCCAACCCTCCTCAAGCCAAAGACCTTAAGTCCTAGAAGTAAAAAGTAGAAGCTTAAAGAAGAAGTACTACCTTAATCTTCGGGTGTGTGGGGAGAAATATAAATAATGTATTAATATGGCAATATTGGGAAATAATTACACAACACTGGAGATCCTTATTGCGAAAACCTCTTTTAGTCATATAACTGAGATTTCCCTCTCTCGTCGTCATCAACCTGCGCCATTCGACCGCGAGAGGGAAGCGGAGACAATAGAGGAGAGGAATCTTTCTTTTTTAAGCCCGCGTTTCCGGGAGGGATTCTTAAGACAGCCGGACCGAAGCCCCTGACCGGAAGTGTGCGTTGTAACATTTTCCCGGCTTCAAGCGGAAGGTAAAACTCCTCGGTTGTGTGTGTATGTGTGCGTATTTACATCATTGCGTGAAGGGGTGTGTGTGTTTGTGTAAGAGAGCGCGCGGTGCCTTCTGCCTCTTTCAAAACGAGGCCCGGCCCTTCCGAAGCCCCTTTTCCTTTGGGCTTCGAAGAGGGGGCCCCTTTACTCGAGGGGCCTGCCCGGTTTTTGGCCTCCTCGCTTATCTGACGACCCTGCTTCCTTTCTTCTTTTCACTAGCCGGCCTCGACATGCTGGTGTCTCGGCTGACTGCTTCCCTCGTGAGGACATCGCGCTGTGCAGGTAAAGGGCGGCCTTTGCTAGGGGTGGAGGGTGGGTGATGGCCAGGCGTTTGGGGCTAAAAAGAGAGAGAGAGAGAGAGCCTTTCCCATTGTAGAAAATTAGCACCCACCCCTCTCCTAGAAGAATGAAATATTTTAGGAAATATTAAAAAGGCAGAATACTTTCTCCCAAAAAAGAAATAGAAATCTTAAGGGACATAGAAACAGCTCCGGCAGATATTTTGGTGCCAGCTTATTTATCTACAAGACAAAAGACGTTCAACTCTTTAGCCCTCCTCACTCAAATCCCCAATCTCACAATCAGAAGGCTGTGGGCTCCTAGGTAGAGGCAGATATTTTTCTGGGCACACTGAGAATATATCTGCTGAACAAACTCCGCATTGGCAACAGGAAGGGCATCCGGCCATTCAACGCTTTGCTATCGCCATTCAGTTGGGATTATGGGATTATTAAATGACGACGATGATGAATGTTTTAATGCAAGCCAGCCAGAAGCTCCTCTTGGCCCATCAGCAGCCAAGAAATAAACAGGAGTTTTTTCTCACATTCCCACAAATACCTATTTACAAATTTCTTTCCCACTTTTTCCATAGGGTACTTTCTTTTGAGACCATCTGTTGTCCTCCCACCTCCTAGAGCAACCGTTGTGGCAAGTTACAGCACACATCCGTCAAGCAAAAATGGAACCCGGCCTCACCACTCGTTTACATTTGACCCTGAACTGGAAGAAATGTTGGTGCCTCGCAAGATGTCCATCTCACCTCTGGAGAGCTGGCTGACAGTTCAATATTTCCTCCCTAAAAATGGAGGCATCATAAAAGTTCATGAGAGGAACACTCCCCGACCGTTCCAACAGTACGATCTCCCTGCTCCTTCCAGGGGCACTGAGGCAGAGGAAGAAGAGGAGGCAGAGCAAAAAGGGGAGATGAACCTGCCCAGAATGGAATGCAGAAACATTTTGAAGATCCGGAGGAGGAAGATGAATAGGCACAAGTACAAGAAGCTGATGAAACGTACAAAATTTTCACGGAGAAAAGTCTTGGAAAGACGGATGTGGCAGAAACAGGTGAGTTGCGCAGGTAATGCCCCTCGGCCTCTAGGGGAAGAGTGTGAGAAGCAGACTCGCCAGTCACAAATTTGACAAGAGTCATAAAGTGAAGCAGCAAGCAGTTTATTGCATGTAAAATATGTTCTTGCAAGAGCAGGTGGCTAACAGGTAGGTACACCAAGGAATCAAATAGTCCTTGACTTACAATGATCTGTTTACTGACCAAAAGTTACAGTGGCACTGAAAAAAGTGACATGACCATTTTTCACGTTACAGCAACCCTGATCATATCAATTAGTTGTTCTATCCGAGAGATACAAAATTGTAACCTAAGCTCAGACCATGTGCCGTGAATTCTGTAGTTTAGAGCATCATTCTCAAGTTGGACTTTCATTTTCTGTTTTTCCTTTCTTTATAGAAAAAACTTGAATATGAACTAAAAAGGATGTGGAAAAAAGCCGGCTTAAAAAAACCCCCAGAGGGATGGGTAACCCCGAAGATTTATCTCAGAAATGTAAAATCTTGATAACTGCTTTGAATAGAAATGTCTTTAATTAAAAACATTATTTAAAAGGCAAAGGTAATTGTAAAAATTCTGCTATGATTTTTTAAAAAGTACAGAGGAAATACAGGAATGGCTTGCCTTGTGCGTGCCAGTTCTTAATTCTTTATGCCATCAGGAAATACCAAGTATCAGATTATTTTTCCTCAAACACTTTAGGAATAAGATATAAATAACTACGTCTCTCCCAGACAATAACCTGTAGTGACACCATAATAATGCAAGAAAAAGAGTGTTTCGGTGCTTCTTAAAACTGATTTTTCTGCTTCCAGCTGGTCTTTCTTGAATTAAAACCTAAAAATGTTGGCAATTGTCTCCAGTTTGTGCCATGTGAATTCACTCTCTGTGGCTTTAGTCAGCCACAATTATTCTATTTATGCAACCTATTTAAGGTGCCCTCCTCAGCATGAAATGGAAATTTTCAGCTGATCTATCAAGGCATCTATCAAGAGC
This sequence comes from Hydrophis major, assembly GCA_033807585.1. NCBI lineage: Eukaryota > Metazoa > Chordata > Lepidosauria > Squamata > Elapidae > Hydrophis > Hydrophis major. Next base: position 13,354,797 of record CM066342.1, on the reverse strand, counting down.
AACCAGGATGATTAGGGGACTGGAAGCTAAAGCAGACGAAGAACGGTTGCAGGAACTGGGCCTGGCTAGTCTAGGGAAGAGAAGGACCAGGGGAGACAGGAGAGCAGGCTTCCAGTATTTGAGGGGCTGCCCCAGAGAGGAGGAAGGGGTCAAGCTATTTTCCAAAGCACCCAAAGGCCAGACAAGGAATAATGGATGGAAACTGACCAAGGAGAGAATAAGGAGAAACTTTCTGACAGTGAGAACAATCAACCCATGGAACAGAAGTTGCCCTCGGAAGTTGTGGGAGCTTCATCACCTGAGACTTTCAAAAGGAGATTGGACTGCCATTGGTCAGAAATGGTGTCGGGTCTCCCGCTTGGGCAGGGGGTTGGACTAGATGACCTACAAGGTCCCTTCCAACTCTGTTAATATCTGTATCTGCTCTCCTGTTTTTTTCCTGTCCCAATTTTGAGAAGTGTTAGATTGTAAAGGTTGAGGGTGACCTCAGCACCTCTGTCAAAAGAGAAGGCCAAGGCTTGGTGCAGGAAACCCCACTGGGGATGTGGGCACCAGGTTTTCTCATCCAATCAGGCTAGCTTTGAAGATCAGTTGCAGGGGTTTTTATTGAGGGGGGGGAATATATTTTGGGTTACTTTTAAGAGCTTACTTTTTGGGGCCAGGAATGCTAATTGCAAAAATGCATCACAGGATCTTCCCCTCGTGTTGCACCCCCAGCCCCAAACTCAGCTTCTCGTTTCTCTCCCACCCCTCTTTCCATCTCTTTTTCCTAAGGGCCCCTGGGAAAAGCCAGAGGGAAGGATTGTTTCCCCCATGCTTTGCAACCTCCAAGATGCCTTAATATTTGGGATTACAAGCTCTCTGCTGATTCTCTCTCCACTTCCCCACCCACCCTTTATGGGTGACTCCTGCTGGGGGTGCCGGCGCAGCTCCGGATCTTCTGCCCCAGCCTCGAAGTCGACCCCATTCCTCTCCAAGCAATTGCCTCTGCAGAAAAGCAAGCGACGCTCCTGGCAAGCGGAGCGTCCGGCGGCGTCGCTTTCTCTTGTGCGCCTGCGCGAGGCTCCGGCTGAGTGGTACCAGCGCCGCTTATCGTTCCGAAGCTGCATTTCCATTTCTGACACGCACGCACGCGCCCCTCTGAGCGCCTCCGCCTTGGCACGCGCAGGCGCAGTCGCTGCCTGTGGCCTGAGCGCGCGCTTTGGTTTGGGTAATTCAGCGTCTGAGGGGATTAATTATTATTATTATTATTATTTGCGGTTTTTTGTGTGGTTTTTTTTTTGTGTGTGGGTGGTGGTGGTTGTTTTTAAGGCTATAAAATTTTGGGGCGTCCTTTTGAGCCATGATTTTTCCCAGAGGGAAAAAAAAGTATGTGCCCCGTTCTTGTTAAACATTTCCAACATTTTGGGGATTGATTTTTATGCATCTTAGCCAGCCTAGTTGGTGAGAGATGCCATTGGTAAAACATTTTAAATCAATTCTCCTTATATGCTGTGGCAAGCGTAATCTTTATTCCTTTCCCATAATATTTGCCATTTATCCCATTTTATATTATACCCATGTCACTATCATCTCTTTTACTTGTTCTTCCTCCAATTTATATGCCGATAAAAATCTATAGGTTTTCCTTATGAATTTGTCCTCTAGCTCCAAGAGAATTTTGTCTAATACCATTTCTTGGCCAGTGAGACAATAAGCCAATCTTAATGGCCCTTGCTTTGAGGCCTATTGTAGACTTCAACTCCCAGAATTCCTGAGCTAGCATGACTGGAGGAGGAATTCTGGGAGTTGAAGTCCACATGTCTTAAAGCTGTGAAGTTTGAAGACCCCCTGGACTAAGGGATGTTTATTAAGGTTTAGCTGGGGGGATTAGCAGGAGAAAGACAAAATTTACAAGCAGTGGCCACTGCAAAAGTCTAATGGAGAGGCTGGCTGTAACAAAATCTGAACTGTAAGCCACCCAGAATCGTTGATTGAGATAGGTGGCTATAGAAATTGAATGAATAAATAAATATACAAAATTCACTGATTTGAGTTTAAACGCCAAGGGGATGACATTGCACTGGGATGGCTTGGATTTTTTTTTTTTTTTAAGTGTGAAATAGCTAAATGGACTTTTTAACAGCAATAGCAGGAAAAAGTGAAGCATTTTGATAAGATTTAGGAGAATGTCATTCTCTGGCTGGAAAACTACATCGTATAAAGAATGACTCCCATTTTTGAGCCAAAGCTTCCCTAATGGGAATCAATGGGAGTTTTTATCCCAGGCAGCAGCTGCCTGAGTCAGCTGAGTCCTGCATATAAAAACTATGGAGTACCAGTTAGGACTGGTTAGAGTTGGTGCACCTAAGCCAGTTTTTGTGCCTGAAGATGTCACCTTCTGATCTTGACTCCAAAAAGCTGAGCTTTCGGGCTCCACCACTTCTGAGGAGGCTACTGTTTTCGTGGTCAATGGATGGTGGGTTGACTGGCTGGAACAAAACATGACTTCACAGATTCTCTCTTCAACCCAAGGACCTTCAAAGGTAAGCTCTTGTTAGCATTTTGGGAAAATAGAGGCAGTAGTTCTTCAAGGTGGAGATAGTCATTAAATTCCTTCCATTTAGTGTGGATGCAGTTTCCCAAGATCAAAATATCTCTATTCCTTCTTTATTCAGCCATCATTTATATACTGGATTCTATAAGTATTTATCAAATTCTATCTAGATGAAAGTGGCATTGTTTATGGCTGGAATGATAAAGTTGCATAGACAAAAAGGATAAATGTTACTCTTTGGTTAACTTTTACAAGCAGACAGTACTGTGTATACAATAATATTTTTTGTTGGGCAAATAGTTATTTTCATTTCCTTAATATTTTTATTTAATCAAATCTTTCATTTCTTTGAATGTTAAATGCAGAAATACACTCACCCACTCACATCTACCTATGAAAAGTTCATGGATCACTTGCATTATTTAACATTAGCCATGGTTTAACTGCTGATAACAGTAGGGGGAGCCCCTACACAAGGAATTTCTAAGCAAAAGGCTGTCAGACATTCTGAGCTGGGCTGCAGATGAAGTTCTATTAATTCCTGGCGAATACATGGATATCTACACAAAATGTTATTTATATTAATAGTTTACAGCACTGTTGCTTTTGAGATGCTTTTCCTTTGTTGTCTGTAGCCTTGAACATTCCTGTTGCTTTCCCTTTCCCACCCAAGCACTACCCAGATCTGACCTTGTTGAATTTTTAAGATTAGCCAAGGGTGGCTTGGCTTTTGTCACACAAGGATGAGCCCATCCTCAGCTAGCCTTATAGCTTCCAAGAAAATATCACACAAGTCTTTCTGTCTGTTGCAATTATATAAGGCCCAATTCTCTTTTAATAGTTCTATAAATGCTTAAGTTTGCAACCATTCTTCACATGGTGAGCACACTTGGAACAATGTATTTTTCCCCCTTGTAAAGCTGGAAAATTTGGGCAACGTATAGAAATTATTTTATTCCCTCTTGTAATATATTTGGAGATTTGGAATGTAGTTTTCTTGACCTTTAATCCAGCATTTTTCAAACTTGGCAACTTTAAGATGTGTGGTGGACTTGGAACTCCTAGAATTCTCCAGACATCAGGCATTGCTATAATCTTTTAAATTGGTTGCACAAGTGTTGTAGAGAAACTGAACTGTAGATATTCTTACATTTTGCTGATCACTTTTGTACTGGATATATTCCCCCCCCACTCCACTTTTCCCCCTTACAAGCACCTGATGTACAAAACAGCCTGTCAACAAAATAAACAAATGGACTCAGTTTGTCAACTCTTGGCTGGAAATTTACAAACAACCCATGAGTTCTAATTGCTCAATAATCTGTTAATAGAACAAAAGGCATTTAGGTTGGTGACCTTTTAAAAACTACTCATAACATATTATGATAATTCTCTAAGAAGTATCTGCTGCCCTTTTCATTAAATTTCTTGAATATATTTAACACAGTCTGATAGGTGGGCATAGAACTCACATTTACTAGAATAGCAATTGCAGCTTTCTGTGCTTAGATCTAACTAAATCTTGCACCAAGCAACCCTCTATGAAATTAGCAGAGAATCCAGTTTTTATGAATGTATGGAGTCTTTTCCAAGCATGTATTTAAAGCTGTTGTCAATCCTAAAATAGCGCCTTAGGGTGACTAGCCTTAGAAGAATCAATAATTAAAAGAAAAGACAGGGAGGTCTTTTCATCTTACTGAAGAATATGATAGGAATAGTTAAATAGGTAAAGGCAGAGCAATTGGGTTTTTTAGATGTCTAAAGTGGGATTGTTTTTATCAAGAAAGTGTCCAATTTTCTCATCTTAAACATCTATACAATCTGTAACAATTCTAAGAGGGTTTTCTTAGAAAAATGCCACAGTGTAACTGATTTGACTTGGAATATTGCTTTTTTGATAAATTGCAACCATTCTTGAAATTTATTTCTCCTAGTGAGGGCATATCAGCAGCACAATGGACTTGGATCACTCCATGTCCTCTTAAAACCTAATCCTAATTTTGCTGGGCATCATTTCAGCAAGAACTGAATTTTTATGAGAACATCAGCAAAAGGAATGTTCTTGCAGGAATAATTTTCCTGTTTCCTGTCCAAAGACACCAAGAAAGCCATCAGCTGTTTGTAAACCTTCTGCCACCATTTATGTTGAATGCATAAGCTTAAAGTTTTATTGACTTACCCCCAACCCTCAGATTGTTTCTGAGACCCCCCTAGGGTACATATGCACTGGTTGAGGTTGATTGCTTTAAAAAGCATGTGGTAGCTGGCAGTAAAGGATAAGGGAATTAACATGGTCATCTCCAGCTCTGCCAAGAAGGGACTTTTCTCTTTTAAGTATTTCTATTTATGTCAATTGACTTTCAGATAATAGTAACATGGCTACATTTACATTTTTCATCCTCTCTTGATACTTTTCCTCTGGGTCTTTTAGAGAGCAAGTTAAATTGTACTGACAGTTTTGCATTCATTGCTTTGGCCAAATGTGGGATACAAACAATTGCTGTGAATAAATAGAAAGAATGCAGTTGTATGAGACGCAAGATTTATCTAGTCTTCCTTGCAAATTGAGACCTACCAGCCTTAGGGTAAGGAAGCTGTGAATTCAGTACTCTTCTTTGGTTGTTGAACTCCAATCCATGATAATCCATTATCTTTTGCATGTGAGGGATTCCCTATCAAAGGGCCCTGATTGATCTCTTTTCCAATGGCTTAGTAAGCCTTTCATAATCTTTTTCTTCCCTCCCATTAAAAATGGCTTTTGTAGGAACTAACAATTCATCAAATTCCGGAAACAAAAAAAGATATCATAAAGGATGATGGTGTGGAAACTTTGGCTCAAACTTGAAGGCTGTATGGCTTCTCTTAAAAGAAAACTGATCAAAGAGGAAAAGTCACCAGCAAAGTGTGTACAGGGAATTGGAAAAACAGGGAGAAAGCCAAAAGCAATGTGGTTATGGACTTAGCCTTCATCTTCATGGCAATTAGTTACTTTCATATTTCTGAGTCAAGTCCATTTCCTTTCTCATCACCCTGGTGATTTCATCCTGGGTGGGTGTAAAAGATACAGTCTGCAAAAGTGCAGGCAAAGTTGTTGTACTGGACCAGCACTTTGAACTCAAGTCATCTTGCCTGAGATGAAAAAGGAGAATTAATTGCTGAGGAAAAGGCAGCTGGATACTCCATTGAGTTTATCTTCCTGACTGGCCACAGAACTGGTCAGGCTTCTTAGTTCTTCCTTCCAGCATCATACTGCCATTTATCATACGTAGCCTAAGACCATTGTAAAAGGTACTAGGTCCAAATCTGAATTGAAACCAAATACTAGGTTGTGGAATGATTTGTGAACTTATTCCTTAAACCTTCCTCTTCAAAATCTAGAATGTCTGGGCTTAGATAATTAGAAACCACAAGATGTTTTGCCAACATTCCAGTCTAGTTATGAGCCTGGAATTTCCTGATATTTTCCTTCCAAGTATGAGCCAACCCTGCTTAGTCTTCTAAGATGAGATAAGTGCAGCCACCAGAGGTGGATAGGAATGAAAAATGTGCCACCTGTGCCTTTTTCTCATGAATTCTTAAGTAAGCTGTAAGGAAGAATATTCTAAAAATGTGTCTAAAAGGCAGCAAAGTTTTGGCTGGAATTCTGAGATATTCTAGCTTTAATTACACTGTTGGTTTGGGGCGCTTCTCGTTACCCATCCTCAACTTACTGGACTTGTCCAGCCATCTGCCTCTTTGATTCAACATCTTGAATTTGGAGTCACACAGCTAAGAGATATTTATTTTCAAGATGAAACTTACTAATTTCAGGGTTAAAACAGTATCCTGATGGTGGTCCCCTCAATTTATTAGCAGTTTTGGGATCAGAAAAAAAAAAACCTGGCTGTATTCCATCTCAAGGGCTCTACAATTGGTACTGGAATTCTTCCAACTGAACCATGCGTGGCCTTTTTTGCAGCCCAGAGATCTATTTTGATCTTATTTTTTATATATATAAAAGTGGTTTGGAAAGCCTAGGCAACTGTTAAAAACAATATTTTTAGGAGAGGTGTAATTTCTAACACAGCCACCGAAAAATAATTCTTTGATCTTGTGGGTGGTTTGGGACCTCCTTCATTTTTTTTGGCTTTCCAGTAGGCTGTGATAATGGGCAGGGTTGCAAGGTGGAGAGTAATTTAAAAGGGAACAGACATGCTCTTTCAAAGGACAGAGATACCCCATGTGGTTTCTGAATGGAGGAGGTAGAGAGGCTGTGGTTTAAAGCATTGGTAAAACTTCCCCAAATCTGCTGATCCAGAGTTTTCATAATTTCCAGCAAGTGGCTGGGAATACAATATGTCCTACATATTGGCAAAAAAATATCAGAAAATAAAATACAGGCTGAATAGTCAAGACTTTGTTGATGATCCAAACTCTGTCAAGGATCTTGGAGTACTCATTTCTAATGACCTAAGTGCTAGAGCCCATTGTAACTGCATAGCCAAAAAGGTGTTAAGAGTTGTTAACCTAATCTTATATAGTTTTTTTTCTGGTAATATTAAGCTAATAACTAGAGCATACAAAACATTTGCTAGACCAATACTCAAATACAGCTCATCAGTCTGGAACCCACATTACGTATCTGATATTAACACAGTTGAGAAAGTCCAGAAATATTTCACAAGAAGAGTTCTCCACTCCTCTACTCATTGCAGAATACCTTATGCCACCAGACTTGAAATTCTAGACCTAGAAAACCTAGAACTACGCCGCTTTCGGTCCGGTCTAAGTATGGTATATAAAAAATCATACATTGCAATGTCCTACCTGTCAATGAATACTTCATCTTCAACCATAACAACACAAGAGCAAACAATAAATACAAACTCAAGGTTAATCGCATCAAACTTGATTGCAGGAAATACGACTTCAGCAACAGAGTGGTCAATGTCTGGAATACTCTACCTGACTCTGGTTTCTTCCCCAGACCCCAAAAACTTTAACCTTAGACTGTCTACTATTGACCTCACCCCTTTCCTAAGAGGTCTGTAGGGGGCGTGCATAAGCGCACCAACATGCCTACCGTCCCTGTCCTATTGTTTCTTTTTTTAAAAAAATATATGTATCCATGTATTCATAACATTTTTTACTTATGCTTATTATCTTGTAAGCAATTGACAAAAATAAGTAAATAGATGAAATGAAATGAAATAAAGAAATTATGGGACTTGATACCCAGCACATTTGGAAACCCCCAGCTTGAGTAAAACTGGACCACATGGGTTGTTCTCACACAAAGCATCTTGGCAACTGAATTAAATTCATTTTCTGGCTTTACGCAGCAGGTTGACTCATAAGGTAAACCAAAAGGTTGGATTGTGTAACTCCCTACCACAAAAATACTAATCATATTTAGTATGTCCTGCACATCAAGTGCCACTATTGTCTTCAACTGGGGAAGTGTATGAACAAAACCTTGGTGGCAATCTGGATTTTCAAAATTTCTGGTAAACAGCATATTTCTTTAAAAAAATACTTGATTGACTTATTTTTGAAACATTATCTCCAAAACTGCTGGACATAGATGAGTAACCAAGCATTGGTTTTTTTTCTTTCTGACTGTTAGGGAGATTTTGGAAGCAAAGCTGGTGGGATGAGGCCTCAATGATGCTGATTTGATTGCTCTGTAATTTCCTCCTGGTTCTCTGTGTCTAATTTATTCAGAGAGGAGATGTTTTTCCTCAAAAAAGAAGAATCGGAAACATAAGAAATTACCTTTTATTGAGTCAATCTGTCTTGTTCTACTCTGATTAGCAATTGCTCTCCAGGGTTCCATGCAAAATCTTTCCAGGAAATTGAATCTGACTTTTGACATACAAAATGACTCCTTGATCTCATATAGAATCTGATTGCAAGAATGGTCAGAACCCATGTGGCCCTTTTCTACCTGTGGTCAAAGGAATTCCTTCAGCAGTGAAACTTAGCCAGTTCCTTTAAATAGAAGGAATCAGCATGTATGTTAATGTCTGCTCTTGAATTCCTGACAGGTTAGGCTGCTATACACCTTCAAAGGATGTTTTTTATATTGATTTGTAGTCTTTAAAAAGATGCAAAACAGACAGTAGTTAAAGAAGGACAGAAGAGAAACAACTTTTTAAAAATTTTCCTTTCCCTTTCCTTGGGTAATACTTTTGTATTATTGTTTTGGAACATTAAAAAAAATCCTGGGTGAAGCTGATGTTTTTGTAAATGGTTCCTATTATTGCTGTTTTTATGAATTCCAGGAATGAAAACTGTAATGCCTTCCAGAAGTGAAAAGCTGAGTTTTGAATGTGTTACTCCATCCCATAGGAAGTAACACGGAATATAGGGGGAAAATTTATGTGAACGTTGAAAGTCGTAATCTGCATAAAGCCTATCATTAACTAGTGCGTATAGTCAAGGTTATGGCTTTCCCAGTTGCAATGTATGGCTGTGAAAGCTGGACTATAAGAAAGGCTGAGCGCCAAAGAATGGAGGCCTTTCCACTCTGATGCTGGAGAAGATTCCTGCAAGTCCCTTGGACTGCAAGGCGATCAAACCGGTCAGTCCTAGAGGAGACCAACCTTGACTGCTCTTTAGAAGGCCAGATCCTGAAGATGAAGCTCAAAGACTTTGGCCAACTCATGAGAAGGAAGGACTCCCTGGAGAAGAGCCTCATGCTGGGAACGATTGGGGGCAAAAGAAGAAGAAGGGGACGGCAGAGAAGGAGAGGGCTGGAGGGAGTCGCTGAAGCAATCAGCGTGAGCTTAAATGGACTCTGGAGGATGGTAGAGGACAGGAAGGCCTGGAGGAACGTTGTCCATGGGGTCACGATGGGTTGGACACAATTTTGCAACTAACAACAACAACAAATAGGAAGAGATCTCTGCTACTTAAAGCCTCATAACTTCTCTGGCTAATTTCAAGTCTGCTTTTCTGACTAGGATACAAACTAAGAAACTCTGGGAATCCTAATACATTAAATTGCCCAAGTCCAATTCCTAGAAGTTTTTGGAGACAACAACCATTATCAAATCTGTTATTGAGTCCATAGCAGGCATGCTGGGAGATAAAGTCTCCTTTGAGTCCAAACTGTGATAGACATTATAAATAAAAGGGTATTGGAAAGGCACCCTAAAGGGAGATGCAAAATTTGGATTCTGACCAAAAGTCAAGGCTTAATTTAACAACCTAATAAGGCTTTAGTCTCTGACAGAGATGGAAAAGCCACAGGTGGCCACCCAGCAACAATTTCAAGCTTTCTACATGACAGAATGCCTCTGACTGTGCACAGAATTCTCACCTTTGGATAGCAGCAAGCAGTTAATCACATGAAATGCAGCACAGAAGCTGTCAGCTGAGTTTTCTTTTGATTCGGTGAGAATTTTCTGAGGAGACCTTAGATTTGCATTATTGCTTCTGTTCAGGTCCAGGTGGGCAGCCTTCCACAGGGATGGAGCCCTCCGAGTGTCAATTTGTAGGGTTGGGGGAAACCAGGGGCTGGAGTAGAGAACAATTAGAGCACAGAAAGACTTCTATAAGACAACGTCCCCGATAGATTCCAGGATGGGTGAAGTCATGGGAGTAATAGCAGATTATGTCTGGCAGGCCTATAATTGTGGCTACATTTCAAGGGATGCCTTTATTGCACAAGAAACCTGCCCTGCCAGCAGCAAAACTTTGTTAACCCTGCTAGCTGGATTCCTTTTAGATGCCCAACTGAAGGTTTGGGATACTAAACAGGTGCCAATAGAATAGTGTTAGACCATATCACAGTTGTTATTTGGTGAAGAATTTCCTCTTATCAAGAAACCTTGATCCTTTCTGCATAAAGATTCTGCATGGGGGAAAAAAAATCTCCTTTGAGTCCAAGGTCAACTCCTGCAAACTTTGTGGCTATGTCCATGCTGTCTTCAATATGTGAATGGAAAAAGCTAAAGCAAAGTATTTTTTTTGAAAGGTTCCAAGGATATGTTTTGGGGAAAATATTTCTGCTATACAGCCCCTACCTAGAATAAAGCATTGATCCTCCTGCTTCTAATGTATAAATAAATTGGAACTCCATTATCTTAATGTCTTCAGTTCTTAAATGTTGTGATGTATTAAATCCATTATTGGATTATCAGATCCAATCATGGGAATGATAGAGAAAGATGCCAACAAAATGCTGAAATCCAAGAGAGTTTGTTTACAAAAAATGGCACTCATTAGGACATGCATCACAACCTGCATGTTGGCAAAAGCTGCAGAAGAAAATCTGTTTTGGATTATAATGAAGTTCTGTTTGTATTAGTTTACAAACTGCCATAGAAATCTGAAAAAATGAATTTATGTGTGAAAATAGATGGAACTAAGACACACTGAATACTTAACGAAGTCACCTGTCCCTGTAAGGTACAAAGACTAAGTCCAAATGTTTTATTCCTATAGAAATGTGGTCTAATAAGGATGTGTTGGTAATATTAATTTGACCTTGTTTCATCCATGTTTCTTCTGAGCTGTTTTGAAGCTGACATAAAGCCATCTAGAATTGAGATGGACAAATCAAAACAATAAACTTTTAAGAAAAGGAGGGAAACTGGGATAATGAAAAGATATAGGGCGCAAGACGACATCTGGCAGAAAGTCAGCCTAAGCAGGAAAAGAAGAAAACTGGATTCTGTAAATGCCCAGAAAATTAATACCATATATCCAAAAGAGGAGGAGGGTGGGCGGAACTGTCTTTGAAACTTGGAGCTGTGAGGAGTGGAGCCAGCAAAACGTTACTAGGTTTTTAAAAATCACTGTTACATCAAAAGTCATTTTGGCTGTGTAAGGCTGCGGAAAGTTCAGATAGTATGTATGTTATGTAGAAGTTGAGCCATAGGATTGGACAGAGTTGGGAGGGCTGGCAAGCCAGAGAAAGAAAGAAGGAGACAGGAGGGAAAGGGTTGTGCTATGGAAAGAGGTTTGCTGTATATCCATGTTTTGGGGCTGTAAACGGATGAGATCATAAGTGTTTTCAAGCAAGCAGCAAGGGAAAGATTTGAAGAAAAGAAGAAAGAGAGACATGGAGCAAGCTAGCAAATTCCTTTTAGCGCTCTTGTTGGTTCTCCAGGGTAAGTTTGAAAAACAGGGATTAATTTTCTTTGTGTGTCCGTGCACAGCCCTCTTTCTTCCTCTTTTCTGCAAATGTTAGATATTGCACATCCTTTGGGAATGATATATTTAAATATGGGGGAGATGCATTATCTTGGTTATTTTGAGGAGTGTCCCATCTATAGCGCTTTCATGGGTTCCTCCGTTGGAATGAAAATATGTTTTGTGAGTTTTGCACTGCTGAGAGGAAGAGTAAAATACATCTTTGCTTGGATAGAATTTTATTGATTGGTTGGCCAGTTGGTTTTGGCAAAGAAGACCCTTAGCCACAATCTGGCTAAAAAAATCAAGCTTGGCTTGAGTTTATTTTGGCCACTTTTGATGTATTAGATCTATTTTTTAATGGCAGCATGAAGCATATATTTTTATTAGATGCTGTCTTTCTGGTACAGCACATATGATAAGCAAATGTTTGTGTGGTGCATGTCTCTCAGCCAGCATAAGCAGAGGAACAGAATCAGTAAGGAAAAGTTAATGTTATATTAGCATAGTTCTTCCTGTTGCCATCCTGAGAGACTGGTTGGGAAAACTTAGAACCTTACTTTTTTATCAGTGAATGTAATTCCTCTAGGTATAGCTATCCGTTTGCAAAATGGAGCCATCTACCAAGTTACTATGCCAGAGGAAAGAAGTTTTTCCAAATAAATGTGAAGTATTGGTGAAAAAAGCAGCATATAACAAAGGGGAGAGAGGAAGTGTTAAAATAACTTTTAAAAACAAGGCTCTTTAAATATTAAATAATAGCAGTGGTAGTCAAAGTGAATTTAGTTAAGTAACTGGAGATAGCTAATTTTGATTGATTAGATTGCTATTTAATAATCCCTGTCCTATTGTTTTTTTTAATTTTTTCTTATAAATACCTATCTCATGTATTCAAAACTATATTTCTTCTTATACCTGTATCTTGTAAGTGATTGACAAATCAAATAAATACTAAATACTAAAATGTGATATATTGACTATAACCCGGATAAAATCTTACGTTTAAAAAAAAATGGTGAAGGAGCTACTTCAGAAAGTTTTATTTATTCGATGCCTTTAGCTATCCATCTTAATCAATTATTCTGGGCAGTTTACAATTCCAAAATTATAAAAACATCCAAAATATACACAGCAGCTGAGATAGTTACCAATTAACATTAAAGCCAAGATATGGGAAGACTGGAATCTGCCAATGCAAGCAGATGTATATTTTTGGATATACTGAATTCTTCCTTAAGTAAACAAAGAATTTGGTGACATTAAAAAAAACCCTTCTCATAACTTCTGCCTTTTCTGCAACACAGATCCAAAACAAAAGACTTTGCAGTCTTTGTTTTTATTTCTCAAAGAGACTTTTACATTTGCTAGGGAGTACTTAAATCAAAGGTTGACTTGTGATTAAGGATTTGAATCTGTCGTAAACCAACAAAAACCTTTTATATTCAGCCTTGGAAATTATTTGTATTTTCTTCTTTCTGAGACAAAGTATTGTGTTTGTTTTGTTTTAAAAGAGGTTTGTGATCCTATTTAAAGAAAAATATTTTAAAAGAATAGAAAAGTGGTTGTTTTGGTTGTACTTTCCCCCTCATCTAAGCACTTTTGCTTTCACCAAATATTATTTATTTTTATATAATAAGAGAAATATGCAACTATTCAAACAGGAGATTCCATTCAGTAGTGGTCTGATCACATCTCAAAATTAAATTTACTTTTTGGGCTGAACTGAAAAGTCAAGTCTGGTTGTCAAATTCTGTCAGAGACCTCCTCCAAATTGATTTGACCAATTGCTTCAAAAATTCAGATCAACCCAATTGGACAGTTTGATCTGAATGTCTGAATTGGATCAGATAATTTTTCTAAATCACACAGGATGGCATCAATTGTCTGAATCAGATCAATGGTGCAAAACTGATTTTACCTGCTTCATGCAGACCTGACAGGTCAAAATGTCTGACCCGGAAGCCCTTAGAAAGCTCCATACATATAAATATACATGTAGTCCTCAACATACAACCATTCGTTTAGTGACTATTTTGAGTCACAACTGCACTGAAAAAAAGGACTTATGACCGGTTTTCACCCTTATAACCGTTGCAGCACCCCCACGGTCATGTGATCAAAATTCAAACACTTGACAAATGTCATATTTATGATGCTTGCAGTGTCTTGGAGTCACATTATCCTCTTTTGCGACCTTCCGGCAAAGGAAAACCAGGTTCACTTTACAACCGTGCTACTAACTTAACAGTCGCAGTGATTCACTTAACAACTATGGCAACAAAGGTTGAAAAATGGGGCAAGGCTCACTTAACAACTGCCTCACTTAGCAGTGAAAATGTTGCCCTCAATTGTGGTTGTAAAGCCAAGGACTACCTGTAACGTTCAGGTGTTTCCTGTGCCCTTCCAGGTGTGGCTCAAAAAACTAAGGCAGGGGCTCCCTTGAATCTGTGGAATCAAATCTTTACTTTTCCTTAGCGCTGATATACATCAGTTGTATATTTTTGGCTAGATTGTCTAGCTGCATGGCATCCTGTTTCCAATAAGTGCGAAGTAGGGCATGAAAAAGGGGTTTCCTTTTCTACGCTGGGCCTGCATAGCAAACAGAATTCTGAGATAGACTGCCAATAAAACCCAGGTTCTATTGCTCTAAGAACCACAAAACGGCAGGGAAGAATGTAGAAAGTTGGTAACCTGATGCCTTCCTGGCAGGAGTTGTCGGGGAAAAAGGTTGCCCACTTTGTTTTATAAACACCTGAGTGCATTTTTTTTTTTAAATTACATTTACAATCATAGATCAAACATAAACTGCTTGCTTAGATCTTCAGCTAGGTTAGCCATGCTAACCAGGTCTTGGGGGGTGGGGGAGTTGTCTGTTCCCTCTGCAGCTAAATTTGGCAGAAAGAAAAAAAAAGGGGGGGTTAAAGGGATCTGTGCAGTTCTGAACCATGACACATCTGGTGTGTTTCCTGCTTTCTTTGGAAGAACAACCAATCTCTATTTTCCACCCCCCCAAATGAATTTGTCTGCAGTTGAATCATTGCAATACGCAAGTATATTGTTTACATTAAGCTGGGGTGCACAAAGGGTGAAAATTCCTCCCCAACCCCACAAATAGAGATACCATCAAAAGGTATGTCCCAGGGTCATCAAGTTCCATCAGATTAATCTTGCTAAACAGGAGTGAGAGCTCTTAGACAGGGAATGTCTTCCCTGATATTCCTAACAGCACCCATTTAGCAAATCTCTTAAGAAATCATTGGGATTATGTAGTCAAGGAGAGCATCGCCGCTGGAACTCAGGCTGGTTACATCTTCTCTTTTAAAGAATAAGGAAAAAAACGTTTCCGAATTGTCCTTTTGCTTCCAGTCTTTGGGATGGAGACTTCAGGGATCTGCAGGGTTCAGAGTTTTTTTTTTTTTTAATAGCAACTAGACTGATGGTTAAGGTTTACTTAAGGTGTTACAGAAAGCATCACCACAGATAGATGTCCAGCTTTAGTTTGAACCTCTTCAGTGCTGAGTCCATTGCCCCCACCCTTTAGTTCTTGTCAAGACTACAGCTTAGTTAATGAGTAACAGTAGCAAGACAAGAAGGGAATTAGATTCTGTGCTGTTGCTGCCTGGCACCACCACAGCAATGCCAAGGGTGCAATTTGGCCTCTGTGGAACATTCATGGAAGAGGGGAACTTTTTTTTCTTTTAAATAAAGTTTTTTTTTTTATTTTTAAACACAAACATACACATACAAAAACATTAAAACATAAAATCCTCTTCAGAGACCACCAATTATGAGAAATGGGGGGAGCGCTTCAGTTAGCCTCTGACAGGCCTTTTTAGTTTAGTTTACTTTATTGTCATTGCACCTCATACAAGGAAATCAAACACCATCTTCAGTGCACATCATGACCATGACCATGACCATGAAAATAAACACAAACACACATCCTTCACACTCCACACATTGAACCGAAAAACCCTGACACTGCACCAACTCTGCACTATACAGCAGAATTCAACAGAGCTCCTGCCCTGGGATAGAAGCTGTTTTTCAGCCTATTTATCCTCGTTTTTATTATTCTGTACCATCTGCCAGATGGTAATAGTTCAAAAAAAGGATTCCCAGGATGAGATGGATCTTTGCGAAAGTTTTGAACTTTCTTAAGGCAGCGGGAGCTATAAAGCTCTTCCAAAGAGGGGAGAGGGCAACCCATGATGTTCTGGGCTTAACCCTCTGGAGTGCTTTCCTATCTGCCACTGTGCAATTGACAAACCATAAAGAGGTGCAGTATGTTAAAATGCTCTCTATGGTGCAGCGGTAGAAGGTCACCAGCAGTTTTTTGTTTTTTGTTTTGCTTTGCAACAGCCACTGGGGTTAGGGGAGGTGCAGTAGGTTGAAAAACTGCGGCAACTGTAAGAAAACCAATTTGGCTTTGTGCAATAATGCCCAGCAGATGGGCCCTCTTTGAATGGTCTCCTGAGATGAAAGATCTACAACCAAATGTTGCAGTAGGAGATCTAGTTCTTTAGGCCTGACAGATAGCCCCAGACCCACATCTAAAGAGCTTCATCCCTTGCTTTCTCTGAAATATACCTTCTATTCTATATAGGACTTGGCACTGGTGTAGGACTTTGCACCAATATCAACTGGTGGTTGATACTATTACTTTAAATTGGCCTCAGACACTAAAAACTTTTTTTTTTCTTCCCATTTTAGAAGCTGCCGTTCATCCATATTCTGGTAAGTGAGAATAAGACTCTAGCTTTACACTCCTGTATTTTGGAAAGAAGGCATGTATTCCATACAACAACCCTCTTGTATAAGAGTTGGATTATTGTATACTGTAGTGGATTTATTTAAAGAGATGGCTGCTTTCTGGAAGTTACCAAGGGTTTCTCAGGATAATATTAAAAAAAACCCACATAGATGTGATTCTTTCTGAAATGTCCAGGTTGCCTGTAACCTTTGGCCAAGAAGGGCTTTTCCCATAAGCCCCTTTTAGTTGCAGGTATCAGGAACTGAACCCAGGTCGCTTGTGTGCCTTATGCCATGGGTCAATGAAGTCTTTGCATTAACTTCTTGGCCTGTTGCCCTGCACTTGCCTCCTTTGGCTAGAGCAGGGATCTGCAACCTTAAACACTCAAAGAACCATTTGGACCCATTTCCCACAGAAAAGAAAACACCGGGAGCCAATAATTTAACAACTGGTGTGACTGGGTGGTGGGTGGCCAACTCGAGGTCACTCACTCCCACCCAATCACCTCCTGCTCTGGAATATGGAGCGAGTCTCCATCTCCCGCCATCCCCCTTACCTTTTCAGGCCAGGTGAGGAGTGATGGGGAAGGGAAGGGCGAAGCCAGCCAGTGATGGAATCAGCTGACAGGGAGACGCAGCAGAGGGCCAAAAGAGCCGCATGTGGCTCCAGAGCCGCAGGTTGCAGACCCCTGGGCTAGAGGGAACAGAGAGGCCATCTCCTCCCTGACTTTTGTCAGGCTTTCAGATCAATATGTAGATGGATGCTACCCATTCTCAGTTGAAAACCTCCCTTATTCTACATCTCCTTTCCTTTCCTCCTGTTGCAGTCCCAGCAGATGCATCTAATCTGGAAAGCATGGTGGTGTCCGTAGTAAACATCACCGCCAAGGAAGGTTCCCGGACGGTTCTCACTTGCAAGAGCTACCGCATGGTCTGGACTCAGGACAGTCTGAACGATCGCCAGCGGGTGGTTCATTGGGATCTCTACCGAAGCCAGCAGGCGGCGGAGAGGCTGTGCGACATGTACTCCGCCGGGGATCGGCGTCTCTACCACTCGTACAACCAGGGGCGGATCTCCATGCCTGAAAACGCATTTACGGAAGGCAACTTTTCACTGATGGTCCAAGGTAGCTGCTGCCCTGCATGCATCCATTGATCTGCTTTTTTTTTTTTTTTTCTGAAAGAGAAATGTGGATTTATTCATCAACTGAACTTATTTCTCCTCCTGCTTTGAAACAAAAAACAGTTCCCACAAGGGCTTGCCAAAGGACTAGTTATCGTAACTACAAAATCCATAGGAATTTGCAGAAGATAGATTAATGAAAAATAAAAATGCAGCAGGGTGAGCTGTTCTCAGATGCCAAATAGTTTCACTTCCTCCTTCGGGGTTCCTTCTTCCAAATGTGCCCACTGAAGAACCTCATTGCCACCGAAGGAAGATATTGTCCCTCTTTCTGGTACAGGACACACCAATGGGTTCCTTATAAACACTGAGTTTATTAATACTATAAGGTTAGTTGTGGGTTTAAAAGTTAAAAAGTTTCTCAAGTTGAGTTTGAGTCTTATTGACTATGGCAGGTTAATTTCCTTAGCCACAGTAGTGCCACAATGTTTCTCTTTTCCTTCCCAATTTTGCCTACAGCTGTGATCTCTTGGTGGCGCCCTATCTAAGGACCAATTAGCTCCGACCTTGCTTATCTTTTTTTCAAGTTCTGCCAAGATCACTGCCCAATTCACTAGCCTCATAACCCGAAACATCAGTTTAGCTTTTCCCTTTTATTTTGTTTCTTTGTTTTGCATTACAGATAGTTCTCTCCCTTCAAGTTGCTCATTCTCTAAAATGGCAGAAAAGGGGGTTTGTAACCAGAAGGAGGTATTTTCCTAACGTTTCACTGTAGAAGAGACTTTCTGGAGAGGTGGCAAGTTTTCCCTCTCTTACAGGTGTTTAAAATCAGATGTTTTGAATACTTAGAGTTGCAGCATTCCTGCACTGTTATAGATTGGACTTCCAACAGTGATACATGTGTCATTTACCTTCTTCCTGTCATTCTAATATCTAGTGGTCTAAATTATCTCCTTCTCCTTATTCCTCTAATGAAGATGTTGCTGAGAGCGACCAAGGAATTTATTCCTGTAACCTCCACCACCATTACTGCCATCTGTATGAAACAGTGCAGCTGCTGCTTGAGGTCACCGAAGAAGGTAAGCCGTTGTGGGGAACCTCCTGAGTGGGAGTGAATAGGAGGAATGTGCGAATGGGAATCAACAGGAGGAGGAATGTGTGTGCACGTGGCTTGTTCCTGCAACTTTATTTTTGCTCTCTTTCGGTGTTTCTCAGTCATTAAATCATGTAGCCTTGTTTGGAGCAATTTTGGAAGGGGCCTTTCTGCTGTTCAGCATGGAGCAAATGAGAAGTCTAGGGAGTTGTAATTGAGATGTTTGTGGCCAACCAAGCATTTCCCGTCACAAGGCTGCAGAGAAAAGGCCTGGAGGACTAAGATGCGCTTTTTGTTAGTGAAGAAAATGGGATTTGCAATTTTTTGGGAAGGAAACCTTTCCTTTCAATCTCTGAGGACAAGCAGTCTTGCTCTGATTGAGAAAATAGAAATATATCAGTGCCTGAGCTCACCCTGTTATTATGCTCTTAAGGATGTGAGATTTGTTTTCTTTCCTTTTTTTCCCCCTACCTTGTGTGTATCAACTCTCAGCATAATGCATCTTGGTGTAGATGCAGGATTTAGGGCCAATACCTGGCTTGATCCAGGAAAATTCTTACATTTTGTGTCCTTCATGAAATTTTCTCTCTAAGATTCTTAGCAATGTCATTTGTTGAGGGGAGGGCGTGGGGGTTTTTTTTTTGGAAAAAAAAGTTATCCCCACCTACCCACCCCCCAAAAAATTTGCAGGACATTTTTAAAAGAACTTTCCAAGAGCTTCAGTACAAGGAAGCAAAGAAAATTTGCAATTTCCCTGTTTTGGAAAGGCTGGAACATTTTTTGACAGTTTATAGTACCTTATATTGGAATAGGATACATCTCATTGGAAAAATAGAATACTTCCTAAAAAGTGCACTTTATTTAAACAACAAGCCTGCGAAGTAAGTTCAGCTGAGAGTTAAGAGACCCATCAGCTACATGGGATTGGAACCCGATTTTCCTTTTTGCATTTGATACACTGAATGAGTCAGATTTTTATTTATTAGATGTTTATTAGATATTTTGCAGCAATTCATTCTTATGTCAAAGTTACAACACACTATTTGTACAGTCCCTCTGTTCTTCTGTGCAAAGCGGAAAAAACAAGGCAGATGATCGCCATCTGGGTTTTGTCCTAACGTAGCAGAGATGGAGACCAAGATACCACTTAATGGACAATTTGGCTTGGGTGGCTAATATCTAAAGCCAGCTTCAGAATGTACAGTGACTCCCACATCTTCCACACAAAGAATCGGTGGAGAGAATTGGGAAACCGTGATGTATCTAGATTTTGTAAAGACTAAGAAAATCCATTCTGCCTTTGTACTTGCTTTTGCATTCTCCTTGACATCCGATTATTTATTTATTAAAATTGTATGCCGCCTGTTTCTCTACTGAGTGACACTGGGCCACTTATTGTAGAAAACCATGGGTATGAAGGGTTCTAATGCTCTTTGAGAATTGCTGTGATGACCCGGGTAGTGGCACAAAGGAATAAGAAGATTCCCTTTAGTACCTCCAACTTTGGCCCCAGTGTCCAGGTTACCTTCAGCTGGAGAAAAAAAACTCTCCCAGGAACAGTCTTTAAGTGAAGGAAATTCAGTCCGAAAACAAAGTACATACAAACTGTAACTAAAAATCCACACAAACCACGCTGCAGTAATTAACTTGACAGGGCAGGAGAAGGAATTGCAGACTTGAAAGGCCAGCAAAACACACACAGTTGGGAAGACGCCAGGAACACAGACAAGCCTTGACAATACCAGATAATTCACAATTTGCTCTCAACAGTTTGCTGTGCACAACTTAAAATACTGTGTTCCCAGCTGCAGCTAATAAAGGGAATCAGGGCCCTTTCCTCCCCTGTAAGCCACACAACTCATGTTGCTCCCTTCTCCATTCCTCCCTGCATGTCCTAGGATGAAGGGGTGTATGTGGATCTTTCTCCAAATTCCCTCTGCCTTGCTCTACCTCTCCCCTACTCTGCCCAGCTGGACTTTGCCCTTCCCCAGTTTCTTCCACAGCCAACGGAGCCACACTCCCACTTCCTGTCAGCTGCTCAGCTTCCCCCTCTGAATCAGATTCCGACAGGGGCATGACAATTGCCCTTTGGAGGGAACTGTATGAAATTGCATTGTAGGAGATGACCAGGCTGAGTCCAAGGGGGGGGATCAATTATATCAATCGGGAGTCCCTTCGTTAGCAGATTAACAGAGTTGGAAGGGAGCTTGTATTCATGCCCACAAGAGATCTAGGTCCAGCCCACCTTGAATTCCTTCGAGTCTTATCTACTGCCAATTTGCATTCAGATTCTTGTAGAGAGCTTAAGTTTTCAATAAATCTTTATATTCACTTGAACTGCCCGATTTCACACTTCCCTAGCGCACGACAGGCCTCCCTGGAAGCAAATTTATTCTTTGCTCTTGTGTGCAATTTCTGCAGCCGGGGAAGTCCAGAGATACTGGGATGGAGAGAAAGTGGTGATTGTTGCCCTGAAAGGGAGTGCGGTGATACTTCCTTGCATCAACCGGAACCAGGTTTGGACCGGACGAGATGAGGAGGAGGATCAACAAGTCGTCCACTGGGACAGGCAGCCCCCAGGAGTGCCTCACGACCGGGCCGATCGGCTCATTGACCTGTATGCCTCCGGCGAAGGCCGCCTGTACGGGCCTCTCTTCCTCCAGCAAAAGATGAACATCACCGACAAGGCCTTTGCCCTGGGTGACTTCTCACTGAGAATCTCGTCTTTGGAGGCCGCGGATGAAGGGATCTACTCCTGTCACCTGCACCACCACTACTGCGGCCTCCACGAACGGAGGATCTTCCTGGTCTCGGTGGTGGAGCCAGAACCAGAGAAAAAAGTGGTGGTGAATCTCACGCACCCCAATCCCCCAGCACCAGGTAAGCAATTAACCTACTTAAGCAATTAATGTAAAGCAATTGATAATTGAGGTCTAAAAAAAAAGGATGGGCTCTCTCGTCTAAGAAGCACTTCTAAATTCCAGAAGCTGTCCACGTGTTACATTGCAAGGACTAATGTAAATATATATATATATATATAAATATAAATATATAAATATAAATATATAGTATACAGAAGCCTGAGGATGGCAGATGAGGTTCTGCTGAAACGTTGCTACAACTTTAAAAGCACAACTACTATGACGTGGGAAAATACCCGAACTAAGCTGAATGCCATATATAAATATATATATACATATGCATATACATATACATATACATATACATATACATATACATATACATATACATATACATATACATATACATATACATATATATATATTTGGACTTGCTCATTCCAAGCACTTTGGGGAATAAAAATATGTTTTAGGGCAGAGTTTTAATTGGGGTAGTAGCCAGTTTTATTGCATTGCACATTTCCTGTCTCCGAACCAAGGAGTCTGCTCTTCCATCTTTCTAAGATTTTTTTTTTTAATCAACAGATAGATGGGGGTGGGGGGAAATCCTGAAATTTTAATAAATAAATTGCCTGACAAATAAAAAGAACAAACCTGTCAGGCATAGTTCTTTGTTTGTTAACAATCTAAAATATTTATTGCTTGTTTAATATTTATTCCCTGCTTAATAACACCCCTAGCAGCACTGCAATGAATTTTTTAAATGGCCCAGTACTGTTAGGTTTAGCTCTTCCAGGGCTTCAGAGAATTTCACCGTGAAGGGGATGCTGAGAAAATCTCAGGGACCATATGGCAGATTTTTCCAACCCAGCTCCTTCTAAACGGCTCAGGGTAACTCTCTTCACAGCATGGTGGACAGGGACAGTGGGACAGGCCCTAGGTGGGAGAAAGCTATCATGGCAGCAGCAGTCTTAAAGAGCGGGCTGCACCTCTTTTTCTGGCCTCTAGATCCACGGTTTGTTGAGGGTTGCAAATCAGAAAAGTAACGAACTTGGCAAAACAAACCCAGCAATTTCCTTTATTTCCTTTACCTTAGTAAATAACTCCTAGGATCACTCTGAAGGCATTTCCTTTTCCTATTTCAATTATAAGCTGATGGTGGCTCCTGGGGCATCATAAGGCAAGGCAGATGACCCTGGACCTTGGCCTGGTTTTAAGGGGACAAGTCACAAGTCTGACAGTCCAATTGTCATTTGCAAATGAGAAAGGAGAGGAATTGTTCGGCCCAGTTTCTGAGTTGCTCTGCTCGTCTGTTTTCTTGCAGCTGCAACCAGGAAATTAGTCCCAGATCCCCAAGAACTTCTTTCTATCTTGTGCAAAACATCTTTTTTTTTTTTTTTTAGCTAACTCAGACTTCCGTTGGAAAGTCCGTTCAAAGAAAACTCACTGAATCAACTCCTCCGCACTCCTCTCCCTCTCCCGGGCCCTTATATTTGCAAGGATCTTTGTTGAACAGCAGGAGAAGTTCAGTTGCATGGTTCCTCAATTCTTGGAGATCAAATTTTGTTTCAAAGAGAGGAGCTGGAAGCCTCTCCTTGGATCTTTTAATGTCAGGCATCGTTCCAAGGTTTGGAACCCTTTCCTAACAGGAAATTTTATTCTGCTTACAAGATCATCATGGCCTATTTATTTTTACTCCGCCTTCCATCGAGAGCTGCTGTTAACTCTTGGAGGATCTGATTTTAAGTTCACCCAGATTCCTATTCTTTTTCAGTCAGAATTGTGGTGTGGATTGAGGGATGGTGTTATCACTGCTATGCTGCCTTTCAATACATGTATGTGGCAGTTGGATCCTTGGATTGTATTATTTGCCTCTCCTCTAATGTGGCTGCTCAGCCATGATCTGTCAGAGGTAGATTTGCTTTGTATGTGGAGGTTTTATTACAAACCCTCATAGTTTTATGAATTGCTTTCTTAAAGGACCTCTTCTTTCTTGTTCCTGGCAACAGATAATAGTAGTCTTGCTTTCTCTTGCAGTTTTTTTCTGAATGTCATTCATAGGGGGCATGAATAAGTGCACCAGCATGCTTACCATCCCTATCCTATTGTTTCTTTTTTCTTATATGTATCCATTTCATGTATTCATAACCATGCTTATACTTATACCTGTTATTTTATAATCGCTTGACAAAATAAAATAAATAAAAATAAAATTCAGAGGTAACAATTCCCTGCCCAAGTTTCTACCATAAGATATGACCACATTTCTCCTATAGCGTTGTCAATGTGCTGATAATTGAACTAGGGTTTCCCCTTGGGGAAAATCTTATATGTTTCATGTTTAATTTCAGCCTCTGGTTCTCCAGATGTTTTGTCTAAAGCTTAACATTTCTCTGCCTTCTTGATGTCCAGTGTTGAACATTCCTTCCCAGGCTGTATGGACATGGCATTGTGGCCTTGAGAAAAACGTGCCAGTGGTTTTCAAGGAAGAAAATATCACTGCATGCTAAAGTTCTGTTTTCCTTAGAAACTTTTGCAATCAGTTTTCTTCCAGTGTTTGGCTATGTTGTGTTTCATCTCTTGAGGTTTCTCCAAAATTACTCAAAAATGAGTTTCTTTGAGATCTTTTGGGATCTTTCCTCCTTCTTGATTTATGCAAACTTCCCTTTTTACATATGAAATGCTGCTTAAAACTAAAATGCTGCTCTGAGTCTTCTGCATTTATATAACCCTTTGACTCTTTCACACAAGTATTTATCCAAAGGTCTCTTCACACACACACACACACCCCTTCATGAACTGCATTTCACACTGGCAACTTGCTCTTGCTTCCCCTTCTCTGGTTCAACCCAAAGAACTGCTACAGCTACACCCTGCATTGGAATGGATTCCTGGCTTGAAACCTGAATGTTTATTTTTCTTTTGCCTGTGTGCACACATCTGTGGTTTGATTTTGTTTTAGTAAAGCTCATTCTTTTGGTATCTACATTCTTCTGTGACTCTATTGAACTAGACAGTTTGACAACATAAAGTAATCTTCAATCAGAGACAGTAGCAAGAGCCAATCTTGGTCAGTCATTTGGACCAGAGGTTTTCTCTTAGAAGCTTTTGGACTCCCGCTGGAGCCCCTATTCAGGGAACTTCTCTCTAATTTAGCCTCTCTCTGGGCTCTAGCAGGAGTCCAAAAGCTTGGAAGACAAAATTTCTGGTCCCAGTGACAGACCCAGATTGGCTCTTGCTACTGCAGCATTGTTCTGGGACACGTACATTTGCTTTCATTCGTGACGGTAGGCAGAATTGGACTGAAGGGCCTCCGAAGGATTGGAGTGACTCAGAAGGAGTTTCCCCTTAAAATGGCTGAAAGAGCAGAAGGGGCAATTGTCTGTTTCTTGGAGATCTTCATTGGTAGCCAAGGCAGCTGCACCTTGGTATGAAAGATTGCTAGGCAGGGAGGATAGGCGTTGGGGCTTCGTCTGCTAAAAGCAAGCCACGTGGAAAAGCTTTTGCTTAAACATCTTGATGGGAATGTCTAAATGGTATTGGGGGTAGCTGAGGGATAGAACCCCTCTTTTCTTACCGACCAAACCTGGGGATCCTTCCTATGATAGGAGCAGTTCTTCTCTGTCTCAAATCAAAATGATTGGCTGGTGGCCAGAATGGAATAGGCACCAGGCTGCTCTGATTATAATCAATACCCATTTGTGGAGAGACCCATGGAGCATTAGGGCTGTTTTTCTGCTCTAATATGGATTGGAAGGGGAACTGGGGGATACACATTCACACACACACAAAGAGAGTGCTTTAGAATGGCACACTGTGGAATTGATAGCTGGCACTCAATGTCACAAGAAGGCAACTCCCTGCTATCTACATCCTGCTCATAGAGGGCTGATATACTAACGGAGAAGGAGAATCTGTCAATCGAGGTTCATTAGTCATCATATCGAAATACAAGCTCCATGTTCAGAAGTGGGTATCTATGAATACCACATGTGAATAAGTTATTGCTCGCATGTTCTCTTCATGGGACATGGTTGGGTAGTAGGACTGACTCCAGGTGAATTTTCCTAATTATTTTATAGCTGTGAATCAACCCGCTGATTTAAAAAAAAAAACATCTTCTATCATCTCTAGATCCTAACTCAGGCCGGAACCACAATGTGATCAATGTCATCATTCCCGAGAGCCGGGCTCATTTCTTCCACCAGCTGGGTTACGTTCTGGCCGCTCTCTTGCTCTTCATCCTGCTCTTGATCCTTGCAATTCTCGTGACTCGCCAGCACCGCAGGAGAGGTGAGCTCAGGCATCTATTACTCCTTCCCTACTCCAAGGGATAACTTCCTGCTCATTTTATAGGACCCCATTTGCTCCTGGGAAGACAGAACTGTAGTTATTACATAATTTCTCCTTTACTTTTAAGCTGTCGAATGCCATTTCCCACTGCTAGGGCTTAAATGAGCCTGTGAATTTATCCAGAGGTTCCATAGAAAAGCTGGGTTTGAAGGGATTCTAGACAGGAACCCCTTGGGTCACCCATGTAATTAAGATACCTAAGAATCAAATGGAGTTTGCTCCATCCAATTTGCATGCATTTTAAATCAAACATGAAATAAACAGTTGCCAATGACCATTCAAAAGGTGCTTTTTCAAAAGGCAACTGGCCTTTGTTTTTAAAGACATTTCTCATTTCTTCAACACTGAAGAGGCTTCTTGGATGAGAAGCAAAACTTCTGCAAGAAAAAACAAAGTCCACTTGCCTTTTGAAAAGAAGCTTCTTAGATGAGAAGTGAAATGTCTTCAAGGAAAAATAAAGAAAAAAGTCCAGTTGTTTTTTGAAAAAGCATTTTTGGGACAGCCATGACCTGGATGACTGAGAATCTCCATAGACAGATGCAAATGGGTTTATTTTTAGGTATATATTTTGATCAGTTCTCATTTGGAAATGGAGGGGGGTGAATTTTTCTCTCGTTTTTTAAAGACTGTTGGTGACTATCCCTATGTTAACACTTTATTTTCCCAGAATCCTCAAAAGCAAAATTGTTCAGCACTGGTTGATTTAAAAAAAATGTGTTTGTCATTGAGGAGGGTACCCTTTTCTCCCCAAAAACTACAATGGCTGACAATGGCAGCTGCCAAGGGACAATTGCCAAAAAATGAGGCAAAATGAGACAAACAAGCATCTTCTGTTGCCACAAGCAATGGCAAAAGAAAAAAAAATCACATACCCATTTCACTGGGGCCTAATTCAAACATGAATGTATATCCTTCAATGAAGTTTCATCCTTTTATTGTCTCAACTCTAACATGTTTATTTCCATTAAAAAAAAATCCAATGTGTGACTTCACTATGCTCTTCTTATTTATCTGTGTTGGCAAGGATCTTCCTGGATATGTGCTAATATCTGTTCTTTACTCTATTTTTAGGTTTTCAATACAATGTGAAAAAATATGATGAGTAAGTAGACTCATATTCCTTGTGCTCAAAGATATAATGTGATCCCAGAGAACTTTTCTCAAAATAGCTATAATTAAATCTGATAATCTTCTGCCTTCTAGTGGCCATCCAATTCTGGGGTACTACTCAGATATCTTTTGCTATTAACGGTATAGAATGTCCACACTCTTGTGTTCTTTGCATCTATAAATTGATAGAAGCAGTAATTGGAAACATACATGAGAAAAACTGGTTGTTGATATGCTATGCTGATAGTAATACTGCAACAATCAAAACAATACAATTATAATTTTGTATTTGTATTTCCAGGAAAGAACTGACTCTCAGGGAGGTTCCATTGGATTCAGCAAATTTGTCAAACTACAAAAGTGAAGATTTTAAATTGGGTAAGCCTTGGAGGATAGAAAGTTTGAGGAGGGGCTGCTTTCACATATTCCATTGCCACATACTGACCTTACACTATGCAACAGTTTGTTTGGTTTGGCAGTAGCATGGTGTGTGAACAAACCATTGTATTGTGCAAATCTTACAGTATCACCAGTTCCTCAACAAATTCTGGTTAAAAAAGCCAAAAATGTCCACTCCATATGTGAATTCATTCACTCTAAGTGTGTCTTCACCCGGAAGCAGTGGCTTCTTCAGTCTCACATACTGCATGATTGAATAAGTTTAACCTGAAAATTTA
Organism: Hydrophis major; assembly: GCA_033807585.1. NCBI lineage: Eukaryota > Metazoa > Chordata > Lepidosauria > Squamata > Elapidae > Hydrophis > Hydrophis major. The sequence continues at coordinate 13,327,172 of CM066342.1, read as the reverse complement.
AGATCTAAAAGAAACCCCCACTTTCTCTGCCCCCCCTCCATTCTGCTCCCTCCCTCCCCATCTGTTAACTGCATCTTCACTTGGATTGTAATTCTATTTTTATAGTTTTTAGAAAGAGAAGAAAGAAAGAAAGAGAGAGAGAGAGAGAGAGGAAGGAAGGGAAGGGAAGGAAGGAAAGTTGAAGAAAATAGAAAGAAAGAAAAAAGGAAGGAAGAGAGAGAAAGGAAGGAAGGAAGGAAAAGATTGAGTGTCTCCTTTTTCTAAATCATGTTTTCCTCAACCAATTTCTCTCCTTGCAGATTACAAAAACAATATCCTGAAGGAGAAAGCTGAACAAAATAGCATTCTCCCTGCTAAGAATATTGACTTAGATAAAGGTAAGTGGGCAGCAAGAATAGATGGTGATTCTCCCCGCCCCTGCCCCATTTCAATGTCCCATTGTTTCCACTTCTGAGAAAATGTGTGTCACCCTCCTTGTTAACAAAGAGAGAAGGATATTTGGAAACTGCTTGATGAAACACAGCCTTGCAGAGTTGGTCCTTCCCCAGAGTCTTTCATTAGCTCACCACAACTGACTGCCAAGGGGCTTACTACAAGTCTTTCTCTGTCCATGAGTCACTTTTTCCCTCCAGAAAAGGCCGATGGGACAGGATTTCAATGTGCCAACATTATCTTTCGGGGACCAGAGCTGTGCCTGTTTGCTTCAGGCCCAAGAATCTTTCTGCTACTTTACAATATCTTTTGCCATGCCAGAATTCACCCCCTAATTTTCAAATGCAGATTGCAGCAAATCCATACTTCGGCCTTTAATATATAAAACTACTCTTTACTTTGTTGTGCCAAAGAAGCATATAGATTACCAATTCTAGGATAGTCCAAAACTTTAATATATTGTTTTTTAATATGTACTTCCTGGAGGCAAATTATATCTGATTTTAATTTTTCTAGTCTGTTAAAAGTCTGTTTCCTTTTAATTGCCAGATTCAAGCCATTTATATTTATTGACACTAATTTGTTCTCTTCTTCCATGGTTTCATTTATAAGTAGGGTTTATTGCTCTTGTCATTCTGAGTCCTCTTTCTTCTTTTGGTTCTACTCTTCCTCCTATCACTCCTTCCTCTCACACCCTTTCCTCTCTCTTTTCTTATCTCTCTCTGAGTCCAGTATATTAATGGCCAGATGTCATCTGTTCCTATTCTTAAGATTGTGCAGTAATTCACGACATGTTTCTCCATCGCCTTTGCTTTTTCTTGTTCTTTCACTTGAGAATGCTTAAAAAGCCCTTTCCCCCTGAATCTGATGCAGCAGTAGACTATAAACTCCATTGTCCAGCAGGTGATTTAATCCATTTTGAATGAATGCGGCAGGCCTCATAACCTGGAACCAAGTTCCTCTAAGTACTTAACATCAGGGGTGGGATCCGACTGGTGTAACTACCGGTTCGGTGATTTCACATGTTGTGCATGCATGTATATTGTCGTCATCTAGCTTCCTGGACAGCTACGCATGGGTGCGCAGCGGTTGAAAAAGCACTTTTTCCCTGCTTTTTCAACCACAGCTGTGTCACACAAAGCGGCTGCGGTTGAAAACGCAGGAAATAAAGGTCAGCTGAGAAGCCCGGGCAGGCAGGTGGGCCAAAACAGCAGCAGACATAGAACCAGTTCTATGGATGCTCTCTGTTTGCTGCTTTTCAGAGCAAGCGGTTCTACAGAAGTAGACAGAACTGGTAGAATCCCACCCCTGCTTAACATCTGACATCCTGACATATCTGGCAAGCAAACTGGGTGTCCTTTCATGTCTTTTAATTTGGTCTTGTGAACCTCCATCCAGCTGGGGTTTTAAATTAAAAATAACCTATTAGATTCTATACAATGCTTTGCCTGTCATTTTTCAAAAAGTAGTCAGAGAAAGTTGTGAATTAATAGCACCTTAACATATAGAATTCTTGCTCAAAATTCTGCCTTGCCTAAAGTTTAACCCACCACTAATTCTAGATTTCTTCTCTTTTTTTTTTCAGAATTCAGGAAAGAAAATTATAAATGAAAACAGCAACTCAAAGCTACTGGCTGGACCAGAAGCTCCCTTAAGAATTTAAAAGTACAAGAGAACTTTGTTTTCTTTTTTTAAAAACGTCATCCTTCCAGTTACCAAGAAGCTTCTGTAGACTTTTTTTTTTCCAACTTTGGGCCTATGAAAGCATACAAGACACGTAAGCTGTAAATCCTATGTACACTCATTTCATAAGGTTTACTACCAGGTAAACAAGTATAGGGCTGCCCTGTAAAACTTCCTCTTTATTATCTATCTATATATATGATTTTTTTTTTAAAGGGAGGGTGCAGGTCAGCTTCTTTGTTCTTTTATCTTGTGAGATTGCTTACATTCCCCCTACCCCCAGGGATTTTATCCCTTTAAATAGTTTTGTTTCAGTTGTATTGGTTATTTGAGATTTTTTAAAATTGCTTAAAAATAATAAGCTGAAAAATTAGATGCTTGGCTTGCTGTTAAACCCAGAACAGAGAGCATATTTTTTTCCCTGGCACCGTCATTTAAAATATGCTGTTAGGAAAGCAAGGAAGAGGGGATTTTTCTCCACTACTGAGTTAATGTGCTATCCATGTCTCCTTGAATCAGGAGAAAACAATATTTTCCTTATTGGCTACCCGCATTACCAATTCTTCTCCAGTTCCTCTTGCCTCTGTTCTTAGTTGTTGCCTTCCAAGATAACGAGTAACAAAACCCCAACAGATTTTTATACGCTGTGAGACTGCCATTTGATGATGCCAAAATAAGGAAGGAAGAACTGCATGAAAAAAAAATCTTACGATGAAGGACAGCTGAGCTGATGAAGGCAGCTCCAAGAGTCAGGGAGGAAATTGCCATTGTCAAGGAATCATTATGTCATGATAAAAACAAGCGATGAAAGGCCCGAAAAGAAAAGAGACCAACAATCACAACATGGACCAGGGTCTTAGTTGTGGGGACACGTCGACGTTTGTATCCTGCAGAACTCTTCATCGGAAGCCTGCATCAGTATATATTTTTTTCATCAAAAGGTTTGAGTCAGGAGTCCAAACCCATTCGCTCTTCTCTTGGTAGTAGAGTCTGCTTAAGAGGTATATCTGGGCCAGTCCCTGTAGTCTGAACCAGCCATCAAATGAATTAGATGAACCTGTCAGTCTGGGATCGTTGGAATAACAAGAATGCCCTCTGTGGGATCTAAAGTTTCTATCGATGCTGCTTCTTCCAAGCCTTCCTCACTCCTGTTTGTTTGAATCCCCCGTTAAGAATATGTCCCTGCTCTTCCCAGTATTTGGCTCAGAAGCAACAGGGATTTAAAAAAAGAGCCAGAATTCTTGGAAGTCTTCCTTCGGGAGCCCACTGCAACTCGGTCATGGGTCTCTTCCTTCGTTTTCTCTTGCCTCACGCAATTATGACAGATAATCACCCGTCTCCTGCTGCACAAAGGAGACAAAATGTAGGATCCCGTGGTTGGTTGTGATCCTCGGACATTGCAGGGCACAGAATGACAGGCTGTATTTACTGACTGAGTACAAGAACCTATAAGATCTCCCAGGTGAAGGGGTGTTTTCCAAAAGAAGGAGGATCCCTTGATTCTGAATTCCTATCACTTAGCTGGAGAATGGAATAACTGACCTCTGGTGTCCCTCCAACTCAAGATTCTTCATAGGTATGCACAGTGGTGAAAACGTATTCATTGAGGGAAAGGACATAGCTTTTGAGGGAGGAAGTTGAGCTACTCAGAGTAAACAGGGTGCAGAAAACCCATTAAACAGGCTATTAGCAAAAAGAAGAAAAAAAAAGGGTGTGGGGACTGGATCAATATGTGTGCCTGTAATATTTCTCCCTAAAATCACTTTTGCAGTTAGAAGGCTCGGTGAGAAGAGCTCTTTAAAGAGGTATTGCTGATGACGACTACCTGATCTGGCTAATAAAATGCTAAATAAATTCACTGATGTTTGGACAAGAGGTTTTTTGGTTTCTTTGCTTTTGCATTGCTGGGTGTTTAGCACAGGAGAGAGTGTTTTGTGTGTCTCTTGCGCTTGTTATGGCTTGCTTCGAAGCATCTCCTGCTGTCCAAAATTTGAAATGGGGTCACTTGGCCATCCGATCTTTCTGCCACGTTAATATTTTTCTTTCCACTCAGCTTGGCTTCAATACTGCTTGAAAGAGAAAAGGTGGGGGCAAAAAAAGAAGAAGAAGAAAAGGATTGCTGTCATTTCTGCATGAAATTTAGATACTTCTTTTTAAAAAGTGGTAGCCTCTTCTCTACCAATACATTTTTGTGTTCTTCCTCTAATTTTCTGCCAAGTAAAATGACTTAGTAACTTTTTCCAGAATTCTGAACAACACTTAAACATACTGTTGATATTAATGGGGAAATGACCCTGAAGTCACAATTTGAGAAATTCCGAAATGTTTCAGTGCATAGTGCTGGTTAACTCCTTTGGCCAGATTCAATTAAGTAGTTTTCAGCAGGTTTCAGATTAACAAAATGAAGATGGTTGCGTTGACCTGTTATACAGAATTGTTGCTTCAGTGATTCAACAGAATGATAACAGCCCAAAAAGTTTTTTCATTAAGAATTAGCTCATAAAGTAAAGTTCCTTGAATGTTCCGAGGAAAAACTGTAAAAAATTACAGTGAAATTGAGTGATTAGCTGCTGAGATTAAAATTTGTCAGCCTTCAAAATACCAGCTTTACAAACTGCCATTTCTCTAGCAAGCCTATGGAATTCTTGCTTGCAAAAATGTATTGGATATATGTGATATGCCAGCTCCAAGGCAAAATGACCCATTATGCTTAGTTTGCCAACCATTTATTTTTGTTTTTGTTTTTACACCTGGAGAATGTTTATTGCTACCCTGTAGAGGGAAGACTTCCAAATTTTTGCATGCTTACTTTAAATTCAAATTCAAGTAACAATGAACAAATGAAACAGCAATAGCACTTAGACTTATATACCACTATAGTGCTTTACAGACCTCTCTAAGCAATTTACAGAGCCAGCCTCTTGCCCCCCAACAATTTGGGTCCTCATTTTACCCACCTCGGAAGGATGGAAGGATGAATCAACCTTCAGCCTGGTGAGATTTGAACTGCCAAATTGCAAGCAACTGGCTGCAGTAGAAGGAGCTTGCAGTACTGCATTCTAACCACTGCGCCACCAAGGCTTTATACTATACTACATTTATCAAAATGGAGATGTGATTTTGGAAATGGGAAAGAAACAATTTCTCTCCTGCCATTTACTTTAAGGAAATGTGATATTCTACAACTTACACATTCAACTATTTAGAAGGAATAATTTTTAAAGCAGAGGGAAGGAAAGGAAGGAAGAAAGGAAGGAAGGAAGGAAGGAAAGGAAGGAAGGAAGGAAGGAAGGAAGGAAGGAAGGAAGGAAGGAAGGAAGGAAGGAAGGAAGGAAGGAAGGAAGGAAAAAAAGGACAGCTTTATTTTATTACATCCTTCAGGAACTCTGAAGTCTGTATTCCCTTATTGTGCATTTGCAGCCAAGAGAACATTCTTTCATGACACACACACACATACCACAGTTGGTTGAGAGTTGCCGTGGGAACAAAACTTGAGCGTTGCAGCCTGCTCCAGAGCAGATACCGGCCCTTTTGGAAGGTCTCACTTACCTTGATCATCTAGCATTGCGGGGGTGAAATGCCAAGTTTGACTTCTGCATAGACTGTTTAGGAAAAAAATGAAATGGCCTTGGAAAGTTCATTGGGGTGAATAGCTTCTTTCTCCTGCTCTTCTGACTTGGTTTGAGTCTGGGGTCGAATCCAGTAAAGGGAGCAAGAGTGTTGAGATGACCTGGGGTGTGACACAAAAATAACCAAGTCACAAAAATAGAATAAAGTTCCTTTAATGCCTCCGACTTGGTCCCAATGTCCAATTATCCTCGGCTGGAAATCAAGCTCTTAAAGAAAACAGTTTATGAAGGGAGTAAATGCAGTCTGCGCTCAAAGTAAAGTTAATACGAATTAAAAAATCCAAACACAAACCACGCTGAAGGAATTACTACTGCAGGCACGGATGATTAGTTGCAGACTTCTACCAGATAACACAGCCACCCCAGTTGGGAGGAAGCCAAAACACAGATATGCTCAGACTAGAATAAAACACGTGTTACTTCCAGCACTGGGCCATGCTTAGTTTGTCCTTTTAAACAGTCCTCACAGCTGCAGCCCATGAAGGGGATCAGGGCCCTTTCCTCCCCTGTAAACCATGCAATTCCCATTGCTCCCCTATCAGTTCCTCCCTGCGTGCCCTAGGATGAAGAGGGGGTGAGGCCTGGGTCTTCCTCTGAATGCCCATCTGGCCTGTGCCCGTCCCCAGTTTCCTCCATAACCTTCAAGCCACACTTGAAGGTTGTCCCTCCACTCCCAAGGAGTCAGACTCCAACAGGGGCATAACAAGTGTTTGGAAGCCCTGTGATGTGAAAGGGGGCAGCATTCGTAGCAGCAATTGGCGAGACAGTTCCGCGTTGGTTGAAAGTGCCATAAATACCCTGCACGTCTTTTGTTTAGCCAACACAGTGAATCGACACCTAGCAGGAACATGGCCTTCTCGGTGATGGCATCTCTGTTCTGCCATGGTCTTCCCAGAGGGGATGGTGGTTATATTGCCAAAAACATGAGGGAAGTGGTGAACGCCAGTCCGCCTTTCTTTCAAACCGCCTGCATTTTCAGCAAAAGAAAATTTCAACTGGCCTTATGTCCCTGTACTTAAGTCATTTAAAGCAGGGGTGTCCAACCTTGGCAACTTTAAGACTTGTGGACTTCAACTCCCAGAATTCCTCAGCCAGCTTTGCTTTAAAGCATTCTGCAATTTATTATTATTTCTTCAGCTGGGTTTGTGCTGGGTTTTTCAAATGGTTTTGATTACCTTGTGATATTTGTGATTTTTGTTTCTGCATTATAAGATATCCAGAGAACTTGTCTCGCTAGGCAGCGATATACCTAAAAGTAATTTTAAAAAAACCAGTGAGAGACAGGTATAAATTGTAAAGCAATGCAAATATCATTTAATAAGCAATCTTAACGTCATTGCTAGCACTCTCTGCTTTCTCATTCCGCTGGTTTCACAGAAGTAACAAAATCAACCTGTTCCCAGCAATTTCCCAAAAATGACACTTTTGTGTCATTTTGTGTCATTTTCTTTCTGTTATCTGTTGTACTAACTAGAGAACTAGTTTGGTTCTATGGGTTTGCTTCCCCCTTGTGGCCATTTCTCTTACTACAAGCTTCCTGAACCAGATTTCAAAGCAAAGGAGGGATTGAGGGGGCTTAACCATGGTTTACTGATTGGCCGTGGGGCTGAGTTTGCTCAAGATCTTGAAAAAGAGGCATCCTGGTTTCCACCCAGCGCTTGGCTTCATACCACACATTAAACCAGAGGCTTTGAGTGCCATGTGTGAATCCAGCTATGGTGCCAGGTGTGCAGCCAGCCATAGGAAAGCAAATAGACCCAGGGCCCCCTTGGTGCTCCAAGTGGTTTGGTGGTTTTCTTGCAGACGTCTCATGACTCAGCTAGGCAACCTCATCAGTGTCAAGAGGAAGTAGGGGTTTGCTCTTGGGGAAACCTTTGTAGGTGTGGAGAATCTGGAAATTCAATGACCTGCTAGAGGCAGAATGTTCTGGGATTTTTATTCAGGATCTGGAGGAAACAGACTTGGTTTCAGCTGCGACTGACTGGCTGTGGCTCCTTTGTGTCCAGGCAGCCCCTCTGGAAACAGACCGGGATCCGGAGGTCTCTTTCCAGAGGGGCTGCCTGGACACAAAGGAAACGTGGTTTCATTTCATTTCGCTGCTTTTCTGACAGTGAGAACAACCAACCGATGGAACGGAAGTTGCCCTTGGAAGTTGTGGGAGTGCCATCACTTGAGACTTTCAAAAGGAGACTGGACTCCCACCTGTCAGAAATGGTGTAGGGCGGTGTTTTTCAACCTCAGCAACCTTCAGACTTGTGGACTTCAACTCCCAGAATTCCCCAGCCAGCATGCTTTAAGATTTAAGAATTCTGGGAGTTGAAGTCCACACATCTTAAAGTCACTGAGGTTGAGAAACACTGGTGTAGGGGGTCTCCCGCTTGGGCAGGGGGGTTGGACTAGATGACCTACAAGGTCCCTTCCAACTCTGATGATCTGTTATCTGTTCCCGATTGTTTGTTTGAAGATCTGGGGAAGATCCAGGGTATTAGATATAGGAGTTAGTTCGCCTCCCACCCCAACTCCTGGGGACAATGGGGTTTGTAGTCCACCGCATCCACAGTGGGCTTCTCCACCCTGCTTGTCTTGGTAGGTCTCCCCAAAAACAAGGCACCTTTCCTGGGAGCTCCCATCCCACCAAGGGAAAGGGTGTGTGTGTGTGTGTGTGTGTGTGTGTGTGTAGGCAACACCTGATTTCCCAGGAGCGATTCCATTGGGCGGCTCTGCAGAGGAGGAGGAGGAGGAGGAGGGGGCTGATCTCCTCCTCTCTTAAGGCGGCCCCCCCTCCCGTGCCCGCCTCAATCGGAAAGTGGGCTGGGTGGGTGAGTGGGAGTCACCCCCTCTCCCCCGCCTCTCCTCTCAACCTCGCCTGTCCCTTGGAGTCGCGATCCCGCGCGTGCGTAGTGGTGCGGAGCCTTTCTTTTTTTTTTTTGCTCAGAAGAGACCGGGGAAAGGGGGAGGGGTAGGGGTGGGGAGGGAACGTTCGCTCGCTTGCAAAAAAAAAAAAAAACCCCAAATAAAATGGGGTCCCTTTAAACCGGGTGGGCGGAGAGGAGACTGTCAAGGAGAAAGGAGGGTCTTTGGAAGGAGAGCCAGCCAGCCAGCCAAGCGTTGCTTGGTTTTGCTCGCCTTGTTCTGCTCTATCCATTCAGCTTCGGGTGGGAGGGGGTTACCATTATTATTATTATTATTATTATTATTATTATTATTATTATTATTATTATTATTATTATTATTATTATTATTATTATTTTGCAATATTGCTTCGCTTGTAAAAGGCAGCAGAAGGGGGGCGGGGGAAAAAAAAAACAAAACCGAGGGAAGAGAAATTGCAGCTGCTTTGCGCGGCGAGCTGCGTTATTTTCAGTTTCATTTCCTTTTGTCTCTCTTTCTCTGCCGCTTCCCGAGAGTCTTTTTTTTGGGGGGGGGTTTACAATTTTAATGGGGCCGCTGCCGCCTCCCTGAGAAGAGGGGAGGATGCTTTGCGGGGCGGCCTGGCCTAGCCCCCCTTCTCCTCCTTCAACCGCTGGAGGGCGGTATGGAGCTCCCCAAGCCTTCCGCGCAGGCTTTGCTCCTGTAGCAGTCAGGCATTTTCCCTTCCTGTTTGGAGACCAACCTTGCCTTGTTTAAAAAAAAGAGAAAAAAAAAAACCACTAAAAAAACAACAACAAAACACCTAGAAGACTCCGAGGGACTGGCACCTTGAACTTGGCCTTGATTTATTTCCCTCGCCCCTCCTTTTCTCTCCCTTTTCCACCCTCCCCTTTCCTCGAGCCTTTTCACCCCATTCCGCTCTCCTCTCTTTTACCAAACCTCTCCCTTTTCTCCTCCTTTTCTCCTTCCCCTCTTCCCCGCTCTCCCTTCCTCCCCTTTTTCCACCCCACCCTCCATCCTTTCCTTCTTCCATGGCGGAGACAAAAATAATTTACCATATCGATGAAGAAGAGACCCCTTATTTGGTGAAATTGCCCGTTTCTCCGGAAAAAGTCACTTTGGCGGATTTTAAAAATGTCCTCAGTAACCGGCCGGTGCATAGCTACAAATTCTTCTTCAAGTCGATGGACCAGGATTTTGGGTAAGTTGGGGTTTGCCTTATTGTTTGTTTGTTTTTTTAAATGATGATGATGATAAGGTTTTTCCTGAGGTTGGTCAGTCCTGTAAACTGTCCTGATTTTGCTGGCATTTGAGAACAGCTGGCATTCCTTGCCTGCTTTTTTGAATAAGCCTTTCTTGAACATTTTAGGGGTGGGAGGCAAATCTGCTTAGTTTTATGGCGCTTCCTTACCATGCACCTGTTTATGGGGAAGACCAAATTATATGCTTGCTCTGAACCCGTGTGTAATTCTTTCCTGTCTTGGAAAAAATAATCTGTGCACCAAATGTCATGTGTTATAGAGAGCTTTGTGTGTGTGTGTGTGTGTGTGCTTGCGCTCCTGGTTGATAAACAGGTCCCTGCTAAACTGGGATCTGTGAAGGTCTGGGATCAGCTTTAAGGTCCTCTTTATGTTTCTACCTAAGCTGTCAAGAGTCCTTTGATGGTAGCCGGATAGAAATGTGATAAAACACGTGGAAAGAAAATCCACACTGGCAAAAGTGGGCATGTTCAGACAGCAAGGGCAGAAATATGAAATCTAAAGAGGTGGAGCTTATATATTCTGAAGTAGGAGGCCCTGGACAGGAGCTGGAGCAATGTGTGACACTGATGGCCTAGAATTAGGAAAGTTTTTGGAGGCGATTCTGTCAGTGCTTGGGTGTGGGGTGTCCCTTTATTCCACCTCCCGCCAAAGCAGTCTGAAGTTTAGCTCTTCAAATGCCAAGTAGGCAGCAGTGGGCAGGACTATTTGATTGATTGATTTGCTCTTGCTATAAAGAAAGACTTGACACTCACTGGGGAGAGGTTTAGGTCCCACTGATTTTTTTTTCCTAGAGGTGGAGAGAGAGAGAATGTCACTGTACTACCCCATCATGTTCCTTTTCTTTCTTGCAAAAGCAAAACCATTATGTTTCGGCTGGAGGCTGGTTTTGTCTTTCTGCCTGGGCGATGCCATCTAAGCAGGGACAAGAAATAAACTTAGGTTCTTAAAGAGAATTGGAGTCTGTGTGGATCGTATCGATTATCCGCTTCCAAGGTGTGAGGTTTCGGCGTTGGCATGTTTTATATGAAAAAATGGTGGTGCCTGTTTTGGCTTCAGCGGCTTGGATATGTCTTAATAGATCTATAAAAGGGGTCGCCAACCTTTGGACCTCAGGGACCACTAAACTCATAATTTTAAATCCCGCGGATTAGAGGCCCTGGGAAAATCCCCCAAAATGTCTGCTGGAAAATTCCCCATCCCATTTTCCTACCGATCGATCATTCTTTACTTGGGATTGCAGGATACCGTCTCCAGCTCCGTTCTCAGAAGGAGAGAAAGAGAGAGACTTTTGGCTTCATGCAAGGAAAGCAGCAGAAGCAGCAGGGGTCTTTCTTTCTCTCCCCCAAACTCTGCCAGAAATGAGTCTTTGTGAGGCTTGTCCCACTGGCAAGTATAAAGGGGAGTAGTATACTCCCCTTTAAGGGGAGAGGAACCCCCCCCCCCAGAAGGGTTGCTTCTTTAATAAAAGAAGCAAAGGGGGGGGGGAAAGGCTGTGCCTTAATGCAATTTTGACATTAACAACACCATGCCTTAAATACCAGTTGCAGGAGAACAATAGTGGGAGAGGGTGGGATGTCTCTGACTCCCCACTTGCCAGCACCCCAAAATTATATGGTTGGATGTAGTGGAAAAACAGGAACTGCTGGACTAAATGAACTTTGGCCTGATCTCACAGAGCTGATCTTGGGATGGTCTCTTGGGATGGTTAGGAATAAAACTGAACATTTCACTTCCAAAAGTTTACTCTTGAGTGGCCTGTTGTGTGGCTTTTGCTACTGTTTATTGTGCAGAATGGCTAAGAGGCTTAGATCACCAAGCTATATACGGTACTGACGAAAAGGCTTTGCCAAGCTCAAAGATTGCCAAACAATCTTTGTCAACTGCCCAGCAGCAAAGGAGGAGAATTTCTGTGGTTGGACGTAATATCAATTGTATAGAGACAGGTGGTCCTTGACTTACAACCCACAATTAAGTCCCAAATTTGTTGCTAAGCAAAACATCTCTGAAGTGAGTTTTATCCCATTTTATAACCTTTCTTGCCACAAAGGTGCTTTTCCCCCCCCCCCCTTCTAAAAGCAACTGGGCTGTTTCGTGCATCACTGCAGTTGTTAAGTTAGCAACGGTCGTTAAGTGAATCTGGCTTCCCCACTGATTTTGGTTGTCAGAAGAGCGCCAAACGATAATCACATGACCCCAGGACTCTTATGACGATCGTAAATATGAGCCAGTTGCCAAGCGTTCGAATTTTGATCACATGACTATGGGGGAACGATGCAAAAATCATGAGTGTGAATACAGGGCATAAACTACTTTTTAAAGTGCCATTGTAACTTCAAACAGTCACTAAATGAATGTTTGTAACTCAAGGACTACCTATATATAGATAGATAGGTACAGATTGAATAAATGAACTACAATAGAATGAAGAGAAATTGAATGTACTCCTGCCATGCAAGGTTTAGGAACTACCTCTAACATAAAATGCAAGTGGCAGGGTCTGTGGGAGTGGACACATTTCATTAAGCCATGGGTGGTTTAAGCATGGTGTTTTGAAAAACCACAATTGGCAAGTTTTGCCTATAAAATTAACACATCAATCATGGCTTAGAAACCACAGAGGCTGTATTCATACCCTGCACTCTGCCAAAATAAAACAAATCATGTCAATTCATGGGGTGTTGAATGTTAATTTCATCTTATCTGTAGACCAGGCCACTGTGGTTTATTCAATGAATCACGGTTAAAGCCAATCACAGGTTCCTTTGTCCAGAGTCAAAATCATACCCAAGATATCTGTGACCATCCAATCTCTCTGTCTGAACTTAAAACTAATCCTTTCGATGGCCTGGCTCTTGGTTGAGGCTGCTGGGAACCGTAGTCTAAAATTCCTTTTTGTCTGCCCCTATTCTGACCAATTTGAGAGCCCAGAAAACAGAATAATAAACTTCAAGTGAAACTAATCAGGTGTATATACCCACTTTTACCAATCCTAGTATCAGCAGAGCCTGTGATGAAGACCTTAAATTTTAGCTTTTTATATTCAGATTGCTGAGTGTCTTAAGAAGAGTTAACTTTCTGCAACAGTTATGCATGAGAATCCCATCCTATAGTGGGAAAATGTTGCCTTTATTATTTATTGCTCTGCAGCTTTATTTCTAGTCTCATAACTCACCTTAACCTGGCTGATTATATCTTACGTTTGAAGATTCTCAAGTCATCCAGGTAAAGTCTAAAAGTTGAGTCATAGCAACTGAACTTATTTTTCTAGTTAGTTTGAGACATTTCACTGCTCATCCAAGCAGCAACATTAGTCAGAGCTAGTTAGGTAGTGTCACTGCAACGTACCAACTCTTCCTCCAGCAACCTCAGCAGTTTCTTCCTCAAATTGGGTGGTAATATGGCGATGAAGATGTAGCAAAATGTCTCAAACTAACAAAAAATAAAAATAAGTCCAGTTGCCGTCAATCTTCAGGCTACTTCTGAAATAAGTTTTTCCCCAACTGGATTTGGTCTGAATTTGTACCTTGGCAAGCGCGCAAATATCTTTACCTATGTATCTGTCCCAGGTGATTAACACTCTAAATTTACACATGGTATCCTGGTTCGAATGTTCACATTTTCTACATGCAGTATTTTCAGTGTTCTAAATTAGTGTTCAGTCTAGCTTGAAAAACTTTCAACATAACCTTACTTAATTGGCTTTTTTTAAAAAAAAAAAATGGGTTGGACACAGTTATAAAGAAAATGTCTCTCAGTGGTTATTGACATTATTTGATGAAAGAGGGATTAGACAGAGAAAATGGTTCCAGATGCGGGGGATAAACAAAAGATAGCAGTTAGTTTATTTTTAGTAATGAGTTTTCCAGAAGTAACTGCTGTCCCCTTTCCCAGTAAACTGGATCAAATTGTGCTTATTATATGTGAATGAAACGAAATATGAGTTGAAATATGAAGGTGCCTAATTTAAGTCCTTTAAGGTGGAGTCTTTTTTATTTTATTTTTTTTGCCCCCTGGCTTGTCAATGTTTTGATCTGTTGGCATTTAACTGATTTGTTTTAAAAGGATCGTAACACCCACTTCTTTTATTACTGTCATGAATCAGCATTTGAAATGTAATAATTGCTTGGTAATAAAATCTGTTCCTTCTCTGTTGGATTTGTGGTACCTGAATCTATTTCTAGCTTGAGGAACTGGTGTTGTGTATCACTTGCAAAGGTCACAACCAAGGAAGGAAAGATTGTGCAAAAGCACCAGTGGATTTTTTTTCCCCAGGTCCTATGATTCTGTAAACATGAGGTCGTAGAATTCTGTACCTTTGTATTATTTTTGTTGTCCTTGATTCCTCCCAAATCAGTTCTAGCCCTTCAGGTTATATAAAGACGTATGTCCACAGAGAAAGAATCAATGGAGCTTGATGGCCAAATATATTTTTCATGAGGGGTCCTTGGTGCTCTCTGAGCTTGGTTGCTTTCTTGCAGACGTCTCATTACCCAACCAGGTAACATCATCAGTGCTAGTAAGAAGTGCAGTTCACTGACAGTTTATATCAAGGGTCTTCAAACTTGGCAAGTTTAAGGCTTGTGGACTTCCTGAGCTGACATGACTGGGGGAGGAATTCTGGGAGTTGAAGTCCACAAGTCTTAAAGCTGTCAAGTTTGAAGAACCCTGGTTTATACAGTTCATAGTCCTCGACTTACAACTACAGTTGACCCCAAAATTGGTTAAGTGAGCTATGCCCCTTTTTACGACCTTGCCACAGTTGCTAAGTGAAGCACTTCAGTTGATAAGTTACTAACCTGGTTGTTAAGTGAACCTGGCTTCCCCGTTCTCTCTCCTTACAAAAGGGGATTGTGTGACTTTGGGACACAACAACAGTAATAAGTATGAGCCAGTTGCCAAGCATCTCAGTTTTGATCACGTGACCATGATGGGGGAGTGCTACATAGCTTTGTAACTGGGAAGAATGGTCATAAATCACTTTTTTTTTTTCAGTGCCGTTAAAACTTTGAAAGTCACTAAACGAACTGTGGTAAGTCAAGGATTACTTGTATTTTAGTGGGCTGCCCTGTCAGTGTTGATGGAGATGGTCTTTATTTTATTTATTTGTTTGTTTGGTTATTTATTTGTCAAGCAAGTGTTAAATAACAGGTATAAGTATAAATACGGTTGTGAATACATGAAATGGATACCCAATAAAAAAGGAACATTAGGACAGGGACGGTAGGCACATTGGTGCACTTATGCCCCCTACAGGCCTCTTAGGAAAGGGGTGAGGTCAATAGTGGATAGTTTGAGGTTAAAGGAGTGGGGGGTTAGAGGATGTAACAACAGAGTCAGGGAGTGCATTCCAGGCAAGTTGTATTTCCTGCAATCAAGTTTGGTGCGGTTTACCTTGAGCTTGTATCTATTGTGTGCTCTTGTGTTGTTGTGGTTGAAGCTGAAGTAGTCATTGACAGGTAGGACATTGCAGTAGATAATTTTATGCTTAGATCGGACTGAAGGCGGCGTAGTTCTAGGTTGTCTAGGTCTAAAATTTCAAGTCTGGTGGCATAAGGTATTCTGCTACAAGTAGTAGTTAGAGATTCTTTGGTTGAGCTGTTATTGGCTTCTTTGGCAGTTCCTTGATTGTTGATCTCTCTCTCTCTCTAAAGCTACCCAAATACTTGGCCGTTGCTATTTTTTGTGTCAGTAGCTTTTTCTAATTATGCCATACCATCCATGCAAACAGATCCTTCCATAAATGCTTTCCCCTTGAAGTGATGCCTTACGCTATTACTTAAGGATGAAAAAGCACTTTACCAACTTTATAATCTGATTTATAAGTGAGTCTGTTGTTGACCTTTCACACGGGGTCCTGGCTTTCCTTGTAAATGATAACGGGCAGATCTTACTCTTCCGGAAAATATTTCTCTTTAAGGTCATCTCCCTGTCCCACAGTAAGTGCTAATTAGATTAACTGTACAGCTTGAAATAAAAATCCAGCCTCTTTTTTTTTTTTTTTTTTGGCATAGTTACAGGATGGCTGCACAAGAGCTATAATTTGGCCAGTGGTTTCCAGTTGGCATGTTGAGTTTTTTTTTTTTTTCCTTCCCCCATTGAGAAGCATAGCCAGGTGTGGGGAGTAAGGAAAATAATCTGGCATTGGGAAGGCAAATGGAAGCCGAACCTCGCAGACAGACTGCCTAGAGAGACATACTGTCATTAAAAAAGCATATCCTTTTCCTGGTTCCTCTCGGAGGAATCCTTGGTACAACATGGCTCAAGAATTCCCTGGACTGCTCCATTGGTTCCTGTCCACAAAGGTTATGGGGGAAACTGTGGTCAGACATGGAGTGGAGCTCAGCCAATATCCGGATTGAATGCACCTATGATGAAGGATCCATTTCCTCTGTATATTTCGTCAGCTCAATATTTAATTAATACATCACAGAGCTGTGATTGGAGACAACAGCATAACAAAAGTTGGAAGAGACATTGCAGGTCTTCTACCCGCTCCTCAAGCAGGAAATCCTATACCATTTGAGACAAATGATTGTCCAATCTCTTTTTCAGTGTTGAAGGACCCACAACTTCTGGAGGCAAGTCGTTCCAACTGTCAGGAAATTTCTCCTAATTTGGATCTCTCCTTGGTTAATTTCCATCCATCGTTTCTTGTTCTGCCTTCAGGTGCTTTAGAAAATAAATTGACCCCTCTTCTTTGCGGCAGCCCCTCAAATACTGGAATGCTGGTATCCTATCCATCCCCTGTCCTTCTTTTCATTAAACCAGACATACCCAATTCCTGTAACTGTTCTTTGTATGTTTTAGGCTCCAATCCCCTAACCATTTTTGTTTTTGTTCTCTGCACTCTAGAAAGAGTTTCAACATCTTTTTGATATTGTGACGACCAAAACTAGATGCAATATTCCAAGTGCAATCTTACCAATGCATTGTGAAGTGAGGTTAACACTTCACATGGTGGACTCTTGCTGTCTCCTTCTTCTGACATGTGACAGACTTTCTGACCTGGGGTCCAATCCACTTTTGCTGTATCCTGAAAAGAAATTCCATTAGTTAATCATCCCTATCTACAGATAAAGGAAAAGGGAGTTATGCGGTGGCCTAGGGGTGGAGCTCTCACTTCACAATCAGGAGGCTGGGAGTTTGATCCAGGGGTGGGATTGTACCAGTTCGCACCTATTTGCTAGAGCCGGTTATTAACATTCTAAGCAGTTAGGAGAACCTGTTGTTAGAAGAAATGACTGGGCTAATCCTGTAAGGAAGGCAGGAAGGAAACATTCTGGGGTTGCTTACAGAAACTGCCTCTCCGTTAACCCTTATTACATTCTTGGCAGGACTAGACTTCCTGTCTCAGAAACTCCTCTGGAGTTTTTTTCCCCTCCTTTGCTGGTACTTTGCTTGTATGGAGAGACCATTCAAAGTTGCAATGGCACTGAAAAATTGACTTATGACCATTTTTCACACTTACGACTGTTGCAGCATCCCCACAGTTATGAGAGGCCCGGCAAGGAGATGCGTACCTCGATGTGAGTGATATTGAGTTGGCCACACCCAGCCAATAACATGACCACCAAGCCATGTCCACCCAGTCACATGACCGCCAAGCCACGCCCACCACCTAAGCCACGCCCGCAGAACCAGTTGTTAAAAAATTTGAATCCCACCCCTTTCTCTCTCTGGGCACAATGAGAATATATTCGGCTGAACAAAACTCCACATTGGTAACAGGAAGGGCATCCGGCCATTAAAACCTTCAGCTAGCTCCATTCAGTTGCCTAGACTCACCCTGCAAGGGATTATGGGGTCATTAAATGAAGATGATGATGATCTACAGTTAAAGGAATATAGTGGGATGTACAGTAGGATGTACAGTAGGATGCAGCGGGATGTACAGTAAAGGACTTTCAAAGACCAGGAAACCATTGAACAGGCTCAAGGTAGAATTTTGGGCAGGGTGTGGGAGAATTGGATTGGGGGAGGGGATGGAATGGAATGGAGGATGCTCAAAAAGGGCACTTTTGTCTGGCTGGCATCCTAGTTAGCCCTGGTACACAACTATAGAGTATAGATGGGAGGTGTTCTTGGAACCGTTCCCCTTGGCAGAGTGTTTGCAAGCTACTCCAGGCCAACGGCCCGAAGTAAGCCGCTGAACCAAGGAAACTTTTCTCGACCCGCTGGGTGGGGCATGTTCCTTACTACACACAAACATGATGGAAACACAGCAAGGGATGCCGGAGACCATGACTGCTTCCTGCAGTGTGGGTTTGGAGGAGAGAGGCCCGTTAGAAAAACAAACAAATGGCAGGACTTCCTGCGCTGCCCTTTCCAAGGAAGTCTTTTTCCCTGGTTAGGGTTTTTTTTTCTTAAAGTATCCCTTTGCCAATATCGAAGGATCTAAAGAGGGCCTCTGTCTCCAGAAGCTGCATATTAGTGAACCCAAACTGCTAAGGAGATGCAGTGGAAAAAGAATTTGCCCCCTTTCTAAAAAAATAAAAATAAAAAATGCTTGTCCCAGTTTCCTAAAGGATTCTGACAAGCACTCTCCAGAAACAAGTTAGGCTGGGCCAGGCAGAGTGAGGGACTTTTAATGGGACTTTTCTTCCATAAGGAAGAGGAAGTGGCTGCACTTAAAAACACCAGGGATCTGTGGCTGAACTATATAGCCTAATGCACTCTGCAAACTGGGTAGATAAGACCACCTGGCAGATTTATTTTGAAGTGAATTTTTGCACTGACCATGAGAATGGAATGGAATTCTTTCTTGGCCAAGTGTGATTGGACACCCAAGGAATTTATCTTGGTGCAAATGCTTTCAGTGTCCATAAAATAAAAGATACATTCGTCAAGAGTCAAGAATCATCACTTAATGATAGTCATAGAGCACAATAAGCAATCCAATCATACTAGGAAACAGTCGATATAAATCGTAAGGATACAAGTGACAAAGTTAGAGTCATGCAGTCACAAGTGGGAGGGGATGGGTGATAAGGAGGGAAGAGAAGATGAATAGTAATAGTAGTGCAGATTTTGTAAATAGTTGGACAGTGCTGTGGGAATCAGTTGTTTAGCGGAGTGATGGCGTTCAGGGAAAAACTGTCCTTGCGTCTAGTTGTTCTGGTGTGCAGGGCTCTATAGCATCTAAGGCTCAAAATGTGTGCCTTTAGTACGCTGGCCAAGGTGTGTCCTCCCCTCTCCCTCCCCTCCCTGGCATATTTCTTAGTTATTTTTCCTCCTCTTACATGCCCCTCTCTTACACCTTTTTCCCAGTGATCATGGCTGGTGGGTCAGGAGAAACAATCTCACCTGAGTTAACTTGGACAGCTCTGAGTCCATTTACAGCTTTTATCTGGAGCAGGGCTGGGCCCTGGGAAACGGGAAAAAATTCCAAGAAGAGGGTGCGATGGTTATGAATTTTTAAGAGAGAGAGAGAGAAAGAATAGTTCAAACTTTAAAATTAAGATGGGAGGGAAGTGCTGTGAAGAGCAGGAGGGGTGCAATCATAAGGTTGAGGCTGGGTGGGCCTGTTAGGGAGGTTGGCAGAAGATTGCGAGGAAGGTGGGAGTAGGGTGTGTGGGCCCTAAGTGTATTTTTATGCATTCGGAAAACAACAGATGGATTTAACAGACGTTTGGGTGGGAAAGGAGAAGAGATTCTGAAAAGTCAGAAAGACAGTTTGAGGGGTGGGAAGGAGGGAGTGATGCTGTAAAGACTGGGGATTCCTGTTTGAGATTTTGGGGTTTGGGGTTTGCACTGGGCTTTGCAAAGCAGGGAAGACTGGGTATTTCTCCTCGAGGTCATTTGGTTTCCCTTTGAGTGATTGGCAAGGCAGCATCAAGTACAGAAAATTCAGCAGTCTGTGTTTAAATGCTTCTAGAAGAGAGTGTCTCCTTATTTGGGATGGATTGATTCACTATCAGACATTTCTTAATTATTATTTTTTTATGCTTTCCCCAGAACATTTTGCTAAAATCCAGTTCCCTTTTAACCTACTAGCTGTGGCCTGGGCAGAGAACCGGTTTTTTTTTTTTGGAATTAGGCTTCTTTTAAAGATAAAACCTAAAAAAAGGCAAATTGGAAAGCAAAGCTTTGGATCTCAGGTGCTTAATCGGAACAGAACCAAACTGAATTTAATTTAACAAGTCTCTCTCCTGAGGTTTTTCTTTATTAGTTACATGTGAGGGATCTGATGAAGATCAGTTTCGCATCGTCTTCTCCACTACCACTCAAAGGAGCATCTTTTGAGTAATTCAGAAATGGGGCATGTTGTTCTACCAGCTTCCAGGTTTTGCAACACTGGTCTGTATTTTCCTTTTATTTTAATTTGCAGTGGATTTTTTCCCCTCTGCCATTCCTCTGTCATTCCAGGAGCATGACTGAAAAGATCTATTGACTGTCTTAATTCCCCCCCCCCACTTTTCTTCCTTCTTCCATTTCCTGTCTGTCTGCCTCTCCGCTTAATAAAGTTATCTACCTGTCTTTGGGTGGTTCCTTCTAGCGTGATCTGACAGAGCAAAAATGATCAAGAGGTTGCCTTCTTCCTTCGTCTGTACTTTTTGGATCAAAGCTCCTTGGAGAAACAGAATTTACCTTTCATCCCTTCTCCTTAAGTATGGAAAATGACTCCAACCTGCTGACTTTGATAATGTTATCTGTTGTGTGAGTTGGACCTTTCTATTTTGTACTGGAAGGGAGTCTTTTTGTATAATGATTGGTATTGTAGTAAAAATGCATTTTGCAGAGGTCCTGGAAAATGGGGAGGAGGCTTTAGATCCGGGTGTCCAATCTTGGCAACTTTAAGACTAGTGGACTTCAACTCCCAGAATTCCCCAGCCACCCATTCCTGGGAGTTGAAATCCATAGATCTTAAAGTTGCCAAAGGCCTGCTTGAGATGAAGCTCAAGTGTGGAAAATAGGTATTTGTATCATGGGAAGACCTCGTTAATATGCAGCACCTAACTACCTCTGGATGACCTGACAATGCTAAGCAAGTTCATATCTATTTAGGGTTAGATTGGAGAATACCATAGAATCCCATGATTAGAAATTGGATTGGAATGTTGGAAAAACAATGTTGGCAAAGTGCCTCCATGTTATTGCCAAGCAAACCATATGGATGTGTTTGTCAAGTTCCCAAGACTTGGCTCAATGCTTAAAAAAAAATTACAACAGATCAACAATCTCCACCATCTCCTTACTTCCTCCTCCTCCTCCTGATTGAGAAGGCCACCAAATCAAAGGCTCTTGGACAGAGAGGGGTTTTTTTTCCTCCATCATCTGTTCTGGGAATATTTAAAATGGACAAGCTGAAGATTGAACCCTTTCTGTGCACAAAGTTAGGACTCCATTACAAAGTTCTTGTTCTCTGATTTGAGTCACTGTATAGAGTCAGCAAAGTCAAGAGCAGGAAGTCAAGGTCCTAGGATTGAAAGCGAGATTAAGACTTCTTTCTTTTTCTTGTTTAGAGTTGAGGGAATGTAAGGATTTGCGTCTTCATTTAGCTTAGCTTTCCTAAAAGACGTTAAGTGCATCCGTTGGCCATAATAGCTGCCCAGCGCTAACTTCTGACTTTACCTCTTTAAATTCTAAATTTTGTTTGAAATTCTGGATGAGAGTCATTGCCCATTGAGTCACCACGTTACCTTGAATTGAATCCTTGGCTGCTGTTTCATATTGGCTTCGGCCCATCTATTTGACCAGGGCCAAGGGACATCATAACACTATCGTGTACCCATTTCAGGACCTCGGAGAGTTCCAGGGGGAAATAGATGTTTTCCTTCCTCACACTATGACTAATCTGGGCCTTGGATCCATTCCTCTCACCGATTATCGGAATAGTTGTACTCAACCTGGAAGCAGAGCAAGAATCACAGTTATTGTGCTACGATGTCAATCGGTGCTTGCAGATAAAGGAAAATTGGTTGCGGTGTTATGCGATAAACCAAGCTCAGGGAGGAATGGCAAATCTTTAATTTGACTCCATCCGTTCTGAGCATCCTCTTCCTGTGTAACAGATTCCTGACTGTTAGAAGCTGGTTGTGCCAAGTGATTGATTCAATGGTGAGCAGATAGAGAAGACTTTGTGGGAGTTTATTCAACCTGTGCCAAGCTCCTTCCCTCTTCTGGAAATGTTCATTTTGATGAGCAACCTGGACCCAGGACTTCCTTGTAGACTAATGTGGAACATTCACTAATTGTATTTTTGTTATGCAATGCAAATGTTATGCTAAGGACTATTATGGGTTAAAGAATCAATCCAAGTGGGATCTTCCAAGTAAGTCTTCAGACCTGGAATTCTATTTTGATTTGTTCTGAATCAGTCATAAGGGTTACAGATTGCATCAGGCCATGTTCCAATATCTCAGGGGCTGCCACAAAGGATCAATTTATTCTCCAAAAACACCTGAAGGCAGGATAAGAAGCAATGGATGGAAATTAATCGACCAGCTTAGAATTAAGAAGAGATTGCCTGACAATCAGAGCAATTAAATCAGTGGAACTGCTTGCCTCCATCACTTGGAGGCTTTTAAGAAGAAATTGGACAACCATTTGTCTGAAATTGTATAGGACAGTGATGGCGAAACTTTTTGTTGTGGTGTGCTGAAAGACCCTATGATTTGTTTATTTTGATACTGCTTTTTGGTTTTGCACAGTACGCTGAGCACAAACCATAGAAACTAGAGCCATTCGGCATGCTAAACTAAAGTCAAATTGACAGTATATCCTTTTGGTTTAGCACAGCATCCAAACAAAGTTTGTTTACATGTTGGTTTATACCCTCAGTTGCTGTTCAATAGAAATACATTGTATAAAACCGAAATGCTTAGATTTTTCATCTGCATTTTAAAAATAGATGTA
Organism: Hydrophis major; assembly: GCA_033807585.1. Lineage (NCBI taxonomy): Eukaryota > Metazoa > Chordata > Lepidosauria > Squamata > Elapidae > Hydrophis > Hydrophis major. The sequence continues at coordinate 13,304,440 of CM066342.1, read as the reverse complement.
TTAATAGCTGCCTTGAAGGTTTTCAAGAATAACAAAAATACCAAATTAACTATTACATTCTGTTAATTCCATCACTGCGTTGTGAAGGAGTTTTATGTGCAGAGCTGAGGTTTGTAAGTAAAACAAATATCCTGCAATTATTTTTTTCCTGACTTAATTATCTGTGTGTGGCTTTCAAAAAAAGGAGTAGAAGATCATTTTTCTTTCTAGCCAGCCACATTTTGGATGAGCCTGCGAACATTACTTAACCCTAAGAGAAGAAATGTTGCCAATAATGAAAACTTTCCCATCTGCTAAATATCATCTTGGCATAATCATCGTTCCCTGGTTTTGGTGGAATAAACCATCCACTCTGGGTCAGGTTTTTTGGAACAAATAAAAGATGCCTCTTTCTTTGTGTAATTTGGCATCATAAACAATCATCTAGGCTCAACAACCAATGGAGGTAAATGCTAACCAGTTATTTCTGGTGTGGTTGGTTTGCCCTGATTAAAAGTGCTGAACGAAGGAATATCTCTTGCCGTATGCATTTGTATTGGCTTCAGGTCCTTTGTCTCCCAGGAACAGTTGCCTCCCTTTACCCCACTATTTTGGCGATAGCGAAAGTGCTGAGGAAAAAAAAAGAGGAATCGGATGAATTCTCAGATGGACAGAGAGGAAAAAAAATTGTTAAAATTAAATTGACTCCGAAGGACTGCATGGCGTAGAACATAGAATAAGAGAGTTGGAAGGGACCTTGGAGGTCATCTAGTACAACCCTGTGTTGGAGGAGGAGAATCTATACCATTTCAGACAAATGTCTGTCCAGTCTCTTCTTAAAAACCTCCAATAATGGAGCACCCACAACTACAGGCTTCTTCTAGCAGCTTTCTGTATTTTCCAGCTTTGCCTTCCATCCTGGACCTTCCTGGTGGCATTTTATCCAAGGTCTAATCAAGGTTTATGTTTCACCATCTGCCAGATCAGCAGAGTCCTGCCCCTTGATCCGAGTCCGTAAAGTTTGGTTTGCAAATTAATGGAGAATTAAAGGCTGTATGATCTCTCCGTTGAAGAGAAGCGGGAGGAAAAAATAAGGCAGTGGTGTATCAGGGTCCCTCATAGGGCTTTGTACGTCTCTCGTGTGGACCTAGCCCTGAAAAATCCAGTCCTTCCACCACAACATTGGCAAGATTGATCTTAAATATTTGAAGAATGTTAGGGGTAGGAAAGAAAAAGGGGCAAGGAGAAACCGACTCCCCCATTTAAAGGCAATCAGCTTTTATGTCCTTGCTCTTGGTGCATGCGTTTCTATCTCCCTCCCTGCTCTTGTTTTCAAGAAGAAAACTTTATGAACAAAAAACAGGCCAGAAGCAATTGCAGGCAGAATACACGGAGGAAAAAATTTTAATTGGAGGGAGGAAGGACAGTTGTGTCTGCTGCAGTGGCCTGCCTGCCCGAGAGATAATAGCTTTTTCTAAGCTTGACAGGCTGACAATGAACAGGTCTTTAATGCCTGATTGTTTCTGACAGGCCTTGGGTCTGTAGGGGCCTTAGCCAGGTTGCTTTGGCCTGAGACAAAACTCTGCAACGTCTTCTGCATCGTTGTGTTCAAGGCATGCAAAGATGGCTAGTCTGGACTCTTGACCAGCATTTGGATGCCAGGGCAGCTAGGCTTGGCCAGTGCCCCTTACCCTCAACCTCCTGATGTTATCCTTATCTAATTCTCCATGTGACCTAATACAGAAGGAGCAACTTCCATTCCTAAAATTCCGAAAAGCTAGAAAACATTTGTGAACTGTTCTGGGCACATGGCTGTGGTAAGGAGGCAGAGAGCAAGTCCCGGAGAAATGAATAAATTAAAAGAAGGCTCCGCTTTTCAGGGAAGCAGTTTGATTTCTGTCCGACAAGACTGAATTTAGGATTACCAATGATGGAAAAAGATGCCCCCTTACTAAGATTAGCCAGTCCCCTCATATTTCTACCCTTGAATCCTGGTTGTCAGCCCCTTGCCAGGGAAAATATTGTGCCTGACTTGTGGGGCATATTTGAAGCACCTTATGTCAGTGC
>CM066342.1:13069894-13297394 GCA_033807585.1 Hydrophis major | reverse complement strand
CAAATCCAAACAAGACCAGGTTTCCATGGCTGACTGAAGATGTCTTTGCAAATGCTATGTAGAATAAAAGACCAATGAGTAGACTGATGCTTTGGAGGATTGGGAGATGGAAAGATCAGGGGATTCCCCATAAATACTCTGAATTTCTATTCACTTTTGGAAATGTTCGATTTAGCTGCTTTAATATGCATACTAAAGGCCTTCAAAACAGCAAGCTTAATTTGTCACCTAGTGAGTATTAACTTTTTTTTGGATTTAAATTTTTTTAAACATAGCCTCAAAAATTTATACTTATATGCAATAAAAGCAGAGAAGAAAAGTGTCTTGATTTAAGAAAGTCTTAAACAGATTGGGAGACCAGACAGATTTGGAATATTGGTTATTTTTGCTGCAAGACCTGAAAAGCAAGTATATAATTAAATAATATATTCATGGGAAACCACTGAACCGGAATTAAATCCATATTAGGACCTGAGGCTTGATGAAGGCTGCAGATGGACACTAGAGGACCAGACAGGAAAGAGTTAAAATGGCTAAGACAGCTATAACTTTTTCTTATCTTAAAAGTTTTTTTTTTTTACATAGGCTGAAACATTAATGACTAAGGTCTCAGAAAATATTTCACTGGATAAACTTTTAGACAATGAAATTAAAAAAGAAAACTTTACCTGAATATAGACATGATAACATTTTGAAGGCATGAAAGATAACAAAATTGAGATTACCAAAATGGGAATACAAGATAAATCAAGAAAAAGGACCAGGACATTGAACAGTTACAACAAGAAATGATGCCTTTTTTGGAAATGGGTGAACTTAAAAGAGAGAGTGAAAAGATATATGTTGACTTCTGCTTGGTGTGATAAAAGTTAAAAGCCAGTTTATTATTGTTGTTGTCTTTTTCTTTTTTCTTCACTTTTCCTTTTTTTCTTTTAGTTTGTATTTGTGTTTAATATGTTTCTTAAAAAATAAAATAAAATTATGTAATACACAAAGACACAAATAATACCTACATCAAATCCAAACAAGATCAGCCACATGCTAATGGAATTGGAGGAAACATGAAAAAAACAGTTATCATTTTATTTAAAACCTGAAAAGGTTGTTCCAGCAAATCTTGCAGTAAAAATATTTTTTAAAACAGCTTTCTTATCTTAAGACTGGAATAGTTTTTAAAATTGTTCTGCTCTGCCTCCTGTTCCAGTGTACTCCAGTCTAATAAAACAGTGTTTGATCTTTTTATATATACCAGCTTCCATTTTAATTTTATGACCTTGTGGAAAGGTTTTTATTTTATTTTACTTCTGCATTTGCAACCACAAATGTCCACATTTGGGCAGATTTCAAGGAGATTGTAGCTTGGTTTGGTTATTCATGCTGGTTTTCTCAAAGAGTTGCAACGTATCTGTGTTAATTAGGAAAAGAAGTGGGCCAATTTTTCCCCCCAATCTCCCTTTTTTCTTTTTATTCCTTGTCCTTGGGTTGGAAGACCACCAGGAAATCCCAGACTGCAGGCTAGCCTAAAAGCTTGATCTGCAGGAATCTTTCCCCTACTTTTGACCTTAGATGTCTTTGTGTTGGGAAGAGAGACTGAGTCAGAAGTCAAAGTTTAGTGTTAACCAGACTGGTGGGGGAGAGTTTTCAGGATGTTGCCTATGGTCCCTTTATATATAGGAAGGCTTACAGTTCTGATTTCACCACATGGAGGCCAAACCTCCCTGGGTGATGCCCAGACAAGAGTGCCATGCCTGAAATTGTGAAAAGCTGCTAAGGGCCAGAGTTGCCTTCTTGATCAGGCTCAGCCTCTTATCACTAAATGTCAGTTTCGTTCTGCCTGGTTGCTTGGCAGGAATCCCTTCCTGCTCTAGGCAAGTGGCTTTTTTTTTCTGTACAGGCCTGTGCAGATTTGCCACTTGACTCAGACAGGGGGAAAAATGTAGAAAGAGACCTAGATGCTGTGCTCTCTTCTACCGACTTTCTTTCCACACTGTCTTCAAGCTAAAAATGTTTCCTTTCCTTTCCATTCCACAAGTGCTTAGAGAGGCTTCTAAAAGAGGGTGTAAGAAGGCCTCTCTTGGCTCATTTGGGGATTAAATTACTCCTGTGTCTAGAAGAAAAAGGGGACAACCTATTCTCCAAAGCATCTGAGGGGCAGGACAAGAAGTGAATGCATGGAAGATGATTAAAGAGAGATCCAACTTAGAACTGCTGGTGATCTTCTACTGCTGCCCCATAGAGAGCATTTTAACTTACTGCACATCTGTATGGTTTGCACAGTGGCAGATAGGAAAGCACTCCAGAGGGTGAACGTCATTGCCCAGGGGACCATGGGTTGCCCTCTCCCATCTTTGGAAGAGCTTTATAGCTCCCGCTGCCTTAAGAAAGTTCAAAACATTCTCAAAGATCCATCTCATCCTGGGCACCCCCCCTTTTTTTTGGGGGGGGGAATTATTACCATCTGGCAGATGGTACAGAATAATAAAAACAAGGACAAAGAGGCTGAAAAATAGCTTCTATCCCAGGGCATAATTTGAGGATATTCTTGTAGCTGGTGCACTCCCTGGCAAGGGGCATCATTAAGAACAGGACATTCCTTAACAGTTATGAATTGATGCTTAACTTATCTCAAAGCGTGTGGGTTATTTCTTGATTATTTCCCCCCCCCCCTCTTCCTTCTAGCATTTTTTTTTGCCAGAGCCTCCACCCATGTGTTCCTTGGGCAGGGGGCATTACTCCTTTTTTCTTCCTGGAATCCGAGACTTGGCTCCCTTGCTTGATCTTGGTGCGCGGGGCTCGTTTTGAGGGTCTTACAATGGAACGGTGCCGATATTCAGACGCCAGCTGTTCGTTTGTGGGCTCCTGTGTCCCCTTTTTACCTAGGTTTTGTTAGGTGTTACCATCCAGTGGAAAGACTTGATGTTTCCTTTCTTTCTTTCTTTTTTTCCCCTCCCTTTCTTGTCTCCCAGGGTGGTAAAGGAAGAGATCTCGGATGACAACGCAAAGCTCCCATGTTTCAATGGACGTGTCGTCTCCTGGGTACGTGGAGTCAAATTCTGCCAGTTCATTGACGCGGGCAAAAGATACGGTTTGTGGGGAGAGAGGTCTTTGCAAAACGGGACCCCTCACTTGCCAAGTCTTGCGTGCATCTCATGTGTATCTTTAGGAGAAGAAGAAAATCCATGGGTGCCCACAAGAGGTTGCAAGAATTAGCTGTTTCCCCAGCCACAGTTCCGAGGTTCAAGTATCTCATAGGGGTTTGTGTTTTTTTTGAGTTCCTTTCAGTGTGATTATGAATTCTTCCATTCCTGTTCTTGTGTAGCCTCATTGCACGGGGTGCAGCCCATTCTGAATTCATCGCTAATTGCCTTCAGTGGTTTGCGATTTTGATCCCTCCTTTTGAAAGCATTCCATTTTTCGGCTGAAAAACCATGTTCGGATGCCCTGCTGAGGTTGACTTTGTTTGCCAAAACGCCACTCGTCTGTCTCGGGGCGGACACAGGTTGCACACAGTGGGTTGGCCATTGTAGGCAATTTTCTGTTTCATCGGCTGCAATAACGGGATGTCATTTTTTTTTCCCCCCACCTCCCCTTGGGGAAAAAAAAACCCCACCTGATTCGCCGCTTTGGCACTAATTCCTGATTGGCTGAAGATGATGTCATGCTTTATTTATTTTTTTCCTCCCAACAACCGCATCCCGCCATGCAGGGTGGTTCTCTTCCCCCCGCCAGACTCGGTGGTATGATTCTCCTTTTTTTGTACATGGTTCTTTCCCAGGTCTGCTACTAATTCAGACAAACGGATAAAATGTGTTCAGCCTTAGATTGTTTTGAAAAAAAAAAACCAAAACCCATCCAGGCAGAGGGATGGGGAGAAAAACTGGCAAGCAATCCATCATGGAGTAACAATGGCTTTCTCTGTATGGAAGGAAACAGGTACTTTAGCAGGATGGCCTGTTCTATGGAGAATTGTCCCTTAAAGCTGATCCTGCCTTCTACAGACTTCTTGGTCAGCCCCAAATCTAGATTTAAGGTTCCTAGTAAGCCCCAATCCTAAATCTAAATCTAGATTAAGTCTAGATGGTTATGTGTTGGAAAAATAAAACCACACGTTCTTCTTTATATGATTAAAATCCATATTGTGTTTTATATGGTTTGGCTTTGCCCTTTTTAACATGTCCAGAATCCCTTCAGTGAGCAAAGTTTCCAAATGCCTTAGCTTTAAATTCTCAATTTGTCCAGTAAAGTATTAAGCCTTAGGTTTTGGGTTTTTTTTTTGTCCCTTTAGAAATTAGAATTGGCAGGTCTTCAGATCTTTTAAAAGACAGTACCTACCCACACTGCAGCACATTTTTAGAACAACAAAAACCAGTTTTTTTTTTTTTTTGAAGGGCATGTGTAAATCTTGGCTCGCTAATGTGAACTGCTCCAATCTATGTATTTTTCCCTCCAGTCTTAGAATATTTTTTCTCTCTCCGCGCTCATTTGTCTTGTTAGTCTTTTAATAAAGACGTCATTCACGCCCTTTTGAAAAAAACAAAACAAAACACCTACACTGAATTCTCTTGGGGAGCATTTTTCTCTACCTAACAGGGAAGGAAAAAAAAAAATACACATGTAACATTTGCATTTTTCTTTGATTTCCCCCCCCCGCCCCTCCTTTTAATTCACGAAATTCACTTTTCATCAGCAAAAATGATGCCAGGGGGTAGATGGTCCCCTGGTATTTTCCCCCTGCCATTCTGTCAATCTACCTCTCTGGCATTTCTTCCCGATAAACATTTTCCCTGCAGGTCAGCTCAGGGAATACCAATTTTGTGCCTTCTGTCACTGGCTGGTTTCTGTCTTTAGTATTTTTTCAAGCATTTCCTCAGGGGTTATTCTTTCGAAATTGGGGGAGAGGCGGGCTTCTCTGAGACGAGAAGCACAACACCCAGCTATTTTGGGCTGAACCTCATTATGGTAGGAGCATGGAGGCGGGGGAAAGACTTACTCTGGGAAGTAAATTTGTTAGTGTAAGACCTCTCTCAGGTTGGAAGATAAGCAGACCCAGGAGTTGCTTTGAATACAGTCCTGTTTTTATGTACCTAGAGTAGGGGTGTCAAACTCCATTTCATTGAGTGCCAGATCACAATTGTGGGTTGCCCTCTGGGGGTCAGGAGGGGCGTGGCATGGCCAGGGTGATCATAGATGACCAGGCGTGGTCCGGGGTATGGTCAGCTTTATTTTATGTATTTATTTTGTCAAGCAAGTATTAGATAACAGGAATTAAGTATAAACATCGTTATGAACACATGAAATGCCTACGAATAAAAGGACAGGACAGGGACGTAGGTGTGCTTATGCACGCCCCCTACAGACCTCTTAGGAAAGGGGTGAGGTCAACAGTAGACAGTCTAAGGTTAAAGTTTTGGGGGTTTGGGGAAGAAACCACAGAGCCAGGTAGTGCATTCCAGACATTCCAGTCGTATTTCCTGCAATCAAGTTTGGTGCGGTTTACCTTGAGTTTGTTATCTGTTGTGTGCTCTTGTATTGTTGTGGTTGAAGCTGAAGTAGTCATTGACCAGTAGGACATTGCAGTAGATAATAATATGTACTACACTTGTCATTTGCTTGATTGTGTGTTTGCATTTCACATTTCTGAACTCCCCCTCTTCCTCCAAGAAGAAGGCTTCTGTTGGCTTCTGTTTGCATCACCTGCAGTTAAAAGTTTTGGATTTCCCTAAGTAGAATTATTTAGTATCAGGGTCAGATGAGTGACACTCTTTTTTTTTTCTGGCCCAGTAAGCCACTCAAGGAAGAGACAGGTGGTTCTTTTAAGAAGAAGATGGTTAACAAGGCACTCCTTTTCACCACATGGTGGAGGGAAGGTTATACAGATTAACAGAATTGGAAGGGACCTTGTAGGTCATCTAGTCCAACCCCCTGCCCAAGCGGGAGACCCGACACCATTTCTGACCAATGGCAGTCCAATCTCCTTTTGAAAGTCTCAGGTGATGAAGCTCCCACAACTTCCGAGGGCAACTTCTGTTCCATGGGTTGATTGTTCTCATTGTCAGAAAGTTTCTCCTTCTTTCCAGGTTGAATCTCTCCTTGTTCAGTTTCCACCCATTATTCCTTGTCTGGCCTTTGGGTGCTTTGGAGAATAGCTTGACCCCTTCCTCCTCTCTGGGACAGCCCCTCATATATTGGAAGGCTGCTCTCCTGTCTCCCCTGGTCCTTCTCTTCCCTAGACTAGCCAGGCCCAGTTCCTGCAACCTTTCATCATATGTTATTTAGCCTCCAGTCCCCTAATCATCCTGGTTGCTCTTCTCTGCACTCTTTTTTATAGTCTGGTGACCAAAACTGGATGCAGGATTCTAGGTGTGGTCTTACTAAGGGTTCATAGAGTGGTATTAGTCCCTCCCTTAACCTTGATTGTATCCCCCTGTTAACGCAATTTAGGATTGCCTTGCCTTGCGTATCCTCGTCCTGACACCCTCATTTAATTCCCCTCCTTGTCTTGCAGTTGGTGCTGGCCGAGAGCTCCCATTCGGATGGCGGATCGCAGTGCGCAGAAAGCCATACCGATCTTCCTCCTCCCCTCGAGCGAACCGGAGGCATCGGTGACTCTCGCCCCCCTTCCTTTCAGTAGGTTTCGATTTAAACATTTCAGCCCAACGTTCATTCTGCTGCACACGATTTTAACAAGGGCATATTTTCCAGAATTGTTTTTAAAAGGAAAAATGGAGGGGGGGGGGGGGGAGGTGGAAATCTGCAGAAGGGGTTGTTCTCTCCACTTCCAGCAGTTGTAATAGCCGCTGGTCAGGGAAGGTGGGAAGTGTAATCCAGCAAAAGCTGGAAAACCTCTGTTGTAGTTTGCCGGCAGCCTGTGCAGACGGCAGCGGTGTCGGACAGTGGGGAAGAACAGGGACCATTCCGGGAGTCTGGGGAGGACTCAGATAAGGGTCCTGCATCCGATGGAGAGATGGGGCCAGGACCTTCGGAGTCTGGCAGCAGCGAGGCAGAGGAACCAGGGGAGCCTGTTCCCAGTGTGCGTATGCGCAGAGCTGCTAGAAGGCGAGAGCAGCTGAAGCAGAAGGGGCGACTCGGGAGTAAGGCTGGGAGGTGATTGCCCCTCCCATAAGGGATAAAAGTCAGACCTCAATGACGAAACCTTTGCAGGAAGCAAAACAGTTCAATCGATTCTGAGCCCTCCTTGGATCTCTGCATATTTTGGTCTCTCTACACAGACAATAAGTATTTTCCCTCTATTAAAAATATTTGTTAAAATTGTCAGGCTAAACTAGTGCAAAAATGCCAGTGTACAAAAAAGGTTTTTAAGAAATAATGTATTAATGGGGTAACAGGTGGTCCTCAACTTGCAACCACAATTGAGCCCAACATTTCTGGGGTTAAGCGAGACAGCTCTTAAGTGATCTTTGCCCCATTTTGCAACCTTTCCTGCCACCATTGTTAGGTGAATCACTGCAGTTGATCAGTTAGTCACACGGTTGTGAAGCAAATCTGGCTTCTCCCTTGACTGCTTGTCAGAAGATTGCCAAAGTGTTTCATGTGACCTTGGGACACTGCGGCTGTCATAAGTACATGCCAGTTGCCAAGCATCTGAATTTCGGGGATGATGCAACAGCCATAAGTGTGAAAAATCCATCTTAGTTCACTTTTTTCAGTGCCATTGTACTTCGAATGTCACTAAAGGGATGGTTGTAGGTGAAGGACTACCTGTACTGTAGCAAGCCAACATCTGGAGGGTCACACAGGTTTCTTGTTCCTATTTCAAACACTCTTACAAAGCAGTTTCTAAAAAGACAAAGAGTTTGGCCCATACCCAGTTTAAAGAGTGGGATATCCTAACCAAGGGTGAACCAGAATGTTAAAAATAATGGTGGATTTAAGTGTTGTACTCCTTGTTTTGTTATTATAAAGCATTGTTATTATTATAAAGCACTTAAAACATTATTATTATTATTATAAAGCACTTAAAGCTGATAAAATCAGGAATCCTGCATCCAGGACAATCTCTTTACTTTTTTTTTTGTTTGCGTCCTGGGAATGGGTCACACCCTGTGTAGCATTTCCTCCCAGAACAGTTAGAGATTGATTGCTTTTCAGCCAGCCTGCTTCCTTCTTTGGCAGTGATGTTTCTGCCCTCTCCTGGCTGTTCCGTGATCTGAGAAAATGTTTTTTTTTTTAATTTCTCATAACACACACACACACACACACACACACACATATGAATGACTCACTTTTTTGAGCCTATCCACCCTGTTCGCCAGCACACAGTGCTGAATGCATTGTGTGAACCCATGCTAACAAAATAGAAACAAACCTGTGGACTTGAAGACTTGTGGACTTCAACTCCCAGAATTCCTGCACCAACATGGACTGGAGGAGGAATTCTGGGAGTTGAAGTCCACAAGTCTTCAAGTTGTCAAACAAACTTTTTAAAATGTATCATATAAAGCTGTAATATTGTATTCACTTCCAATTAAGCCAGGGACTAACTGTTCTTAAAATAAATACTTCCCCATTTTATGTCATTGTTTCTTTTCCTTGAGTGTTTGTCTTCATACAGTCTTCTTGATACATACCTGGCCTTGAAGCATGTCCACATTCATCATGGGTTTAATAGAGGAAGATTTATTCATCAGAAGGAATTGTAGTGTTTTTTCAAACTAACACATTGTATTAAAAACCATAAGACTTTGGTGAGGTTATAATAATGAAGACTTATTAAAGGGTTCCATATGAATCAAGATTCTTCAAACTTGACAGCTTGAAGACTTGTGGACTTCAACTCCCAGAATTCCTGCGCCAACATGGACTGGAGGAGGAATTCTGGGAGTTGAAGTCCACAAGTCTTCAAGTTGTCAAGTTTGAAGACCCTGGTATAAATGATAGAGCTCCTGGCTTAGCATGTGCACCTCATTTGATGCCATTTCTTCTTCTTCTCCAGCCCAAATGCCTCAAGCAGCCGAGATGGGCTGGACAACGAAACAGGAACCGAGTCAGTTGTCAGCCACCGGCGAGATCGTCACCGGCGGAGGAACCGAGAAGGCCACGAAGATGGTAAATTGGCTCTTCTTTTCCTCTGATGCCTTGGATTGATTGGCCTGCATTTCTGAGGCTAGCCAGGAGCCTAAAACCCATTGTTAGGAGGGTTTTCAGAGAAAAAAAGTCAGATGTGAAACAGAAAAGCTTTTAAGGTGCCCGTTGCAAAGGTCCGGGGCAGCATCAACACACACTCAGTGTCACAATACCTTCAGAGGCATGTAATGGCTGCAAGCAAACATATTCCCCATGTGTTCTCAATAAGCTTGCGAGTTCATATAGAAAGAGGTTCTGTCTAAATTGTTTTTAAAAATGCAGAATCTCCTTTTGAGTTTAACCTCCTGGTGACCGTTTGGTGCTGTTTTTCTTGGCAAGGAAGTGGGAGTAGCTTGCTGCTTCTTCCCCTCCCCGCAGATATTTGTTTAAATTGCCAAGTCTCACCTCCTGCCTTTGATAGTCCCGTAGGTCTTCCATCTCTGATTTAATCATGACCGACCCAACTTACACCATCACAATCAGTGGCTAATGGCCCTTTGAGGAGCTAGAGGGAGAAATGGTATGCTGTTTAAGATTCCCACTTATCTCTCTTTCCTGGGGGATGTGCGGCTGTGTATTTTGGTACTCTAAACATCCCCTCAAGATTTAGAGGTTATTTTATATTCTTCCAACCGTCAGGTCTTCTTCAGCTTTACCCATGAATGCTCAGGTACCTTGTAGTCTATGATCGCTGGTTTGCCTGTACTGGTCTGAGTGTGTCACTCTTTGTTTGCCTTTTGTGAGAATGCAGGCTGGGTCGGAAGCCGGTCAGGAAAACAGCCCCCTTCTGCATGATGCCCTCTCTAGTTGTCTTCATGTGCCCTTCACCCTTTGGAGGGAGCCATGTCACCCGTGAAGCAGCAGCCAAGAGCTCCCTTCAGTAATGCCAGCCTTGGTGTTGGGCACACAGATCCAAAACGAAAGCCTGCAGGAGGGGACGAATGCTCCTCTGTTGAGGAATAATTGCACTGACAGGGAGTGGGGGGGGGGTATGGAAACAAGCCAGCGATGTGGCTGTATTTTCCTTATGTGCCAAAATGTGCTTTTATCCCCGTTTGGGGTCTAATTAAGAGAGCTTCTGTCTGTGAGTTTGGTGGTTTTATTTTATTTTAATGGGGAGCAATATGCCTGCTGTCACAGCAGGAGCAAGGGACGAGTCCCTCACCCTGCCACACAAGGTTGAGACAATGGTCCAATTCCGATTAAAAGGGAAAAGCAGAAGACTTAATTGGAAGTTTGGGGGGGGGGGCTCTGTTTGGGGGTTCTCATTAGGAACTGAGGCTTCTTTGTGGCTCTCAACCCTGCCTCTTCTGTTTCCTGAAGAGAAGTACGAAAGGGAAAAGGCTCCAATTAGACGTAATGAAGAAATGGAGGTTTGGGACACAGATGGTGTGTGTGTGTGTGTGTGTGTGTGTCAAATGTCACCCTCATCATTTGACCACTTGTTCTCTCCCCACTCCATTTTTCCATGGAGGTGGATTTGACTGTCTGAACCCGGCAAAATCCATGTTGGTGTTGTCGTTCGCCAGCAGCAGGTGCGGACAGCTGAGGTCTCTGATGGTGAGGACTCAGATGAGGGGCCTGCGTGTGATGCCCAAATGGGGCCGGGACTATCAGAGAGTGGGGGGCTGCCTTTGGAGCTTGTGGAGGCTGGCAGCAGTGATGAAGAGGCCCCTGAAGACCTGTGCCCAGTGCAGGGCTGCTCGAAGGCAAGAGCAGCTGCAGCAGCAAGGGCAACTCAGAAATAAGGCTGGAAGGTGATAGCCCCTCCCAGAAGGGATAAAAACCAGCCCTCGGGGATGTGTTCTTTGCAGGAAGCAAAGAAGTTCTTTAGATTCAGAGCCCTCGTTGAAGCCCTGCTTACTCCGGTTTGTTTTTGAAACTTCTGTCGATGGATATTTAATCAGTAATTAGACTTCCGTTGACTTCTTGAAAGGGTTTGCTTTTGATATCGGCCAATTAGGCTTAAATGTCTCTTGGCTGGGAATGCACTGAATTCCCAGCGCCACATTAAAAAAGGTTTGCTTTTATACACAGTTTGTGTTTGTTTAATTTGAACAAGGCTTGGGTCAGAACAGTTGGGCAGAGGGAATCAGCAGATGGCTGCTTGCAACAAATAACGAGGCATGACTGGCTTGGGTTTTGTGTGTGTGTGTGTGTGTGGTCTGTTTCATATGTGTTGTATTCAAACCCTCCCCTGGCATCTCTCTGACTAGACTGCGCATTCAGTTTGATGGGAGAGAAAATTGCTTTCCAGATTCCTTTTGCCTAAAGATGAAGACATCTTTTAATTATATTTTCTCGGCCTAGGTCTAGCAATACGGCTTGCATTTATTTATCAATGAAGGGTAGTGTGTGGGTGTGTGTGAGAATGTGTGAGAAACACAGACAGAGCAGGAGAAGGACACAGATCTTTGGATAGGACAGATAATTCATTTCCTCCTTTTCCTGCCCAAAGATGCAGGCCTGCATCTCCCTGTTTCTTTCCAGATAATTCTAAGCTTTCCCCCCCCCCCCCGCAATTGAGCCTCCATTCCTTCAGCTCCCCCTATCCTCTATCCCTCAATAATCTTCCCCTATGATTTCTTTATCTTTATCTCCCCATTGCATTTTTCTGCAGACCCTGGCTCCCAAAATACTTTACGGCAAGGAGAGAGGTACTCTTGATTCAGGGTCTAGGAGCCCTAATCACCTCAGCTAATGGTCAAAGGCTGAAGGAGGGGGACTTGCCGACTTATTATTTTATTTTTTTAAACTCAGGTTTCCTCAACGTCTTTCTAAGCCTCTTAATAAATGCTGAAGGCCAGCAGGAGGACAAGGGCAAGTCTCTTATCACAGCCTCCTCCGTCCTATTTCTGGAATTGCCACAGGGGACACAAATCCAGGCAGTAAGATGTGGCTCAGATAATGTGCATTTGTGTCATTCATGTTGTCAGGCTCCAGATGTAGCTGAAGGGGGATTTCAAGGCTAGCTGGTGACTAGCAAGAGATGTTAAGAGTTGGGGAGGAACAAACTTTGGAAGGATGAGTCCTGCTCATCTGGCTTTAAAAAGGTCTCTGGTTGACTACATTTATTTTCTTTCTTTCTTTCTCTTCCTTTCTCTTTTTCTTCCTCTTTCTTTCTTTTTTCTTTCTTTCTCTTCCTTCCTCTTTCTGTCTTTTTTTTCTTTCTTTCTTTCTTTCTTTCTTTCTTTCTTTCTTTCTTTCTTTCTTTCTTTCTTTCTTTCTTTCTTTCTTTCTCTTCCTTCCTCTTTTTCTTCCTCTTTCTTTCTCTTCCTTCCTCTTTTTCTTCCTCTTTCTTTCTTTCTTTCTTTCTTTCTTTCTTTCTTTCTTTCTTTCTTTCTTTCTCTCTCTCTCTCTCTCTCTCTCTCTCTCTCTCTCTCTCTCTCTCTCTCTCTTTCTTTCTTTCTTTCTTTCTTTCTTTCTTTTGTTCTCTTCTTTCTTTCTTTTTCTTCCTCCTTCCTTCCTTCTGTTCCAGCTGGCTGGAAAAGAATGGTTGATTTTTAGCAGCCCCCCCCCCCCCCCCCCCCAAAAAAAAAATGGTTATCTCCATTCTCATTGCCTCAACACCAGAGTGGGGCATTGCAAATGGGAAATCTCTAAATGCCACCAGAAGGTGGAACTGGAGGCTAGTTCAGGGATTCCTTTTTAAGAAACCCACGAGGGTCACTCTCTGGGCAAGCAGGTAGGTTTTTGGCCAAGAAGACATAACAGGGTGTTTAAGTTATTTCATAGTTTGCGCCTAGGCACTTGCAGGCTGCAGGTGAAGCCTGATGAATTTGCAACTGAGAAACGATGTGACAAAGAGCCTCTGCGGAGGACTTACAAATGAATTAGGAGTGCAACTGTTCTTCTCGTCCTCTAAAGCAAAAACATTTGGCTGTAGCTTTGCCTAATCAGAGCAGCAGCTTATGGGGATGATATGCGCTTAAATCCAAACCTTTTGATTTTCACCAGGGCTGGGGATTAAGTCAACTTTTTGCAGAAGTGTGGTGAGCTTTTGTTTTTTTAAAACAGATGCTGCAAGGGTTGTGAGTGTGAAACTGATCAAAAGTCACTTTTTGACTGTCACTAAACGAATGGCTGTATGTTGAGGACTACCTGTAAGGTGGTTGCATTTTCTGGTTTCCTTTCTGCAAAGGGCATTTAACGTTGTCCATCCTCTGCCTATTTCTTTTCTTCTTCCAAAGTGTAGTAGTTTACTACCGTGTGCCACTACAGGATAGTTTGTGACTAAGCTCTGTAGTGTAGCTTCCTCCTCTCTTTCCAAAGACCTCAGTTGGCCAAGCAGCGATGGGAATCCCAGCCCCTAACCACTATCCCATGCTGCTGTTTGCATCCCAACAGCTGCACCTGTTGCCCACTTGGTGTCGGTCCAGCCCAGCCCAAAGACTCCTTGCCCATTCATCCTGTTTTGATTTCTGCAGTCTCTCGCATCAACGGACACCCGAAACTTGACCGACTCTGGGAGCCTCCGCCCGGTTATGATAGCTCCTCCACTGTGATGAGCAGCGAACTTGAATCCAGCAGCTTTGTGGACTCGGACAATGAAGAAAACACCAGCAGGTAAGGAAGTCCTTATCCAACCCCATGTGATGACCCAAAGGCAAGACAGTCAAATACGCAAGAATTATCTCCAACTTTGCCACTAATGTCCAGGTTACCTTCGGCTGGAGAAAAACTCTCCCAGGAACAGATTTAAGTGGAGGAAATTCAGTCCAAAAACAAAGTACATACAAACTGTAACTAGAAATCCAAATAAACCATGCTGCAGTAATTAACTTGACAGGGCAGGAGAAGGCATTGCAGATTTGAAAGGCCAGCAAAACACACACAGTTGGGAAGACGCCAGGAACACAGACAAGCCTCGACAATACCAGATAATTCACAATTTGCTCCCAGCAGCTTGCTTTGTACAGCTTCCCTTTTGAAACACTGTTCCCAGCTGCAGCTAATGAAGGGAATCAGGGCCCTTTCCTCCCCCGTAAGCCACACAACCCATGTTGCTCCCTTCTCTGCTCCTCCGCTGCATACCCTGGGATGAAGAGGGGGTGGTCCTTGGTCTTCCTCTGAATTCCCTCTCCCTTGTTCTACCTCTCCCCTGCTCTGCCCAGCCGGACTGTGCCCTTCCCCAGTTTCTTCCACAGCCAACAGAGCCACACTTCCACTCCCTGGCCGCTGCTTGGCCTCCCCCTCTGAATTAGATTCTCTGACAGGGGAATGACACCCTGCAACACTTTTCAGGAGCATTTCTCAGACCTCCACATGCCATAGGTTCGCCATCACGGGCATATACGTTGAATAAATAAATAAATTTAAAAAATAAAAACAAATCCCTCCCTCTTTTACACCCTAACCCCCACCCACCCCCAAACTCAGAAACTGTGAGCATGGCAGCTTTTCTTTTCTGAGCTGGCATGTGTTTTAAACTGCCAGCCAGGCAGCCAGGCAGAGCAAGAGAATGGAATGTGTCCAGGTATGTTCCTCCATATTACAAAGATGATTTTCATAAGGCTGTGAGACGTTCCAGCAGGAGGGGAATGATAAGGAGGGGCTGCGCTCAGTGGGGGAGACAAGGATGCTTTTGTCCAGGGCTGCGAAAGGGGCATTTTCAGTTGGTATTGGGTAGGCCTATTGTGCCAGCTGGGGGTGGGTGGGCTCAAAGCTTGTTCTGTTAAAATCAGGAGCAGTGTTTTGGTTCTGCTTGCATGTGAGTATTGGACTCTTTCTTTCTTTCTTTCTTTCCTTCCTTCCTTCCTTCCTTCTTTCCTTCCTTCCCTCCTTTCTTTCTTTCCTCCCTCCCTCCTTTCTTTCCTTGCTTCCTCCTTCTTCTTTCTCCCTTCCTCCCTCCCTCCTTCCTTCCTTCCTCTCTCCTTTATTTCTTCTTCCCTCCTTTCTTGCTTTCCTCCCTCCCTCCTTTCTTTCTTTCCTTCCTTCCTCCTTCCTCTCCCTCCCTCCCTCCTTTCTTTCCTTCCTTCCTTCCTTCCTTCCTTCCTTCCTTCCTCTCCCTCCCTCCCTCCCTCCTTCCTTCCTTCCTTCCTTCCTTCCTTCCTTCCTTCCTTCCTTCCTTCCTCCTTCCCTCCCTCCCTCCCTCCTTTTTTTCTTTCTTTCCTTGCTTCCTCTCTCCCTCCTTTCTTTCTTTTCCCCCCCTCCCTTCCCCCCATTCCTTCCTTCTTTCTTTCTTTCTTTCTTTCTTTCTTTCTTTCTTTCTTTCTTTTCTTTTCTTTTCTTTTCTTTTCTTTTCTTTTCTTTTCTTTTCTTTTTTTTCTTTCTCCTTCCCTCCCTCCCTCCTTTCTTCCTTCCTGTCTCCCTCCCTTTCTTTCTTCCTTCCTTCCTTCCTTCCTTTCTTTCCTCCCTCCCTCCTTGCTTTCCTTGCTTCCTCCTTCCTCTTCCTCCCTCCCTCCCTCCCTCCCTCCCTCCCTCCCTCCCTCCCTCCTTTCTTTCTTTCTTTCTTTCTTTCTTTCTTTCTTTCTTTCTTTCTTTTTCTTGATCTCTCTTATGTGTCTCTCTCCTTTTTATTCAAAGAAATGTTCCTTTCTGTTTTCTTCAATTTATCAGGTTCAAGTTTTAATTTAAATTAAATTTAATTAATTTAATTTAATTCAATTTATCAGGTTCAAGGGCTGCGAACTGTCTGTGTCTCTCTTTTTTTTAATTCACTAAGAGCTTGACCAGGGTGCTTCTAGGCATGTGAAGTGTTCTCACCTGGGACTGTAGGGAAAGAGGCTGAAATTAGAAAGATGCTAACACTAATCCTGAGTTTCCTTGACCTTTGCCTCCCATTATTTGTTTGGTGAAATGTTGTCTCCTTAGATCAAGCAAAACTTCAGCACCCATTTAGTAGAACTTCTGAGTCCATTTCCCAGATTGATTTGGAAATTTGAATGGAGTCAGATTGCCTCTTAACCGATTTGATTATGGAGAAAGGCTTTTGTATATGCAGAATCTTGCTTTCTCTCCAGAACGGTTTGGAAAATCAAATAGGTCCAGTATTTTGGATTTAAGATTCCAAGTGACTCCATCCAGCAGATTGATAACGTGAAGATCTGCGAGTTATTTTTCCACTCGGTAGCTTAAGCGCAGGACGAGAGTAGATCTGACTCAATTGTTTCTCCTGGGCGAAAAGAACTGCTAAAGCGTTTGAATATTAAATCTGTAGATAGGGCTTGTTCTTGACACACAGAATTCTTTCCATATGGCTTCCTGACTTTAGTCAAAACAACTAATCATAAATTCTTCAGTTCATGGGAGATGGCTGGATTAATTCCAGACTAACCTGCCTGTTGAAGCCTAACAGAATTGAATGAAATTGAATGATTTGGAGCTGATCCAGATTCCTCCATATTCTCTCTGTCTGTCTCTGTCTCTTTGTCTGTCTGTCTGTCTCTCTGTGTGTCTCTGTCTCTCTCTGTTTTTCTCTCTGTCTCTGTTTTTCTCTCTCTCTCTGTCCATTAATTTCTATCTCTACAAAACCTAGTATCCCACCATCAAATTTCTTCCTCTCGCAGCCCAGAAGCAGCAGCTATCCAAGAACCGAAGTGGCTGAGCTGTGCTCTGCTTTCTCAAATCCGGCCCTCTTTTCTTCTCCTTCCAGGCTGAGCAGCTCCACGGAGCAGAGCACGTCGTCCCGTCTGATTCGCAAGCACAGGCGTCGGCGAAGGAAACAGAAAATGCGACAGATCGACCGGGTGAGAGGCTGGGATGCAGCGCTTGTCAATCTAGGTTAAAAGTGTCCCAGCAGTTCCCCTTTCTGGATCAGGCTGACACTCCCCTCTGACATAGATCAGAGATGGCTTCAGCGAGGGATGGCAAAGATACAGGAAGAACGGCCTTTTTTGTTGGCCTTAACAGAAGGCACTGTGGCATCGGGTTCCTCCTCTTCCTCATTGGAAGACGCCAATCTCTTGGCCTTCCACAGAGGGGTCAAAATGTGGTTTTGTGGCCTTGTATGGGGGCCCCAGAGGACCTTGCAATTGTGGGGCTGGCTAGTTCCATAGGAGCCCTGCCTCGCCTGTAATAATCCAATGCTAAATGGCCATCTTAGGCTCCCCCCCCCCCCATTTTGATGTTGAATTGTTCTATAATTTTGCAATGTTTAACCCTGATTCAATTTTTAATTTCTAACGTTGATCTTTATATGTCATTTTATATACCAATTACATTATATTACACACTGCCCAGAGCCCCTCTTTGAGGGAGATAGGCGGTTCAGAAATATGAAATGTCATAAATAAATACATTTGTGGCAAGCAGCCGGTGCTCACCGGTGGCAAATGGCAGGCACTCCCAGACAGATGTTTTGCAGCTGCTCTGGCCACCAGTAGTTGATACTCTCTCTCTTTCCTGTTCTGTCTTCCAGTCTTCCTCCTTCAGCAGCATCACTGATTCCACCATGTCCCTCAACATCATCACGGTCACCCTCAACATGGGTAAGCCCCACTGGCTACACTGGGAAAGATTCGTGGGTGTTGGGAAATTTTGAGAGTGAGAAAAAATTGACAATTCACCGGTGCCAAATCAACATTGGGCAACTGCCGTCTTTGGCTCTGTTTGGAGGTCATAACTTCACACAAAGCAGGGAAAATCTGCTTTAACGGTCCCCATGGACGATATTGCTGTTCTCTTTCTTGACGTCAGAAAAATACAATTTTCTGGGAATCAGCATCGTAGGACAGAGCAACGACAGGGGCGACGGTGGCATTTACATCGGCTCCATCATGAAGGGCGGGGCAGTGGCGGCGGATGGACGCATTGAGCCAGGCGACATGCTTTTGCAGGTTGGTTGAGAAGGTGGCAGCAGAGGTGCCTTCTTGACTGGGCCTCCGTTTCCTTCCTTGGCCCGTCCGCTTTCTTGCTTACATTTTAAAAGGGCTGCTTCCCTAAGTTCCCCATCAGCCTGCATCCCTGAGCGTCAACTCATAAAATATTTCTATGGTCTTTTTAGAGTTGCTAACAGAAAGGGAGGGGGGGGGAAAGGGGTTTGAAAGAGCAGCGTGGCAGCTCGGAAATTGAAAGTGCATTCTATACATCGTTTTTCCAAAGATAGTAACTAGGTGACTGAAGTTTCTGCCATGCACAGTTTTAACTGGAGAACATGATGGATGACTCTTGGCTATGGATGTGTCCCATTGGAGAATATGAATTATGATACACCCAGAGGGGTGGGGGAAAACTAGGGTCAAAGGTGATGATGAATGATGTATCTCAGAGTCAGCTACACCCAGGCAGTGCTGGACATGTTAACTCCCAATAAATCCTTTGGAAGTTTTGCTCAAGACTCACGATTTAATTGGGGGTAACTGCCAGAATCCTGACACTGAGGATGATGGTCAGTGTCACCCAAAGAAAATAGCATTAGGGAAGGGTTGGTCTGCGCCCTTGCTGATCCATACTCTTGATATGTTGCAGGTGAATGAGGTAAACTTCGAGAACATGAGCAATGATGATGCCGTGCGGGTTTTACGGGAAATAGTTTCCAAGCCTGGGTGAGTCAGGGAATGTGGGAATACTATCCAACCCGTGCTGCTTTTTTTCCTAACGAAAATACAGTTTAGACCTCAAGCAGGGGGAAAGCCAGCCCCCTTCCGTTTGGCAAATTTGTGTGGATTCTGACAAATATTTCTTTCTAACACCTTTTGTGGGGCGCCTAAGGTTTGAGAGAGAGCCAGCTATGAATTCATTTCAGTTATGCTTTCTCTCATATTGAAGGGACGCGGTGGGCTCAGTGGCTAAGACGCTGAGCTTGCCGATCAGAAAGGTTGGCAGTTCAACGGTTCGAATCCCTAGCGGTGCGGAACGGAGTGAGCTCCCGTTCCTTGTCCCAGCAGCTTCTGCCAATCTAGCAGTTTGAAAGCATGTTAAAAAAAAATGCAAGTAAAAAAATAGGGACCCCTTTGGTGGGAAGGGAACAGCATTCGTGTGCCTTCAGCATTTAGTCCTGCTGGCCACATGACCATGGAGACATCTTCGGACAGTGCTGGCTCTTTGACTTTGCGACGGAGATGAGCACCGCCCCCTAGAAATGACTAGCACGTGTGTGTGAGGGGAACCTTTACCTTTGTTTATCTCAAATAAAATATCCCTTTAAAACAGAGGGACACAGCATGGCCTTCCAGGTGGAATTGTAGTTTCATGGCCTACATTGGTAGATGCTTTTGTGAACCATTGGAAGGATATAAATTCTCCATTTCTATGTTGGAGCCAGCCCTGTGGGTACCCTGAGGCCATCCTGTGTTTTGACTTGAGAGGAAATGCTGGTGTTTGATCATTCTCATAGAATTAGAGGGCTGGAAGGGACCTTGAGGATCTTCTAGTCCAGCCCCTTGTTTCAGTTTAGGCCACACAGTGATTTGCTTGTGGTTTGAGATTTATACCTAGCCAAGTCCCATTTCAATCATGTGAATTACTTCCTAGCCAGAAGAAGAGAAACTGGGAATCTACTTTTAGCAATCTCTTGATCACTAGAAATTACATACAAGTGAGTACACGGGAACGTGTCGTACAGGTGAGTGGATAGCAGGAAAGAAACAGTCTGTTCTTTGCCCAGTGTAAATGTTCAAAGGACAAAGAGAAAAAAAAAAAGAACTAAAGAAACAGTTGTGACTCTATTCCAGGGGTGAGCAACTATGGGCCCTGTACGACCTGTGGACTTCAACTCCCCTATTTCCTGAGCCAGCAGGGTTTCTGGGACTTGAAGTCCACAAGTCATAAATAAAGGAGCCATGGCTGCCCTCCACCCCTGTTCCATCAGCCTGGTTGGTTATTTTTCAGATCAATCACTTAATGAGCCCATTTGAAGGACAGAAGCTGATTTCTCTTTTGCCTTAATTTTTTTCTTCTTCTTTCGGTTTTCTTTTCCCAGACCCATCAGCTTAACAGTGGCCAAATGCTGGGACCCTACGCCCAGAAGTTACTTTACAATCCCTAGGGGTGAGTGTCCGCTCCTTGCTACAGTTTTTGGCATTAAGGAATATCAAGTTTTTTAGTCAACATTTGGTAAAGATTGCAAAGAGCAATGCTTCATATTCTGATCGCCTCTAGCCAAGATGGGGCAGCATATGCATTTAATAAATGATAAATATTTGGGAGTGCCTTACTCTGTTATCAAATCTTCTCAGTTTTTTTTATAGGAATATGATGATGGTGAGGTATGTCTTAGTTTTGCTATATTGTAAATATAGACATTCTATAAAGAACCAGGGTAAAACGTTTTGAAGTCCCTCTGATGCTTAATGAATTGTGTGGTTTGGGTAATCAGAAGTAATATGCAGGGACGGAATTCTATCAGTATTCTCCCTTTTTGAAGGAGATGGAAGGTTCAAAAACGCTTGAATGAATGAATGAATGAATGAATGAATGAATGAATGAACGAACTATGGCAGTGGAGGAAAACTATGCCAGAGGAAAAATAAATCAATTTTTAATAGCTTACTATAGTGCAGCTATATGGTAGAACATAGCCCAACTTGGCTGATAAAGGGTTTTGTCCAGTTAGTTCTGGAGGAACTAACTAGGAAAGCTCAAGACAAATAGGCAAAACCTGGGAAGTCAAAAAACATTCCCGATCCGATCAAGAGCAAATGGCTCCTGCATTGTGGCTGCAAAGTTACTCAGGGCTGAGCTTGATTGATACAATCAATACTTTCTTGAAAAAGTTGGCATTCTGTGTTTTAGGGCTGGCTGTAGAGAAGGGGATTTTTCCCACTCGACTTCCGCGATGAGGTTAGAAGCGCACGTGTCAACTCAAAAAATATTTATCTAGTCTTTCCGTGTTGACAGCAGAAAGGGAGTGGGGGAAGTAGTGCATTCCGTAAATGCTTCATAGATAATGGCTAGGCAGCCGAAGCTTCTGGCGCACAAGATTATTACTAGAAAGCATGATTAGTGACTCTTGGCTATGGATGTGTCCCATTGGAGAATATACATCCAGGGAGTGGGGGGGGGGAAGACCAGGCTCAAGGGGGAAAAAGAATGATGTGTCTCAGAGTTGCCTGCACCCAGGTAGCACCGGCATGATCACTCCTAATAAATCTTGTTGTTGTTGTTGTTTAACTCTGAGAGATGCGGCCAGAGACTCATGATTGGAATGGGGGTGAATGCTGGAGCTTGTGAACATTTTGCGTGGTCTCTTTAACTTGGTTCAAAACATTATTTTTCCCACCCCAAGGTTGAACGAAACCGAACTAACGTTTGGCTGACTGCTTTGTGGTTTTTTTTTTTTTCTTTTTCCCTCCTCCTCCCTCCTTCCTCTCGTGATCCAGCTGAGCCGGTGCGGCCGATCGACCCCGCGGCCTGGATTTCTCATACCACGGCTTTGACGGGAGCGTACCCCCGTTACGGTATGAGCCCTTCCATGAGCACCATCACTTCTACCAGCTCCTCACTAACAAGCTCAATTCCCGATTCGGAAAGTAAGTCGCCCTGCCGCCAGGACCAGGCAGGTTTCCTTCCTGCGCAGGGCTGGCAGAGTAGAGATAAAAAGAGACAGTGCCCCACCCCCTCACCTCCCCATTGGCAGGGGGTCAGACTAGAAGACCTTTAAAGTCCCTTCCAATTCTGTTATTCTGTTAAACGGAAATAAAACAAGACTGAGAATTATGGCAATCAGCAGGGCCACCCACCTCCCTTTCCGACGGGAACTCTGCAAAGCCAAAAAAACCCACACTTTTTTTGCTACTAACCAAAAGTGCCTCCATCATTTAATGCCCTCCAGTCAAGGCTTGGTTGCATCCAGATGCTGGGAGCCTTGAGGCATGAACGGCTGGATGCTACGGCACGTGTCTTGCATTGCATAGTCTGAGCACAACTGAATGTCCCTGTTGTGTCTTCATTTTGTGCTGCAATATTCTTATGGCTGGTTGTGTAGTTAGCTAGATGTGCAAACTGGATTTGGCCTTTTTAATCTACCGACCAGGTCTATCCCAAGGATGATGGATGATTATTTATAATTTCTGAGCACAGGGCACAAGAAAAAGGCCTAGGAAAAAAAATTCCCATCTAAGGAAAAGGATTGACCCATCTTTTTCCAACTTTCTGCAAAATCATTCAACTCTCTCTTCCATCCCTTCCCAATTTTAATGTTTTCAGCATTTACAAATCAAGCCCTAAGCCAATGGTAGAGTTCAACATTTTTTCCTGCAACGTTCAGGATTGGATCAAAATTAAAACTTGGTTGGAGAGCCAGAAACAGACAGGTAGCAAAATTTAGTTTAGTTTAGTTTATTGTCATTGCACCTCGTATAACAAAATTAAATGCCATCTTCAGTGTACATTAGAACTACAAAAATAAAAACACAAACACACATCCTTCGCATTGTATACAATTGAATTGAAAACCCCAGACATTGCGTTAATATTGCGCTATACAGTAGAATTCAACAGAGTTACTGTCTTGGGATAGAAGCTGTTTTTCAACCTATGAAAAAAATGCCAGCTTGTAGTCAGTGGTAGGTCATTGAAAGGCTGAATAAGACTCCAGGACTTCTATTAGCCCTGCAAACTGCCATTTTTGCCTCAGCTGTTGCTCCTTGCTACATTTTGCTCAGATCACGGACTTCTGGGTAAAAGTTTTGTTCAAATTTTCACGCTTGAAAACAGCAAACTCATGCAGGATGCATATTTTGCCGAAGATAAAGTCCTTTAGAAGAGAATAGATGTAGCTCAGGGCCCTCTCTGAGCTTGCAGACGTTTCATTACCCAACTAGATAACACCATCAGTGCGAGAAGGGGAGAGAGAGCAAACCCCGGTTCCTTGTGAACACTGATGACGTGACCTAGTTGGGTAATGAAACGTCTGCAAGAAAACCACCAAGCTCAGAGAGCATCAAGGGACCCCAGTAAGCCCCTTAATCTTTTTAATTAGGCTCTCACCAAAGAACTTGCTGGTGGATACAAGCTAGCAAAACCTGGTAATTATGGACACACACACACACACACAAACACACACACACCAAAGCAGAAATCTCCCCTCCATTCTCAGGACAGGCTCCCCCTGTGTGAGGTTGCTTATCTTTCCCTCTGCCTTGCTCCTCTTTGCCTCTCCTGACAGCGCTTCTTCTGCGCAATCAGCATCTCCCATCTCTCTTCCCCTTTCAGAACTGGATGAGACGCCTTTGACGGTGAAAACCGACATGGCCACCATTGTCAAAGTGATGCAGTTGCCAGATTCAGGGCTGGAAATTCGGGACAGGATGTGGTTAAAAATCACCATCTCCAATGCAGTGATTGGTAAGCTCTTCCCAGCCCGAATCGAATTTCTCCCTAGATTTTCTTACTTTTAACAGCGGCAATGAGGAACCTGGCAAAATGTTGGCCAAAACTCTGCAACTTCCTGTCAAAAAGTTGCTCAGGATTTTCTCCCTGATCAATCCAGAATGACCCTGAGCATCCTTTGGGAAGAAAGTGTCGCTGAAGGATGAGTAGAGGACAACTCAAGCTGTGCCTCAGCAGTTGTCAGAGTATCTTACTTTGAGTAGCAACTTACAGGTGGTCCTTCTCTTACGATCACAATGGAGCCCATGTCTGTTGCTAAGCAAGACAGGTGTCAAGTGAGTTGGGCCTCTTTTTAGGACCCATTTTGCACAGTTGTTAAGCGAATCACCACAGTTAAGTGAATCCTGCCATCATTAAGTGAATCTGGCTCCCCCCCACTGACTTTGTATCTATGTATCTAAGTATCTTTCAAAACATAGAGATGATAGATAGATAGATAGATAGATAGATAGATAGATAGATACAGAGAGACAGATAAACAGATAGACAGATAAACAGATAGACAGATAGATAGCAAGAGAGAGAGGTGATGGATAGAGATAGATGGATGGATAGATAGATAGATAGATAGATAGATAGATAGATAGATAGATAGATAGATAGATAGATAGATGAGAGAGGTGATGGATAGAGAGAGAGAGATGATGGATGGATGGATGAACGAGAGAGAGATGATAGAGATATGTAATGGATAGAGAGAGAGATGATAAGAGAGATGATAAATAGATATAGATAGATACATGATGGAGAGAGAGATGATAGCTAGATAGCGAGAGAGAGAGATGAGTTAGATGAGAAAGAGGTGATGGATATAGAGAGAGAGATGAAGGAAGGAAGGAAGGAAAGAAAAGAAAGAAAGAAAAAGAAAGAAAGAAAGAAAGAAAGAAAGAAAGAAAGAAAGAAAGAAAGAAAGAAAGAAAAAGAAAGAAAGAAAATAATCACATCTGCCATGTCTTCCTGCTGCTTCTTTGCAGGAGCCGATGTCGTTGACTGGCTTTACACCCACGTGGAAGATTTCAAAGACCGCCGAGAAGCCCGGAAATACGCCAGCAGCATGCTGAAGCATGGCTACCTCAGACACACTGTGAATAAGATTACTTTCTCAGAACAGTGCTATTATGTGTTTGGAGATCTTTGTGGCAGTAAGTAAACTCTGTTGCATGTCTCCTTAGGATAAGCTGCTCTTTTAGTTAGTTTTACCTTTGCTTATTTAGGCTGGCGCGTTCTGTTTTTGGTCTGTATGGATTTATGCCTTTGTCTCTGCATACACAACTACAAAAGGGGAACTTTACTCGAAATTAAACCAAGCCCTTAAACTACCAACTTCCCATAAAGTGTCTCTATTTGTAAAACATAACAATTGCCTCTTTCCCATTCACGTTTCGGTAGCTGACAGCAACCAGCTGACCTCGACTAACCATGAAAAAACTGGTTTGTTCTGGGATGGGAGACCACCAGGAAATCCCAAGAGTGTAGTTTGGGAAATTTAAAAAAAAAAAAAAGCATTCCCCAAAAGAGAGTGGCAAGCTGCTTCCACAACATCTCCCAAGAGTCACATTTGCCCATTTAACAGATACTAGCATTTCTGTTGAAAAGACTTCTTTCACTGAGCAAAGAGGGTCTAGTGGTTAAGGGACCTGGTAGAAACCAGGAGAGTGTGAGTTATAGTCCCGCTTTTAGGCAAGAAACCAGCTGGGTGACTTTGGGCCAGTCCTTCTCTTTCAGCCCAATCCACCTCACAGGGTTGTCGTCGTTGTGGGGAAACAGGAGGAGGAAGAATGTGAGCATATTAAGTCCATTTGCCATCTTGAGTTATTTTTAAAAAGAGTAACAGTGGATTAAAAAAAAAATTAATCTAAAAAAATTAAAATGAAATTTTATATCGCCCTGAGTTTGGTGGTGGATTATGAGAGATCAGAGATGCCTTTTTGAACAAAAACCGCTTGTTCTCAGGCAGGAGCGTATTTGATGAGCCCTTTGCTTATGGAGCTGTTCTTCTCCTTCCCTCTCTCTCTCCCAGATATGGCTGCAATGAACCTCAACAACGGTTCCAGCGGGGCTTCTGATCAAGACACCCTGGCCCCTCTACCACATCCCTCCACGCCTTGGCCACTGGGGCAAGGTTATCCTTACCAGTATCCCCTCGCCCCTCCGTGTTTCCCGCCAGCCTACCAGGACCCTGGCTTCAGCTACGGCAGCGGCAGCGCGGGAAGCCAGCACAGCGAAGGTAGGCCCTCGGATGCAAGCTTCTGCCTTCCTGCTCCCCTGGCACTTCCACATACTCCTTCCTCTCCCTTTTCTGCGCCCCCCTCCCCGCTCGCTTTTCCCGACTCTTCTCATGGACCCTTGCGTCCATCTTGCATGGAGTCCCAGCTACTGCCATCAGGTAAGGGGACTGTCAGGGCTCTGACAATACACCCCCATTCAAATCATGAGTCTCTAGCTGCATCTAAGAGTTTAAAAAAATAAATAAATTATTAGCAGTGATCATGTCGGCGCTACCTGGGTGCAGCTGACTCTAAGACACATAATTCATTTCCACCTTGACCCTGGTCTTTCCCCCCACCCCCTGGATGTATATTCTCCAATGAGATACATCCGTAGCCAAGAGTCACCAATCATGCTCTCCAGTAATAATCTCGTGCGCCAATAGCTTTGGCTGCCTAGCAATTATCTGAAGCATTTACGGAATTTACTACTTTCCCCCCCACTCCCTTTCTGCTGGCAGCTAAAAAGACCAAAGAAGTATTTTTTAGTTGAGAGGAACAAAGTTCAGCTGAGCTGCCTGCATGGATTCACACAGGTTCCTTTAACCTGGTCAGGGAAAGGTCTGGCTGCAGCTGCAAACTGTGCTGACCACGTACATTGGGGATCTTCAAGATTGTGGCGGCCTCCTGTATTGTGATGACCCAGGGTGGGATACAAAATAAACACAAGTCATGAAGACAGGTGAAGCCCCTTTTATCCCTTCACTTTGCTTCAAAGCTCCAACTATCCTTGACTGGAGACAAAAAAAAACTCCCCCACAAGCAGTTACGAAAAGGAGGAAATGCCGTTTAAACTAAAAATGCCTGTAAATTATAAAGAGTTAAAACAACACAAACCACACACTGAAGCAATTAAGGGAACCAAGCAAGAACTTGAAGACGTCCACAGATATCGGAACACACCCTGGGAAGGACGTCAAACTCAGAGAGAAACGACAGACTAGAGATATTTCCAGGCTTTGTTTCCAGCACTGGCCCATACGCATATCCGTCCTTTTAACCAGTTCTCACAGCTGCAGCCCATAAAGGGGATCAGGACCATGTCCTCCCCCGTCTCCCTTATACTGTCCTCCCTGCGTGCTCTAGGATGGAGAGGGGATGGGCCTGGTCTTCCTCTGACTGCCCAGTCGGCCTCTGCCGTTCCCCTTCCTCCACAACCTCCGGAGCCACACCTCCACTCCCTGTCGGCTGTTCCTCCTCTCCCTCAGAGTCAGTCTCCAACAGGGGCATGACACGCATTGCCTATTGCGATTCACTGTACACTGCAAATGTTAGAAAAGTTGGGGTTCATTCAGCCAGCAAGTTTCAAAGCAGGAGCATTGTTCTCACCAACAACACTTGTTTCTGCGTTCACAACAGTTCTGAGCTCAGTGCTGGTTCTTGCTGAGTTCCCAGTTTGCCAGCAAAAGTATAGGTGAACCTTGACTTACAACAGTTCATTCAGTCATTGTTCAAATGGCCCTGAAAAAACGTGACATGACTTATAACCATTGTGGCATCTCCACCAACCCCTGGTCGAAATTCAGATGCCTGGCAACTGACTCATGTTTATGACGGTTGCAAGAGTCCCGTGTGTGTGTGTGTGTGTGTCACATGATCCCCTTTCGCAACCTTCAGACAAGCCAAATCAATGGGGAAGCCAGATTCACTGAACAGCCATGTTACTTAACAACTGCAGTGATTCACTTAACCCAGAGGTCTCCAAACTTGGCAACTTTAAGACTTGTGGACTTCAACTCCCAGAATTCTCCAGCCAGATATGTCAGGAAAGGTCGTAAAATGGGGGCGGAACTCGCTTAAGAACAGAAATTTTGGGCTTAATTGTGGTTGTAAGTCAAGGAGTACTTGTATGTGGCTTTCTTGTGAGTGTGTTTATGCCAAGAGGGCCAGAGTTGTCTCAAGTAGCTCTTCTGGCCAACGTGTGTTTGTAACTGTTTTAAGTGTTGCTGTTGTGATATTCTTCTTGGGTAAGGAACGTTGCTTTCGGTAATTGCTCTTTCCTTGTTTTACCCTGAGCAAGCCTTAGATTGAAGGATTCATGAAGGATTGGTAAGCATATTTTTTCCCCTCCCTTCCGAAGCTCATTTTCAGCCCATATAGATTCTCATGTCTTTTTTTTCTCCCCTCCTCTGGAATTTTAAACTTGTTCCTCCCAACTTCCTCATCAAAGTCCTTTATTTTATAAAAACAAAACCAAAAACACTTTCAGGAACAACACCCCCCCCCCCCCCCCACTCCTCGTGCCGTTAAACCGCTTGCAGAATTCCCAGGGAGGCAGACACTGATCTTGGTTACAGCTAGTAAAGTTAATCCCAAAGTCTCTAGTCTGGACAATTTTAAAAATCGCACCTAGACCTTTTGTGGGCATTTCAGCACCATGGAAAGTCCTACCCTCCGAAAGAGGAGATTTCGACAGCAAAGCTAGCCTGCCGGGCAAGCAAGGATTGCAAGCTAGCTCTGGAGCTCTCATCTTTTGCTGCCGTTGGGTGTCTCTAGTTGTTTTCTTGAGGGAGACATATCCAGGGAAGTCACTTTTCTGCTAGAAAGTCTGTTTAGGAATCCACTCAAAAAGCTAGTCCCCCCCCCCCTTCATTGTCCGTCCCCTGATTCTCTGAGCATAGGAGCCCAAGGACTTTCCTTCATAACCTTTACTAAGAGGTTTTATCTATTCTTGGCCCGCCTACTAATTTTGCATCTTTGGGGAACATTTTCTCTTAGTTCAGATCTCCCTGCTCCAGGTCTCCTGGCTAAGGTTGATGGCTGAAAGCAGCTGGTTCAATGGGAACCATTTCTCGGTCAGTTGCGTTGTGTGTCAGCTGAGTCCTCCTCACCCTCAACTTCCATGACGGGTGCCAACCGGCCTTGTAGCCAAAAAAAGGCAACGAAGAAGCTCAGGGGCGCACTGACCTCCTTGAGACAGGCCCGAACATATATAAAAGCATTGTTTTTTGAAAACAAAGGAGACAAAATCTCTGGGAGAGACAACTTCATCCTCAAGGTTTTGGGGGCAGAGTGGCTGTTGGAAAAAAAAAAGGACATTTTTCTAGCAAGGGCTGAAAAAAGCTGGAAGGTAGTCCCACTACAATATTGTGTTATAGGGTCATCATCCTTTTTTAATAATCCCTTGCGGGGTGAAGCCTGGGCAACTGAATGGAGCTAGCAGAGTGTTTCCTGGCTGGATGCCCTTCCCTGTCGCCATTGAGGAGTTTTGTTCAGCAGATAATATTCTCATTGTGCCCAGAGAGAGGAATATCTGCCTCTACCTAGGATCAAACTCACAGCCTCCCGATTGTGAGGGCGAGAGCTCCACCTCTAGGCCACCACACTGCTCATTTCCATTCCACAATGGACCCCCCCCACCCCAAATTTGAATGGCAACTGAATGGAGCTGAGTGTTTACTAGCCGGATGCCCTTCCCTGTCACCAGTGCTGAGTTATATTCGGCAGATATCTTCTCATTGTGCCCAGAGAGAGAAATTTACCTGCCTCTACCTAGGATCAAACTCACAGCCTCCCGATTGTGAGGGCGAGAGCTCCACCTCTAGGCCACCATACCGCTCCATTGTGTTCCTGCAATCGCCTCTGTAAATCTA
The DNA here is from genome assembly GCA_033807585.1 of Hydrophis major. Classification (NCBI taxonomy): domain Eukaryota; kingdom Metazoa; phylum Chordata; class Lepidosauria; order Squamata; family Elapidae; genus Hydrophis; species Hydrophis major. Next base: position 13,268,179 of record CM066342.1, on the reverse strand, counting down.
AACTCCTCAAATCTGGGATTTTGGAGCCCGCGGACTCCCTGTTTGCCCAGTGCCTTACTTATCCCGACCTTCAGTTTCCGGAGGGCCTCTTCTGTCCTGCTTTGCTTCACCCCTTCAAACGCAACATCGCCCTCATGCTCCCACTTTGCTTCGCTTGAGCCTTTCCGCATGTTTCCGCATCCATCTTCCATCCCATCCGCCTTCATCCCGCGGGGCTCTTGCTTCATCACGCCCAGGACCTCTTTTTTGGGGGGGGGGGGTGGCTCCCATCATCTGACGGGCCAGCAAAATGCCAGCTGCCTTCTTTCTCCCGGGGAATGGGAGGGTGGGAGCGCTAATCCAATTCGCTCTCCTCCTCCTCCTCCTCCTCCTCCTCCTCCTCCTTGTTCCCCTCCTCCCTTCCAGGAAGCAAAAGTAGCGGCTCGAACCGAAGCAACAGTGAGAAAAGCCGGCGTCGGGAGAAGGACCACAAGTCAGCCGGCGGTGGCGGTAGCAGCAGCGGCTCGGACCCGGTCCCCTGGGGTGTGGGGAGCGTCCTGCGGCACGAGCGGCCCCCCAGCCAGCTTAGCCACCGCAGCCACGTCTCGGCCACCCTCAGCCAGAGAAGTCCTCGCAGCCACCACTCTTACGGCCCACCGGGTGGGCTGCCTTCTCTGGGGCCCTTCCCAAAGCTGGGAGACAAAATCTACGCCATCAGCGGGCCGCCCGGAGGGCCTCCCGTCCGGGAACTTAGCGCCATCCCTCCCGAACTGACCGGGAGCCGCCAGTCCTTCCAGAAAGCCATGGGCAACCCGTGCGAATTCTTCGTGGACATCATGTAAACAGAAGTGCCTTCCTAGAGAGTCCGTGCGGGAGGATTCCTATTCTGTTGACCTGTTTTTCTTTTTTTTCTTTTTTTTTTCTTTTTTTTTTGTCTTTCAAAGCAACGGGAAAAGAGAGCAACACCCCCCCCAACCCAAACACCCTTCTCACTCAGCCTGCCAAACCCCCCGCTCCCCCTTGACAATCTTTTGCATGTCACACCCTTCTGATTCTGGGTTGTGTTTTGCCAGCCAACGGGAAAGAACGATTCCAGGCATATTTTTGTCTTCCCCCCCTCTCCTTCCTCTCCCCTTTACCGTCTGTTTTTTTTTTTTTAAAAATGTGATTGATAGATGTCCTCGCCAAGATATCTCTTAAATGAACTTGGTTATGCGTGGCACCTTTTCTCAGTGCAATTTTACTGTGTTCTCCTTGGCTTATGAACCAAGGGATCGTATTTGATATAATAGTTTAAAAAACAAAAACAAATTCAAAAGCAGCAAATGGCAATTTTCCAGTCCTGCATATTTTGCACCATTCTCTTTCTCTCTCTTCTCTCTCTCTCTCTCTCTCATCTATCTATCTATCTATCTATCTATCTATCTATCTATCTATCTATCTATCTATCTATCATCTATCTTCTCTCTCTCTCTCTCTCTATTTATCATCTATCTACTCTCTCTATATATATATTATCTATCTATCATCTATCTATCTATCTATCTATCATCTATCTTCTCTCTCTCTCTATTATCTATCTATCTGTCTGTCTGTCTGTCTATCCATATCTATCTATCTATCTATCTATCTATCTATCTATCTATCTATCTATATCTCTATATCATATCTCTTTCTATATCTATCTATCTATCATCTATCTGTGTCTGTCTGTCTGTCTGTCTGTCTGTCTGTCTGTCTGTCCATATCTATCTATCTATCTATCTATCTATCTATCTATCTATCTATCTATATCTCTATATCATATCTCTTTCTATATCTATCTATCTATCATCTATCTGTCTGTCTGTCTGTCTGTCTGTCTGTCTGTCTGTCTATCCATATCTATCTATCTATCTATCTATCTATCTATCTATCTATCTATCTATATCTCTATATCATATCTCTTTCTATATCTATCTATCATCTATCTGTCTGTCTGTCTGTCTGTCTGTCTGTCTGTCTGTCCATATCTATCTATCTATCTATCTATCTATCTATCTATCTATCCATCTAAATCTATCTATCTATCCATCTAAATCTATCTATCTATCTATCTATCTATATCTTAACTATCTATCTACCTACCTACCTACCTACCTACCTACCTACCTACCTACCTATCTTCTAGTTCCTTTCTTTCATTTCTGGGGGAAATAAAACCTTCCAATGAGGAGGATTCGCTTTGATAAAGACAACACAGCTAACTGGGGTGTGTGTGATGAAATTGGGAGTGTCTGGGTTCATTTTTTTTAACTCCGTTGCAACAATGGGCGAAGATCTCTCTGTGGGTTTCTTTCCTCTTTCCTTTGGGCTGTTTTTCATTCAGGGTTTTCTTCATACCTGCCCAGCCTTCCCCCTTAAGAAGGGAAAATCATTTTGTGAGAAACTCGATAGGTTACATTTCTCCTCTGAAAACCATGAACCTTTGGATTGCCTATTTTATTATACCTTGAAAGAAGATTCTGGTTGTTGTTGTAAGGGCTTCAGTAGGCAACTCTGGGCAATTATTGCCAAGTATTGTTCCATCCATCCCTCTCCTTGCTCCAGGCAGGATTGCTGCTTTTGTTGGCCTCCTACACACTAAATCTGGCATTGTGTCTCTTTCACCACAATTTCCCTTTCCTCTTTGAGACTGGACCAGCCTTCTGATGGCATAATCCCCTTTGATTAGAAGTTTTTAAGAAGAGATTGGTCAACCACCTGTCTGAAATGTTATAGAGTTTCCTACTTGAGCAAGATGTTCTTCCAACTCTATTATTTTATGGGAAAATAATGCTAGCCATTGGTCCAGCTGTCCTTGGAAAAGCATCTCTTGGGGGAGTGCTCCTGTTTCCAGAGAAGATTTGGCCCAAGTGAAATCCTTTCCTTTGACACCCATGTTGTGCATTGTAAACAGCTCAAGCATCAACACAAACACACACACTGCCCAGGTTTTCAAGGAATTTTGAGGAAAATTCAATGAGTCTTGGTACACAATTTCAGATGCCTGCCAGCCCTCTGTGCCCTTCCCCCAAGGGGCTCCATTCCATGCCTCCCTCCAACTTTGACCATTGAATAAGGGAGTGGGATGCAAATGTAATCACAAGGCAGCTTTTGTCCTCTGTGAATGTTGCAGAATCTTCCTCTTGGTGTCCCTTTCCCTGGATGTGGATGATGGGAAGTAGTGGGCACCAACCTGGCAAAGTAGATCTTCAATCACACCTATATATCAAGGGTAGGCAGTTGAATCTCTGTGAATCTCCAAGCCACGAGGAGTGACTTTGTTCTTCCAGATCTGGTAATTAAAGGAAATCCTTCAAGGTAGCTAGGGAATCTGTTCCCAGCTACTGACCCAAGTTGCTTCTTCACATATACCACACACACACATGGCTGATTTTATCTTGCTGGCCAGCGTGATCCAATATACTCATGCAGAGAAGCTAATCCTCATGAATTCACTGAAGCAAGCATGTTTCAGCGGATTGATTCAGACATGGTTTGGAAAAGATGCATTTAGACCCTTAAAATCTCTTGACGGTCTCCTTTTCTGCTTCAGAGGGATCCCTAACTCCCCAAAGTTTTACACTTGGCTGCGATGGAATAAGCCAGCCATGTTTTGTGCGCTTGTAGCCTTCTGTCTGCTTTCCCAGTTCATCCTTCCTTGTTAGCCTGTTTTGGGCCTGGAAAAAACATTGAATTTTGATATTTTGAGTTAGCTGCTTCTTCCCCTTTAAAGTTGCATTTTACTGGAATAATGTAAGGAATAATGTCAAAGGAACATCTTAATTCTAATCAGGGATTAGAATGATGCATACAGAATTTTATGTACAATAGAGGAAAAACAGAAGCAAATGAAATTAAAGGTAGGAATTGAAATCCCTGCCCATCAACTGTCTAAAATATCTTGGCATTGGGGTCATATCCAAGATTGTGTTCTCAATGATGTGTGAATGGCCCTCTCCCCTTATTTCTAATATCACCTTCCTTTTTATGAATTTTGGGGAAAGGCTTCTTTGTAGATATTGTATGAAAAACTCCAGTTGTCTGTATAGTTAATATATAGCTGCTTATGTGTAAATGCTATTTTAAATTCTAAAAGAAGCTTTTACTTTTATGTGACAAATGCACTTTCGTGATTTTTTCTTCATTGGTGGTGGCAACATTTTATTCCGAGATATTATATATCTATATTTCTGTTGTCTCTGTCTTTTATTGGCTTGTTCTGTGATCAGCACACAACTCTTACCTGCTGTTTTCTCTTCTCTGGGAAGACTGTCTTAACTCTTCTCCACCCACCTCAGGATGTAGCAGATGCTATGTGCATTTCAACTTGCACCGTGCTTCAGAAATATTGCAACGGAATGGATCAGTACTCAAAGTGTCCATATGCATCAACATACAGATATATCACAAGGCCATAGAGCTAGGGGTGTCTTTGAGACTTGTGGATTTCAATTCCCAGAATTCCCTGGGAGTTGAAGTCTGCAAATCTTAAAAGTCACTGAGGTTGGACATCCTTGATTTAAAGCAAAGAGGAGCATTGCAGAAATTTGAAGTCCGTTTCAAGACAGCATAGCCTCCTATGTAAAGCAGGCCAGCCTTGGTGTGTGTAATTAGACAGACAAACCACCATGAAACCCCACATCTAATAGACCGAGCCTGGGAAATTGGCCAGAAAAACCCACCCACTTTCATATTCTTGCCTGGAAACTACATGGATAGCGAACTTAAGGTCCGCTATCAGTGATCTGTTGGAAATCAATTCTCAAAGCTGTCTTTGCTTTTTAGCTATCTTTGCATCACTGACTTCGCTGAAGATAAAACCCCGTGTCTGTTGAGGTGTAGTGAGACCTCTGCTGTCTAGCTAAAGAATTACTCCCAGTTACTCGCAACTCCACCATGGTTTAAATGCTTTGAACACCTCAAGTGGTAATTCTAGGAATCCCTAGCTTTAGATTAAGTCTTGGGCATTTCCCTCGGTCCCTCTGGCCTCCTAGCAGAGGTGGTATTCAGCAGGTTCTGAACAGTTCTGGAAAACCGGTAACGGAAATTTTGAGTAGTTCAGAATACCACCTCTGACTGGCCCTGCCAACCCCATCTCTTCTCTGCCTCCCGAGTCCCAGCTGATCGACTGGAACTTCTTTTATTGCCCTGCACAGGAGAACGGAGCTAGAAAGCAGGTTAGTGGGATGGGGAGAGAATGGAGATTTTGCAGTATCCTTCCCCTGCCATGCCCACCAAGTCATACCCACAGAGCACCGGTATTAAAAAATTTTTTTAATCCCACCACTGCTTCCTAGAGATTTAAATCAGGTGACTAGAGAGTCAGATAGCTTTTTCTTCATCAACCTACCATCAAAACTCTGATAGATAAAAACTTTTATGCAGAAGTCCGTACTCTGAGCAAAATGTAGCATCAGCCAAGGCAAAAATGGCAGTTTGCAGGCATCATCAATGCAGTGATGTATTTGCAAGGACCCCACAGTGTTGCTCCTGGCTATCCGGAGTGGGATGAAAACTAAAGTTCTGACCCAGGCTTCGTCAAACGTACTGAAACACAAGCTGGTTTGAAAAGGAAAACCTATTTTAATGCAACGCTGGGAATGACTTTCATTCCCAGCCAGAACTCATTAGACACAGTTCCCCAAGATAAGCCCACGCTGGTCAGTGCTGGGGAATGCTGCCAAGAACAGAAGTCTCCAAAGTAATTAGAACAGAACTCACCCGAAGTATCAGAAAAAACTGAGCAGAGTACAGAACTTCAAGAAGGACTCAGAATCTAATTGAACTGCTTTGCTTCCTGCAAAGCTTTCGTCATTGAGATCTGACTTTTATCCCTTATGGGAGGGGCAGTCACCTCCCAGACTTACTCCTGAGTCGCCCCTTCTGTATCAGCTGTTCTCGCCTTCTAGCAACTCTGCGCATACGCGCACTGGGAACAGGCTCCGCTTGTTCCTCTGCCTCACTGCTACCAGACTCCAAAGGTTCTGTTTTCTGAGCAGTTTTTATCCCAGATCTATAATGGCACTTAACAATGAACTTAAGGTCCGCTATCAGCGATCTGTTGGAAAGTATTGCTTGGTCTGTTGTGTGGATGCTTGTGTGTTTTTAGGGGGTGGGGAATTTTGGCGGGTGGGGGCGTGTTTGGGGATTGTCGTGTGTGTGTTGGGTCTGGTCTCTGCGTGTTAATTTCATTGTATGTTTATACTGTGTATATATGTACAATGACAATAAAGAATAAGAATTCAAATAATTCGTTTCCTGCTGAATGATGCATACAGAATTTTATGTACAATAGAGGAAAAACAGAAGCAAATGAAATTAAAGGTAGGAATTGAAATCCCTGCCCACCAACTGTCTAAAATATCTTGGCATTGGGGTCATATCCAAGATTGTGTTCTCGATGATGTGTGAATGGCCCTCTCCCCTTATTTCTAATATCACCTTCCTTTTTATGAATTTTGGGGAAAGGCTTCTTTGTAGATATTGTATGAAAAACTCCAGTTGTCTGTACAGTTAATATATAGCTGCTTATGTGTAAATGCTATTTTAAATTCTAAAAGCAGCTTTTACTTTTATGTGACAAATGCACTTTCGTGATTTTTTCTTCATTGGTGGTGGCAACATTTTATTCCGAGATATTATATATCTATATTTCTGTTGTCTCTGTCTTTTATTGGCTTGTTCTGTGATCAGCACGCAATCAGAACTCCAGAAAACACATCCGCTTCAAGCTGCAGTAGAGATTTTTATTTGAAGCAGAGCATCGCAAGCGGTAAGGACAGGATTCATTGCAGAATACATCCAGGATCTAGGAGCAACCTTCTTCTAAGGCACCCCAAAATACAAGCACTTATAATTTAAACAGACCCGAGGTAAAAAATGTACAAAAAAACCATACCTTAAATACATCGGTATCAAGAAAGAAATACAACAGGGAATCTTCCCAAAACACTGTGACAAAAATAATAATAATCCCACTTTGAAAACACACACATAAACAAACGTCGTTGGATTGTCTTAGAATTAGAGGTACAGCGACAGCCTTAAATCTGTGCCCAATTGCAGTGTTTTGTAATGGTGTGGAGGGAAAAATAATAATAATAATAATAATCTCAGGCAGAGATTCAGGCTGAAACCAGGAGGGGAAGAAGGGCTGCTCAAGAGTCCACTGAAACCAACAGCTCCAATTGTCAGAGGTGAGCCTAAGTTCACTTTTACAACAGAATGAAGCGGCAGCAAGAACTAAGAGCAGTACGGTTGCAAATGAAGGAATACTGGCTTTAAATACTGCCCTGGCTTTAAAAGGAGTATGTGTGGACTTCTTTAAAGCGGAAATGTAACTTTAGCAGCAGTTGGTGCCACAGCCTCCTCGATGTGCTACCTGCCTAAAGTTGCAAGGATCGACCAGAAGTATTGAGATGGGTTACCAGATCGATAAGGAAATGAAATTGTCAAGTCACCGGTGGTTTCCTGCTTTGTTTTGGTTTTTTTGGCCCATAACACAGGAAGTCTGTCTTTTCGTCCCTTGGCGTAGCCGTCTGCTGCTTGAGTGGCACGGTTTTTGGCGCTCGGAACAGAGCATGCCCAATAATTCAGCTGTCAAGGAAAGAGGTTGTTGATTGTCTTGTCTGATTAAAGCCTCTTTCAGAACAGAGCTAATGCCCTTGTGTAGGAGGCTGTGAGAGCCCTAAAGACTTATAAGTGCACTGCCAAGGAAGAAGGAGAAAGGTTAGAGATGCGTGAAGAAGTGTTAGGAGAGAAGAAAAACATGAGGATGATGAGAGCAGAAAAGGCATTTCCGATGTACATTGTCAGTGCTAATCAATGGATTGTCCTAATTGCTATTTTTTTTTTTCCCTTCCTGCTCCAAAGATCGCGTGTTTTCCGGCAATGATGCGACTGTCGAGCACATGGATGATCCCAGGATCCTTTCCCAAACCTCCCAACCTATCCTTGACAAAGAGTCCTAAAGAGGTTAGCTAAGCTTCCAGCCTTAAGGTTGTTCCCAGGGCTTATGAGCATCGCCGCCTCCTGTAGAATTTGGCAAGAGGATCTAGCCATGATATTTGGTGGGGCATTTGTTTCTCGAGCGCACTTTGGTTCTTAAAACTCCTTTTATAGGAGTGGCCTTTCAGAGGTTGAACTAGCACTCCCAGCATCCTTCCCATCACTGGGATGGGGAGATAAGGCTCAGAAGGAGGGCTCCGTTGGCCCAGTCCTGCTCTAAGTGATCTCAGATGATCAAAAGCATCCATGTTTCCCAAGCTCTCTTAACTGTTAGCTGGATACAAACCCTCGTCAAAGGCACTGCATTTCTTGGGCTGGAAAACCCTATTTTATGCTTGATTGTGGGCGAGAGGGGCGGTTCAACCAAACCCAGGGAAGGCGAGAGTTGTTCAGCCTCCTTCCCACCGAAGTAAATTCTAATGCTCTCTGTTCCCACCTGCACTTAAACCCCTTTTTCCTGGTTAATTGGATCGGGATAAAGCTGCACCTTGATGGGAAGCAATCTCTGGGATCGATTCATTGATTGACAGGGCAGAAAGGAAAATCTTGCCATGGTCCCAAGTTTGTTCCTCATCCTGGAAAGGAGTTGGCTGTAATGGTGGGCTGCAGGAGAAAGCCAGGAAAGGGAGGAAGGAAGGAAGGAAGGAAGGAAGGAAGGAAGGAAGGAAGGAAGGAAGGAAGGAAGGAAGATAGATAGATCAGGGACTGGATGTATTTCTGGATCAAAGCTTTTGGAAGGAGGAAAAAGGGCAGGAAGAGAGCTTGCTGATTGGGAAAAACAGCATATAGGCATTTTATCTTCAGTGCCAGAAACCCAAACCGGGGACGGCTTAGCCTTCCAAGAAGAAACCTGATTGATAAGAGCAGGGGATGATTTTTGAGGGGATCTGTGGGGCTGCAGCAGCAGCAGCGGGAGAGCTGTCGCTCTCGGATCGTCTCCGGTCCCCTTCAGGGGAGGTCAAGGAGCTTGTGCTCTGCATAGAGGCTTTCCGTGATTTCGTAGACCCTGCTGATGTGGGGCAAAGCCTCGCCCAGCATCTCAACAGCCTCCTCGGTGGTGCCCACTCTCATGTTTTCCAGGAAGGCTTCTCGGGTGGGCAAGGCATAGAAGGCCATGGTGGCTGCCTTGCGGATGATCCAGGGGTGGTAGTTGGCCAGCGAGGCGTTGTAGGAATCCGTGCACAGCATTGATGTCTTGGAACTGGGGCCGCTAGTCCTCAGGCCCTCCAAAAACAGGTGCAGCCAGCGCAGGGCCCGGTGGAGGCGAAGGATAGTTCGGCAGCCTGAGGCAGGGTAGGCACCAGGCTCCCTCAGATCCACCAACCCGTTGCCCAATTCATAGTTCACCATGGCTTGGAGGGTGACGTAGTTCTCCCGCTGCTCGTTGCTGCGGAAGTTCTCCATGATCTGGATTTTGGTCACCGCGTCTTTGGAAATGAAGGAGAAGATCGGCCCCATTGTGTTTAGAAACCTCCATGGAGAAAGAAAAAAAGAGGGGGTCATGATAAAAGCAATGGGAATGGATGCGCCCCTTCCAGATTTCGTCAACACCTACTTGGACAGAGACAATGGTTTTAAGTGCGGTGTTTCAGCAAACTCTGCCCACCGCCTGCAGTTCGATCCTGAACGGAGCTCAAAGTTGACTCCAATCTTTTGTCTTTCCGAGCTCGGTAAAATGAGCCAGGTACAGAACAACAGATACAGATACATAATAACAAAGTTGGAAGGGACCTTGGAGGTCTTCTAGTCCAACCTCCTTGCTCAAACAGGAGAATCCTATACCATTACCAGACTGTTGGGGGCGATATACAAATAATGCCTACATTGTAAATAACCCAGAGAATGCTGAAAAGCATTATGGGGTGGCACATAAGCCTAAAACGCGATGGCTATTGGCTGGGCTAATGGCGATTGGGGGGGTTCCAAGAAATTTAGGCAGCCACAGGGTCTCCGAGCCCCATCAAATGTTTCCTCTGTCCACATGGGAAAGAGACACCAAACGCAATAAAATCTCCATCAACTAATTAGGTTTGTGTGTATGTGTGTAATTTACGTCCTTTATATAGTCACATCAATTATCCAGACAGTTTTGGAAATGAGAGAATATCTCCCATGGGGCGAGGTCTGAACTAAAAAGAGAAGCTGAAAAGTTTGACTGCACAGAGCACAGCGCCAAACTTTAATTCCCCCCCCCACTTTTTTTTTTTAAAACAATAAAGATTACAGAATCCAAGCTGAGGTTTGAACCCATTTTCAATTGGGTCAGCAGCAGGTTTTGTTCACCTGAACTTCCTTCCTTCCGGCTAATTCAACTAATGTTTCCTCAAATGATATTTTCCCTCCCAGGCTATATTGAGCCTATCGTATAGAAAACAGCTTCATTTACTTTGTCGGTTTCTCTTAAGTGTGTTCTAATCTCACCATTTTCATTTATTTTAAAATAATTTAAAATATTTCAAAATAAAATTTAAAAATATGATTTTACTTTATGCATTACTATTAACCTTCTCATCACTCCTTATCACCCATCCCCTCCCACTTGTGACTGTACGACTGTAAGTTTGTCGCTTGTAGCCTTACAATTTATATTGACTGTTTGTAGTATGATTTGATTGCTTATTGTACCCTAGGACTATCATTAAGCGTTGGACCTTCTGATTCTTGACGAATGTACCTTTTGTTTTATGTACACTGAGAACATTTGCAGTAACCTGGCCAAAAAAGAATTCTATTCTATTCTATTCCACCCAGCTTCAGACTCCGAGCCTCGGTCAAAGCAGGTCGCAACAACGCTTACCTGACAAGCCCTTTCCAGCCTCCTAGATAGGGGTCCATGAGGATTTCTTCCTGGCCGTTCAGGCAGCTCTGGAACATGACCAGCACCCCTTTCAAGCCATGAACGTCCTCGCCATCAGCCATGGTGAAGCTAGGAAAGCAGAGGAGAGACTCCAAGAAGATGGGGAACAACAAAAAAAGAAGAGCCTCAGGGGAGCACCTGCCAGGTAAGAAAGATAGTTCTGTTACGTCAGAAAATAAGACGTCTCTGGCACTGGGTGGAAAATGAAACAAAATCTTGAAAAGTCACTGAGAAGGGCATAGTTGACAGGACGGCGATCCAGCGCTTTTCCGCCAGGCTGTCAAAACACTCAAGTATAAAAGGATGTGCTTGTTTTTAGGGGTTGGGAGTGTGTGTATATGGGGCAGGGGTGGAATTATTATTACCCATCGGTATTGAGCAGGTTGAGCTGGTCTAGCTTCTAGCTTATAACGACTTAAAACTCGAAAGAATCGCTTGAAACAAAAATTCCTGCCTCAACTTAGGCCGTTCTCGGCCACCATGAAGCCCAGGATTTCCATTTGCTTACAAACAGTTGCAGGGGTTCGGCGAGCTGAGCTCTGTTTTTGCTAAGGGAATCCACGGCCGTTGTTAAGTCAGTCCCACGGTTGTTAAGCAAAACCAACTGTCCCCCAACTGACTTGGCTTGTCGGGACCTCGGGGGACAACGGCAGCTCGTTGTAAATACGAGTCCGTGGCCAAGCATCCAAATTTGGATCACGTGAACCCCGGGGGAAGCGGGGAGGAGGCAGGGATGCTGCCACGGTGGTTAAGTCTGAAAAACACAAGTCATTTCCCCCCCCCCGCTCCCCCAGAATCGTCGTAATAACTCTGGTCATTAAGCGAAAAGGGCCGTCAAGTCAAGCACTAACCTGGATCTATGAATTTGTGCTTCCTCCCTGCCTCTCCCCCCCCCCCAAAGATTGAGTCTTATTCGCTTGCAAATCGATCCAGGTGGTTTTAATGTTTTAGCTTGGAGGCAGCCAGCCAGATGAATGTACCTTTTCTTTTATGGGCACTGAGAGCATTAGCACCAAGACAAATCAATTGGGTTAAATTTTAACACACACACAAACCCTCCGCCCCAGTTAGCCCCAATTAAAACCAGTGAACCTTTGCAGGGGGTGTGTGTGTGTCCAACAGCAACCACTTTGTCCAGGGCAGAGTCCAAGCATGCCAGGCATTCAGATCCAAGGCCAGGATGGGTTTTTTTTTAGAGGTGATCCCAGCTGATCCATGAAGTCTGTGGGACCAATTTGTGGATTGGGGGATTTTCCACCCTCCTCCTCTTCCTCCCCTCCCTCCTCCTCCCATACTCCTCTCCTTTTCCCCATCAATGTTTTAAAAAGGAAACCAGAAATGCCACAAAGGCCGGAATTCCCACTGGAAATCTGGTTCTGCTCTGAACAATCAGCAGCGGACAATCGTAAACAACAAGCCAGTTAATAAGCCTTATGGTTTGGGGTTAACCCCGGGTGCCCCCAAACTTGGCCGCTTTTAAGACTTGTGGACTTCAACTCCCAGAATTCTTGGAAGCCCACAAGTCTTAAAGTGGCCAAGTTTGGGGAGGGGGCCGGGGTTAAAAGACTACATTGTTCAATCCTTAAGAAGTTGGCTTCCTCAATAGAACAGAAGAGAAGAGTCTGAAAGGGATCTCAGAGGTCTTCTAGTCCAACCCTCCTGGCTCAGAGGCAGGAGAACCCCCATACCTGGCTTGTTTCGAATTCAGAACTTTGCCTAGGATTGAGAGATGGGGCAGAACGATAATTAACCATCTTGTGACCACGGTTTAAACCAGGGGGGGCGACCTCCATGGCTTCAAACCCCCCCCTCTCCCCAATTCTCTAGGTCTCTGCCCCACTAGGCTCCCACTCCCAAGCTTTAGCCCCGCCCACAGCCCTTGAAAGGGGAGGGGCTTCTTCTCCCCCAGGCGGGGGCTTCCCTCCCCTCCCCTCCCCTCCCCGGCCGGCGCTTCCACTCACCTTAGCAACCCCTTCGTCCTTTCCTGCTTTCAGCCGCTCCCCCTTTCCTCAGATCCGCCAATGAGGGGCCTCCCTCCTGCCCGCGCGACCCGCCTCCTCCCGCTAAAGCCAATAGGCTCCCCGCTGGCCGGCTTTTGCCGCCGCCGGCCAATGGGAGGGCGGGGAGGGGCGGGGCCCGTTCAGAAACGGCTTTGGGGAAGAGGGCGCTTCCGGGAAGGTGGGTCTGCGGTACGCATGCGCCACTCTCCCGCGGGTAGGTTGATTTTATTTTGATTTATTTTTTTGTCAAACAATTATTAGATAACAGGTATAAGTATAAGCTATAAATACATGAAAGGGATACGAATAAGAAAAAAAAAAGAAACAATAGGACAGAGACGATAGGCACGTTCTAGCTGCGCTTATGCACGCCCCCCCCCCACCTTACAGGTTCCTCGCCCCTCTGCTAGAAATAATTTTCCTAAAAAATTTTTAGGCCGGCCCGACTTTATGACTCGAGTTTTAGGGTCGAGTAGGAATGAACTGGGAAGAGGTTCGAGCGCAGGCATCTCTTCTGCTGCCGACGGAGGCGCTTTCTCTTTTTAAACATTTGTACCCGGAAGAACGGGCTCTGTGTGTGTTTCTGTGTTTGTGTGTGTCAATCTCTACCCTTTTCGTTTATCTATATACCGTATCACGGAGGGCGTGTTTTGCGCACGCGCGGCACTCCAGGGTGTGAGGGAGGTCGCGGGTGTCTTGCGCGCCATGGGCCGCTGAGTGAGGCGAGTACCGGGGGAAAGCGGGGGGGGGGGGGGGGGTTTGCTTGTGGCAGACGGAGCCAAGGCGGCCCCTCCACCTTTTGCAGGTCGGACTACAGTTCCTAGCATCCCCGAGTTACGTGAGGGTGGGGGTGTTGAACAATTGGGAGTCAACACAACCCTTTTCGGGCCTGTGTCGTCGTGCACAGCCATGCAACCCTGAAGGGGCGGTGGGAAGTGTAGTCCAGAGCAGGGGTCTCCAACCTTGGGCACTTTAAGCCTGGAGGACTTCAACTCCTAGAATTCCCCAGCCAGCTGTGCTGGCTGGGGAATTCTGGGAGTTGAAGTCCTCCAGGCTTAAAGTGGCCAGGGTTGGAGACCTCTGGTGCAGAGCCTCTGGCCTCTTTGCAAGTAACTTGTTACAAAGGAATAAAAACTTAATTTTCCCCCTTTGTTCCATCTCTCTAGGAAACTTTGGTTGAGCTTGCTGGTAATCCCCGAGACGGTGACAGCTGCAGAGCCTTGGAAAGCCTTCCTTCCTTCCTTCCTTCCTTCCAGGATGCCTGAAATAAAAGTCACCCCCCTGGGTAATTTTCCTTTTGGGAGGGGGGTAGGGGTCAGGAAAAAAAAGGGGGGGGGCATATCAGAAGGTTATAGTGAAAAAAATATTTATTTAATTATACATGTACTAATAGCAGCTAGGATTGTATTTGCCCAAAATTGGGAAAGGGATAAAATACTGATAAGAGGAGAAAAATAATTAAAAAAAATTTTTTTTTTGAATGTGCAGAAATGAATAAATTGACACTAGAAATTAAAAGGAAAGGAAGAAACTGAAGAAGATATGGCGTGGAGTATGTTTTATCAAAGGATAGAGAATAGAACAACCTAAAAGGGATTTGATGTATTTATAGAGCAATTGAGAGAAATTTAAGCAAAGTTATAACGTGAGATATTATGTATATGGGAATATGTACGGGAACATTGATGTCTTGTTAGATTTGATAAGAATATCATTTGTAGTGTTCAAATAATTGAAATATGTACTCAAGTTGACACACGATTGGAATGGTTTGTTGTATATAAAAAAGAAAAAAACATTAAAGAAAAAAGAAAAAAAATGGGGATCTGGGTTAGCTGAGCCAGCAGACTGCCCTGAGTGAGTCTCCTCCCAAAATGGGAAAATCTTAACCTCACAAATCCCTACACCCTACAGGGATGGAGAATTGCAGCGTCTGAGTTAAACACTGTGGAAAGGCTGTGGAAGGTTGCTTTGGATCAGTTGGATTTAAATAAACAACACAGTGGCTTGTTTGAATCCCTGGCTCTGGATTGACCCAAATACATATTTCTATTCTGTATTTGGAGGTCCTGAAGCCGGAGTTCCCTATAGAATAGAATAGAATCCTTTATTGGGCAAGTCTGATTGGACACCCAAGGAATTGGTCTTGGTGCAAATGCTCTCAGTGTCCATAAAAGAAAAGAGACATTCATCAAGAGTCAAGAATTATCAGGTACAACCCTTAATAATAGTCATAGGGTTATATAGTCATAGGGTATATAGTAAATAGGATATAGTCATAGGGTACAATAAGCAATCAAATCATAATAGGAAACAGTCAATATAGACCGTAAGGATGCAAGCAACAAGGTTACAGTCCTACAGTCACAAGTGGGAGGGGAGGGGTGATAAGGAGGGATGAGAAGATTAATAGTAATGGTAGTGCAGACTTTGTATGGAAGTTTGGCAAGCAGTACAGGTTCAATTTTTTTAAAAATAAAAAGTGAAGAGTCATTCAGTGAACCTCTTATCAGTTTCTTGAATTCCTGACTTGCCTAAGACACATGCCAATTAGAATATCAATAAAAGCCTGCATTTTTAATTAAATCAACTCACTTGTCTGTTTCTCTCTCTCTCTCTCTCTCTCTTGCTTTTTTCAGGAGCTGGCCAAGATGTGGGCCGCAGCTGCATCCTTGTGTCCATTGCAGGGAAGAACGTCATGCTAGATTGTGGCATGCACATGGGATTCAACGATGACGTAAGTGGGATTGGTGCACGGCGTGGCACTAATTTGATCTGGCTGGAGGTTTACTCCAAAAATCTCCATGAAGGAGTCTACTTGGAGCATACAAAAGGCTGAGTGTCATCTTCTGTGAACTTCAGCCCTCCAAGTAAAAGGCTGTGGGAAGATGGCTTTTGTAGTCCCTCTAGAGCTACAGTTTGTGGGTTCTCCATAAATTTGTGGGATGGGCAGAATTTACCCCCAAACTACTTTCCAAGTGGCGGTTTAATTGGAGCTTCTTTCAAGTCCTCTTGGCTTTTGGGCGCTCAAGGCTGGGCAGCCTCTCTGATGCCAATGGAAGAAGTCATGCTGTGTTTCACCTTTGACGGGCTGTGAATACTCATCCTCCTGCATCTTTGGCTCTAAATCAGAGGCCCCCAAACTTGGCAACTTTAAGACTTGTGGACTTCAGCTATGCTGGCTGGAGAATTCAAGGGAGTTGAAGTCCACAAGTCTCAAAGTTGCCAAGTTTGGGGGCCTCTGCTCTAAATGGTCCAGGCAGCCTGAGATCTGTTGGCTAGCTGGGTGGAAAGCAGAGAGCTAGAGGGAGAGGGAAAAGGCCAGACATGTTGTCCTTTGTGTCTTTTAGAGGCGGTTTCCTGATTTTTCTTACATCACTCAGAACGGAAGGCTGACTGACTTCCTGGACTGTGTCATCATTAGGTGAGCACTTCTGTCTTGTGTTTGCTATTATCATGTCTTGTTTAGAAAGATCAGTTCTGAAACTGGTTTCATTTGATAGAATAATAACTCCAGAACCAAAATGGAGTTGAAATTAAAATTCTCTGATTGAGTCTTTCTTAAAGCCCATCTTGGATTCCTGTCCTTCCCAGCCACTTCCATCTGGATCACTGTGGGGCCCTCCCCTACTTCAGCGAGATGGTCGGCTACGATGGGCCGATTTACATGACCCACCCGACAAAAGCCATTTGCCCCATTCTGCTGGAAGATTTCCGGAAAATCACCGTGGACAAGAAAGGGGAGACAAACTTCTTCACCTCCCAGATGATCAAAGACTGCATGAAGAAAGTGGTGGCTGTCCACCTTCACCAGACTGTACAGGTAGGGAGAGGGGAATTTTTAGACAGTCTGTCGGCGTTTCAGAAAACCTCCACTCCAAGCAATAACTCTTGAGACAGACACTTTCTGAAAGTTCTGTTTTTATTCGGATAGTAAACAGGCACAACTGAGGAATCCCGAATCTGAAAGTTCCAGGTTTCCTTGCAATAAGTAAAAAAAAAAAAAAAAACTAAAAATCCACCCCTCCACCCATCATTGCATCACATGCCCCAATCACCATCCATCCCAACTTGAGACTTCCCCTCACCCCGGTGCGCAGAAATAACATGTCCTTGAATTAGAAAAAGAATGTTATCCTGTTTAACCACACACTCCAAGAAATTCCCCCCTGCAACTTCCCCAGGCTCAAGAATGTGGCAGTGAGGAAGCATCTGATTCTAATACAGCTTCTAAAACTGACACTGTGCAGCTCAGATTTCCAGAACATTTTCTCAGTGGAGGGATTTCTGCCCAAGTTGGGAAAGTATCTGAAGACCCCATCCACCCTACATATTGAACAACGATAAAAGTCATATTTGTAGCTGTATTTACTCTGCACTCATCCAAGTTTGGATCACTCGATCTTAGATCTGGTGAGACCAAGGAATGGGGGTACTTGGTTAAGAAAGACATATCAGACCCCATTCTTTGGGGAGAGGAGCCAAATTCTCACTCTTAAGTGAGCTAAAAGAGCATTTGGTTGTATAAATGTATATTGTAAATCCTTATACTTCTAGTCCTGGAGGAAGAGGAAATGACACACTCTGGATCACAACATGACACTACAGACCAATGTGGACATGTTTGCGATGTCGTGGCTTTCACCGGACACTTACTCACACAGTGGTGGCGAACTGCCAAATTTGCTATTGAAAAAACAGTTGGGATGACTCATTACCTGGTTTAGTAACTGGTTAGGTCTGGTCAGGTTCTTCAGGTTCTGACTGAATGTGGAAGATGCTCAAGTTGGAAAATCTTCAAAAATTGTTATGCAGCCTTCACAAAATGCTGGTTGTCACTGGTTTTTCAATCTCTTTATGGTCGTGTTATCTATTTTTAGGTGGGACAGCGAGTTGGAGATTAAGGCCTATTATGCTGGCCACGTCCTTGGGGCAGCGATGTTCCAGATTAAAGTCGGTTGTGAATCAGTGGTTTATACTGTAAGTAATCTGGATAAAACTGCCACATCCCTCCGTGGTCCCTTTTTCAACCCAAATTCTGTTTCCGTGAGATCCTTGTAAGATGAAACTCCCTGCTTACCTGGGCATGATACCATCATCCCATCATTCCTGGGCGAAAGATTTGCAGGGATGCAATGAGATGTTGATTTAACGCAGGGGCCTTCGAACTTGACAGCTTTTAAGACTTGAAAGGACGTAATAGTCAAATTATATCTTCAGTGCAACATTACCATTGGCAAAAGTCAGCAGAAGGTTACCTTTTGAGGCCCTATTTTTATTGTTATTAGACCTTACAAAGTGCAGATGAGAGTAAATACTGCCCTCCTGCAGCTGTGGCCAGATACTGCTACTGCAGGAGAAAAAGTGGAGGTTGGTTGATATGGTGAAGGGTTATAAATTTCAATCTTTGGGGAAGCCCCTTTAGTTTTAGTCACCTAGAGCACACTTTCTCTTGTTCCCTGATTTCCTACAGTGTTGCATTTGTCTATATACTCTTCAGAAGATTGGTTTAAAGCACACCTCTTTGGTTATATTTTTAAATGTTGATATGTTTTTTTAAAAACATTTGTTTTAAGTTACTGATTTTTATCATTGGTGTTTTTGCTGTTTCTACTGTGTAATCTTTAATATGGAAAGAGGATGTAATGGAATAAATAAAACATTTTTTTAAAAAAAATTTCCTTCTCTTTATTAGGGTGACTATAACATGACACCAGACAGACATTTGGGGTAAGCACTTTGGATTCAGTGGGAGGAATTGATTTGGATAGCTGATTTAATTCCACTTATTTTGAAGGGGTGTAATAAAAGAAAACTTACGGGTCCATAATTCAATTTCTTTTAAAATACTGCATTTTGATAACAACCCCCCCAGTTGGCAGAGGGTGATGGGTTTCTTTTAGGGGTGGAGAGGAATCCAGCAAGTGGCATATTTAGGTATTGAAACCTTCCATGCTTTGCTTTTCAGGGCTGCCTGGATTGACAAATGCCGCCCCCGACCTGCTGATTTCTGAATCCACATACGCCACCACTATCAGGGACTCCAAGCGCTGCAGAGAAAGGGATTTTTTGAAGAAGGTCCACGAGACCATTTGAGCGTGGAGGAAGGTAGGTGACACCAGGCACCTTGGACTGGATGGCTCCAAAGACAGAACCATCTGCAACGGAAAAGTTCCATTGTGGGCAGAACCCCAGAAGTTGGTTTAGTGAGGGGGGGTAGCGATGTGGAGGGGGCAGTTTTGCTCTTTGGGGCCCACTTTCCTTGTCTTGCAGCAATTTGGAGAAAAGAGGGAAATGGAACAGAAAGAACATCAAATGATGACTGAGGTGGTGGCTTCAGACTGAATCTGGGGGAGAAATTCACAACTGCTTTTGCTGCCTCTGTGCAGAGTGAAGGGCTGAGATATGTTGCACGCTGGCCTAGAGCGAGCAGGCCTAATAGCTTTGTCTCACTTTCCATCTCCATTACGTTCAGAGTTTTGCAGCTAGGTTTAATTCAGCGCCAAGAAAAGTAAATACAGATGGCTGATGCTTTCCTTTAACATCTTTATAAACATAATAAGTAGATTTTTACAAACCAGTTGTAGATTTCTCCAACATGGAGCAAACTCAAGACAGAAACATGTTGCAAGTAACTTCAGTAGCACTCTCAGCTGGGATGATGGTGGGCTGCAGTTTTCCATCTGAAATTAATGCTTGTTTTGTTTTTCTTTCTGTCTTTCTTTCCCCCCCCACCCCTTCCTTCCTTCCTTCCTTCCTTCCTTCCTTCCTTCCTTCCTTCTTCCTTCCTTCCCTTCCTTCCTTCCTTCCTTCCTTCCTTCCTTTCTTTCTTCTTTCTTTCTTTCTTTCTTTCTTTCTTTCTTTCCTTTCTTTCTTTCTTTCTTCTCCCCCCCCCCTCTATCTCTCACTCTCTCTTCCCTCCCTCTTCTTTTTGCTTTCTTTCCCTACAGGTCCTGATCCCAGTTTTTGCTCTGGGCCGGGCTCAAGAACTCTGCATTTTGCTGGAGACCTTCTGGTAGGCAACAATCCTTGGTCTTTTGCCTTAAATCCATTGCTCTTTCCCTGCTGAAAGAAAACCCATCCAGCTTGTAGGAACCTTCACTCCCAAGCATTGTGGTTGGTTTATAGCAGGGGTGTCCAACCTTGGCAACTTGAAGGCTTCAACTCCCAGAATTCCCCAGCTAGCCGTGCTTTAAATCCTCCTCTCCTTCATCCCATTTAAAGCTGAGATAAGGGATGAACTAGCTTTGTTTGTAACTTCATCAATCGTGCAGAACATGGGATGGGAGTGGGGGCCACATAAAAAGAGCAAATGGAGGCAGAGTTCTCACTTTTGCCCCACCTTGGAGTGTGAGAGTCACGTGCTCCCTTTGTCTTCCTTTTCCCCCCCGAGGGAGCGCATGAATTTGAAGGCGCCCATCTACTTCTCAACGGGCCTGACGGAGAAGGCAAACCACTACTACAAGCTCTTCATCACGTGGACCAATCAGAAGATCCGGAAAACCTTTGTCCAGAGGAACATGTTTGAGTTCAAGCACATCAAAGCCTTTGAGAGGACCTATGTTGACAACCCTGGGCCCATGGTATGGATGCAGAGGTGTGAGTGGGGTGGCACTTAAAACCACGGCATGCTTGGGTCAAGGGGATGGGCCAGAATAGGAGAATTTGCTCACCACAGCCAGTTTGCAGAGCAATTCAACAATTCCACTTAATTATTGAAAATAATTTTAAAGAATGCTTTTAATTTTTGTCACTCAGGTTTCATTTTGTCTCTTCTTTGGCATCCTTCAATTATTATATCCCACCATTGGGTAAAATGAGGACCCAGATGGTGAGGGGGCAATATGCCAACTCTGTAAATGGCTTAGAGAGGGCTGGAAAAGCCCTGCATTGCCATTTTTTCAATATTAATGTAACCCTTGTCCCGTGTTGAATTGGCCATGGCAGATTGTCCCGTGGCAATGGCAAGTTGGCTGAGGCAAGTCATTCTAGACTCAGGTTGGCCAGGGAGAGACCATTATGAAATCACCAATTTAATCTTGGATGGGTTGATCTAAGCTCTTCCCTTCACACCTCAACTAGGTTGTGTTTGCTACGCCAGGGATGCTGCACGCAGGCCAGTCGCTCCATATCTTCAAGAAATGGGCCGGCAACGAGAAAAACATGGTAGGAGAAAGACAGCAAGTCTACCATTAAGAAATGAATTGCCCAGAAGTTGTGTTATCCAAACTCTGCTGTTTTAACTCTTGTGTGAAAGTGAATTTGCATTCTGTTGCCTTGAAAGTTCACTTGTTTATGTGTGTGTTTGTGTGGGGAGAGTTAGCTGCTATTTAATTTGTATTCTCAAAGTCATGGCCTGCTGCAATTTCCTTCTGGCTTTTCTCTCCCCAGGTCATCATGCCAGGGTATTGTGTCCAAGGAACGGTGGGCCACAAAATTTTGGGCGGGCAACGGAAGCTAGAAATGGAAGGAAGACAAATTGTGAGTTGAAACCCTCTGGGAGAGGGTGGTGTGTGTGTGTGTGTGTATGTCCAAAAAAACGTACTGATGTTAAGGATCTCTGCTTTTTAAAAATTGGGACAGTTGTTTATTTTATTTTTTTAAAAAGGAGATGGATTGTAATCTGTACTTCCTTACTTTACTATCAATGAAACATTTGTGGAGTGAAGGGATGCAGTAAGGTCCAAAACTACAATCTAAAATGGGGGACAGAATTAAGTGTTGAAGAAATCTTAGCGGTCTCAGCACGGTTCTTCGCTCCTAACTAGTTTGCTACACGTAGGGAGAGTTTTTTTAAAGTAGAAAAACATTCTAAATTGCACAAAAATAGAGGTTGTCGGGCTTGAAAAGGGCACTCAAGCATGTGCTGATTTCTTTTTGGCCTCCTCTGCCTTGCTCCCCAACAGCTGGAAGTGAAGATGCAGGTGGAGTACATGTCCTTCAGCGCACACGCCGATGCCAAGGGTATCATGCAGCTGATTCGGCAAGCCGAGCCCCGCAATGTCCTGCTGGTCCACGGCGAGGCCAAGAAGATGGAGTTTCTGAAACAGAAAATCGAGCAAGAATTCCGTAGGTGTCCAAGAAGGCGGGGATTTGTTGTTGTTGGGCCGCCTTTTGCCCCCCTGAGGTTCGCCAGGGGCTTCTCGAAACACAGAAAGCCTGAATGGGTTTGTTGCAGAAGAAAGACGGAGTTGGCCAAGAAGGGTACCCAGCGCTGGTTCGCAAGTGGGGTGATTGGCTGGTTTCCTGATTCAGTTCTGTATTTCTTGGGAGCAGCAGTGACACTGAGGCACGGTGGCGCAGTGGTTAGAATGCAGAATTGCAAGTTAATTCTACCCACACCCAGAAGTTCGATCCTGACAGGCTCCAGGTTGACTCAGCCTCCCATCCTTCCGAGGGTGGTAAAACGAGGACTTGGATTGTTGGGGGCAAGAGGCTGACTTTGTAAACAGCTTAGAGAGGGCTGTAAAAGAACTGAGAAGTGGTATATAAGTCTAAGTGCTATTACTATCCTTCCCTTCCCTTCCCTTCTTCCTGTTAGAATGCAGTATTGCAGGCTAACTCTGCCCACTGTCAGGAGTTTGATCCTGATGGGCTCCATGTTAACTCAGCCTTCCGTCCTTGTGAGGGTGATAAAAACGAGGACCTGGATTGTTGGGGGCAAGAGGCTGACTTTGTAAACAGCTTAGAGAGGACTGTAAAAGAGCTGTGAAGTGGTATATAAGTCGTGAAGTGCGATTGCTATTAAACAGCCGGACGTTGGCTTTATGGCATGCCGCAGCTACGTTTGGGCAACTCGGTTTTTTTTTCTTTAGCAGAGCCCAGACAGGTATGAGCAAAAGGGCTGGCAGGGTTAAGTCTGGTCTGCTGACTTGGGGCTGGGGATGTCAGCTGCGGTGGCAGACTTTAGGATCGGCAGCAGTTGCTCTGCCTAGATCAGTGGTCGCCAACTGGTGGTCCGTGAGAAAATTTTGGTGGGCCACAAAGAAATGTCCATCCCCAAAGCAATTAATCCAGGCTGCGTGGGAACACAAGGCTTGCATCCCTTGCGTTGCGAATAACATGAGATAGTGAGGGGAGGTGGGTGAGTCTTTGGGACCCTGCAAGGCCTCCTGTTCCAAGAGGCTCTGCCGGCAAAGACTCCTTTCCGGCGGAGTTTGGAGGAGAGAAAGAAAAACTTATGCGGCTTCTGCTGCTTTCGTTGCATGAAGCCAAAAGTCTCTCTCTCTCTGTCTCTCTCCCCCCCTGAGAACAGAGCTTGGGATGGTATCCTGCAATCCCAAATAAAGAATGATTGATCGGTAGGAAAATGGGGTGGGGGAATTTTCTTGCAGATTTGGGGGGGGGGGATTTTTCCCAGGGTCTCTGGTCCATGGGATTTAAAACGATGAATTTGGTAGTCCCTGACACCCAAAAGGTTGGTGAGCCCCTGGCCTAGATTATGGCTAAGGCACTCACCAGCATTGTCAGGCTGCAGTTCTTCTCCTCCTCCCTGGGATCAGACCAGGGATCAGACCAACAGAGCTAACCAAGACCTGGCTTTTCCTTTGCTTGCAGGGGTTCAGTGTTACATGCCTGCCAATGGGGAAACGGTGTCTGTTTTCACCAATCCTAACATCCCAGTGGATATTTCTCTCGGGCTGCTGAAGAGAGAGCTGGCGATTGGTAGGTTTCATGGGACAAAACCCTCCTTAATATCAGGGGAAGGAAACAGGTCCTTGGCTGCTTTTGTGCTCCTCTTGTAGCCTTTTTGGCTTCTGGGCACAGCCTCCCCCACAACTTGGTGCTTCCAAAATAGATTGGGCCAATGGGAGTGGTTATCCAACTGCCTTGGAAGCAGTGGTGGCCTTCAGCCGGTTTTGACCAATTCTGGAGAACCGGTAGCGGAAATTTTGAGTCATTCGGAGAACCGGCTAATGCCCTCCCTGACTAGCCCCACACACCCCGTGGGGCCATGGGGTGAAGTAACCCTGGACTTTGGAATATGTTGGAAAAGAGACCCTGGAGACTGTGGTGCAGGGAGGGAGGATTGGAGGTGGCCCTGCCCTGACTAGCCACCCTCCATTACAGCCTCCAAGGGGCCAAAGGACACGGCCTGGAGGGAAGGAATTTGGGGACCAGGAGCTGGAAACCCAGAGCCCCCCAAAACTCGACTTTTCTTTTTCTCTCTAGGACCCTCACCGGCCTCCAAGAAGCCGAAGCTGTTGCATGGCACCCTGATAATCAAGGATAATGTGAGTGAAGGAAAAATTCCACCTTGCTTTTTCCCAGGGGAAGGGATGTATATGCCTTCATGTGTCTTCATATGTATACGAAGAACCTCCTTCATATGTCTTCATATGTGTATGCTCAGTACTGGAAGGAAAACTCTATAGCACCTGAAGCTTAATCATCAAAAAAAAATTAGAGTGTGTGGAAATGGGTAAATGAACTATGGAATTAAAAGGGAAAACAGACACAGAATACAACGCAGTATGGGAAACATGGTTTATTTGGATAGTTAATAGATATAAAAATAGAAAATGTAAATAATGTATATAATAAATAAGAGGGTATGAAAATATTATGCATTGTAAGTTTGGATAGGACACATAAATGTATATATAATGTCACAGCACTGTTTAATAACTATTGATATTATGTATAAATGGGGAAAAAAATCAATAAAGCATTATTTAAAAAAAATTCAGTTTAGAGAAAAGGAAAGTCCTACACTAAGGCAAGAAAAAACAAAAGGACACCTATAATAGACTGGGTGAAACCAGGCTCAATAGCAGGAACTGGGAGAGGGATCTTGGAGTCTTAGTGGACAACCAGCTAAGTATGAGCCAGCCGTGAGCATCAGCAGCCAAAAAAACCCAATGCAATCCTAAGTTGCATTAACAGAGGGATACAATCAAGATCAATACCACTCTACAAAGCCTTAGTAAGACCACACCTAGAGTATTGCATCCAGTTTTGTTCACCACATAAAAAAGATGTTGAGACTCTAAGAAAAAGTACAGAAAAGAGCAACCAGGATGATGAGGGGACTGGAGGCTAAAACATACCATGAACAGTTGCAGGAACTGGGCCTGGCTGGTCTAGGGAAGAGAAGGACCAGGGGAGGCAGGAGAGCAGCCTTCCAATATATGAAGGAAGAGGGAGAGAAAGAAAAGGAAAGAAAAAGAGAAAGAAAGGAAAGAACCAAAAGGGAAAGAAAGAGTGAGGGAGGAGAGAGAGAAAAAGAAAGGAAGGAAGGAGAGAAAGAAAGAGGGAGAGAAAGAGAGAGCAAGAGGGAATGACTGGAGGCTAAAACATACCATGAACAGTTGCAGGAACTGGGCCTGGCTAGTCTAGGGAAGAGAAGGACCAGGGGAGGCAGGAGAGCATCTTCCAATATTGGAGGGGCTGCCCCAGAGAGGAGGAGGGGGTCAAGCTATTTTCTAAAGCACCCGAAGGTCAGACAAGGAACAATGGGTGGAAACTGACCAAGGAGAGATTCAACTTGGAAATAAGGAGAAACTTTCTGACAGTGAAAGCAATCAATCCATGGAATAGAAGTTATGGGAGCGCCATCACTTCAGGTTTTCAAGAAGAGATTGGACTCCCATCTGTCAGAAATGATGCAGGGTCTCCCGCTTGGGCAGGGGGTTGGACTAGATGACCTATCAGGTCCCTTCCAACTGATCATCTGGTTATCTGATTTCTTTCCTCTCCTGTGGAGAGCGAGATTTCCTGTCCCGCAGCCTTTGGCCCTCGATGCTGCAGCGCGTGAATTGTAAAGGGTTCTTCTTTGCTCCTTTTGGCTCACGGACAGAGTTTCCGCTTGGTTTCTCCCGAGCAAGCCCTGAAGGAGTTGGGCCTGGGGGAGCACCAGCTGCGCTTCACCTGCCGGATCCACTTTCAGGACCCCCGCAAGGAACACGAGACCGGCCTGCGTGTTTACAACCACCTGAAAAGGTGAGCGCACTCGGGGTAGGGACCAAACCAGGGAGGGAGAGGATTGGTAGGAGCCGCTATCCGGCCCACCTTGAGGACTTGAAATTTGGTTTGGTTGGAAAGAGAAAACTCACCTTCGTTGAAACCCGCTTCGATATCTTGTCACGTTAAATGACACTTGGAATATATGAGACAAATGGGATTGAATTGAAGCAGGTATCTTGGCCTTGTTGAGGTGCGTTGGCCTAGAAATGGAGCTCTTACCTCCCAATCAGGAGGCTGTGAGTTTCATCCTAGGCAGATATTTCTCTGTTTGGGCACAGTGAGAATATATCTGCTAAACAAAACTCTGCATTGGGGACGGGAAGGGCAGTCAGCCAGTAAATACTCCGTTAGCTCCGTTCCACGGGGGATTATGGGGTCATTAAAGGACAGTGATGATCTTGGGAAGAGAAGCAAGGATTGATTGCAATAGAAGTTTGTGAGGAGTGGAGTCAGTCTTTGAGGCCCTGTGAAAAGTTTGGGAGGGATTCAGCTCGTGGCCATTTTCTCCCTCAGCGCCTTGAAGGATTATTCCGTCCAGCATCTCTCAGACACCTCCATCATGGTGGAGTCCATCTTGATCCAGGTTACGGTGCAGTCTGAGGACCCCGCCACCAAGCTTCTGCTGGTGTCCTGGACGTACCAGGTAAGGTTTTAAATCTGATTTGATGAGGGGAGACGTACAAAGGGGTGGTTGAAATGTTAAGTCTGCCTTCATTTGTTAACAAGAACTTCTGAGTGTCAACTAAAAAGATACTCCTTTGGTCTTTTTAGCTGCCAGAAAAAGGGAGTGGGGGGAAACAAGGCATTCCTTAAATGCCTAGATAATCAACTCGGCAGCCCAAAGCTGTTGGAGCATAAGAAGGTTATTGGAGAGCATGATGGATGACTCTTGGAGAGGGATGTGTCCCATTGGAGAAGTCACATCCAGGGCGTGGAGGGAAAGACCAGGGTCAAGGGGGATATGTATGATGTAATTTAGTATCGGCTGCACCCAGCTCAACGCCAACATGGCCACTTCTAATAAATCAATTTTCTTTTCTCTGAGATGCGGCCAGAGACTTTTGATTTGAATGAGAGTGAATTTGTTGGAGCCCTGACAGCCAGCCAATACTAAATTACGCTGACACTGGCACTAAGTTTCCAGCTGCCGGTGATCTATACCTTGTCGCACCCCAATAGTCTGCCTACGCGAACCTGGAACGGCCTTCCCCAATTTAGGTTTTTTCCCCTCCAAAAGTTCAGGACTTCGTTTCCCAGAGTCATCAGTGAAAGTTACTGAGGAATTCTGGGAGTTGAAGTTCACAAAGCAAGGGCCACAACAGGTAATCCTTAACTGGCCACTGTTTGTTTAATGACTGTTCGAAGTTAGGGCAGCACTGAATAAAAGCGACTTAATGGCCGTTTTCCATGCTTACGACCATTGCAGCACTGGGGTCATGTGATTAAAATTCAGGCATTTGGCAAACTGGATCCTTTGCGACAATCGTTTGCAACCTTCTGACCATCCAGGTTAATGGGGAAGCCAGATTCACTCCACAGTCGTATTACTCACTCACTTAACAACTGTAGTGCAAGAAAGGTGGTAAAACGTGCCCAAACTCAACTCACCAGCTTTAGCAACAAAAACGTTGCACTCAGTTGTGGTCGTCAGTCAAGGACTACACATATTGAAACCCCGGATCTGGGTTCTGTGTGCAGGATGAAGAAATGGGGAGCCACGTCACGTCTCTGCTGAAGAAAGCCCTGCCTCAGATTACAGGATGAGCCTCTGGGTGCCTCCAGCTGCTGCCACAGACCTTTAACCACCGAGAAGGGCAGGTTTGCACACGAGGCAAGTTGTGTGGGTTGACAGAAAAGGGGGAAAAAAACCACAACACTTTTATTGTATGGTTTTAGTCGTCGCTGGGGGTTTTGGGGAACTTCTTACCCATCTTCCCAGCACTTTTTCTCCTCTTAGCCCCCTTCCCAATCCTCTTGTTTCATCTTCCCTTCTGTCTATCTGCCTCCTCAATCCCCTTTCCTTTTCCTTTTTTCTTTTGGCCCACCTGCTTTCTGCCCAAACAATATGGCCTCGTGTTCTCCTTTGCAAAGAGCTGCGTGCCCCCAAAACACAACATTTTGGGCACAGGACACTTCTGCGCGCAGGACAATCCCTGCCCCCAATATGAGCCTCACCTCCTAGAAGGAGCAGCGTAAATACTCGTGTTTTCATCTCTTCTGTTTTAATAAAGACTTTTACTTTTGGTATTATTGGTCCTCCTGGTCACAGGTGGCCAGCCTCCAAGCCCCAGGCATATCTTGTGAGAAAACGCCCTTGATGCAGGGTTAGAAATAGTCTCACCAGGCCTCACAATCAAGGAACAAGGTTCAGATCTCTTCCATTACATCTTGAGACCTTTCAGAGCCTCAATATCAATTCTGTATTTACAGGGATTAAAGGCACTTTGGCTGTCTTAAAACAAAACAAACCTCAGTTGCTGTTTAGCTGAGGGAAGGTTGCAGGAGAAACCCGATCTGTGTCCTTGTTTCTCTGATCCAGACAAAATCTACACTCCAGCCTCCCAAAAGCTTCATTTAACGTGACCATTAATCCCTTTTTCAACGTGACCATTTTAAACACACCCGCCCCTCCCAACCAAAGACAATACTCTTATTTTAAACGTCCCACTGATCTGGAAAGCCAGGCAGGAAGTAGCCCCTCTCCAAAGCCCAAACTTGAACACTTGGAAATTAAACCTTTTGCCAAATGACACCCCCGGCGAACTTGCTTGGCGCCTCCATCGGTATCGCCTTGTTGACAGCCGGGCTCAGCACCACTCTCTGGTTGGGGCGTTGTCTGCAGCCCCCACTAATGGTGTAGACCTTGGATGTTCGTTTCTGCCAACGCAGCTGGCAGGGCCACCACTTGTTGACCAAGGTGTAGTAGTACAAGAGAGGGTTCAGGCAGCAGTTGACGCTAACCAGGGCTAAGGTGACCCGGCGGAGCTGGTAGATGGAGGAGGCCAAGGGGCAGTTCTGGATGAGACCGAGGCGCATCAGGAGGTGAAGGAGGTGGGTG
Source organism: Hydrophis major (assembly GCA_033807585.1). Taxonomy (NCBI): domain Eukaryota; kingdom Metazoa; phylum Chordata; class Lepidosauria; order Squamata; family Elapidae; genus Hydrophis; species Hydrophis major. The sequence continues at coordinate 13,239,288 of CM066342.1, read as the reverse complement.
AGGTGGAAAGGGAGGAAGAAGAAAATGCAGATGAAGAGGATGAGATAGATAGTGTTTAGGGCCTTCCTTTTGAAAGCGCTCTCCGAGATGTGGGAAATTCGCCAGGCGATCAGAGGGTAACTGATCAGGATCACCGCGAAGGGGATGAAAAACCCAAAGAGGAGCACGCAGACGTTGTAAGGTAGCATGCGCTTCTTCCAGGAAGCTTCCCCAAAGCTCTCAAAGCAGAGCTGGGCATGGCTGACGTTGGTGCCGAGGGGGCCCCCCAGGATCAGAGAGCTGGCGGTGCCCAGCCCGACTGCCCAGAGGATAACCGCGATCAGGGTGTAGTGGCCGCTCTTGACCCGCACGTACGCCAAGGGGTGCAAGACGGCCATGTAGCGGTCGATGCAGATGGCGGTGAAGAAGGCCACGCTGAGGTAGATGTTGAGGAAGTACATGCTGCCCGTCACGCGGCAGGCTATGTCTCCGAAGGCCCAGTTGTTGCGGTGGAGGTGGTAGTGGATCTTGAAAGGCAGGATGCAGATGAACAAGGTGTCCACGATGGCCAGGTTGAGCAGGTAGACATAGGAGCGAGGCGGGCGCGTGACCCAGCAGGTCAACAGGCAGAGGGCGGCCCCGTTCTCCAGCAATCCCAGCACGAAGACAGGGATGTAGACGGCAGGGAAGAGGAAATATTGGAAGTCGGCCCGAAGGCTGCACCCCTGGCTGGCGTTGGCCGCCGTCTGGTTTTCCATCTTCTCCCGGAGCAGGATTCGTACCCGCGGCCTCGTCTGCCACAGGAAGCCTCTCAGCCCATCATCATGCCGGGAGCAAAGGCAGCCGGACCAGCTCAGCTCTGCAGTCCAACCTCCAATCAGCTTGGGGAAAAAAGGAGGGAAGCCGGATTTGAGGAAAGCGCTTTGCAAAATTTTAAAAAAGAAATTAAAAAAACAAACCAAACCCCACTGGCTGGCTGCATTCCTGCAGTTGGGATTGAGCTAGCCTGACTTTGGCTCAGTTTTTGGTGGGAGTGGGCAAAGCAAAGTACTGGAAAAGGTAACTGCCCCTCCCCCCCCAAAGTCTCTAACCCTCTTTAGACATCGGACATCCCCAGTCACGGTCCTGCACCCGTTTGCAGAGAAGAAAGAAGACGTTCCTAGCAAGTTTTGGGGCAAAGTTTTCAAGACTGTCAAAATCTTTAATGAGGGGGGTGGGAGAGAAGTAAAGAAAGGATGATAGAAACTCTCAAACTGTGGCAAAAGGTTTATTTTAAAGGGAGCCTTTGTGCATTTTCACCGCCATTAAAAACAAAACATACACACACACACACACATTAAAACTTACCGGTTTGCATCTGTCTTTAGCCCTCCTGGTATTTTATGAAGATATCTGAGCTTACTTTGGTCTCCTTTTGACTTTTAGGAGGTTGCCTTCCCCTGCCCTCCCCCTCACGCGTCAACCTTTTGTGCAGGAAGCAGGGGAGAGTCACTTGGTTGTTGTGGTTTGCAAAAATGCAACCGAGGCGGCAAGAAAATACACAGATCAGTGTTACGGGGGTGACATTTCACCCCCCCCCCCCCCAAGATTTAAGAGCAGAAAAACCAAAGTGTTTATAGACTTTATGAGATCTCCATCCTGATAAGGGGAGGTGGGGAGTGACAAAATTCACTCTTTCCACAGTTGTCTAGTGTTTTGACATGTAAAAGCGTGATTTAAGTCTATATTCTGCTACGATACATTATTTTGAAAGAGAGTCTTAAAAAAGTGTTTGGCAACCCAGCGTGGTTGTGTGGCACAAGTGAAAGCTGGCAACGGTTTCTACTTTGCTGGTGGCTGGAAACCAAAATCTATACCAAGCAGCAGTTTCTTGATTTATTACTAAGGACTAGAGACTTAAATTCAGCTGAGGATCTCAAGATGGTACTTTACCCGGGGGTGAATTATCGGCAGAAGACTTGAAAGGCGAGGCCCTTAAGGTGGTATACGCTCGCAAAACAGGCATGGAGAACGCAGAAGTAGCCCTAAGAACTGGAATATCACGGCATTCTCCAGGATTGTGGAAAATTAGTGCTACAAACGCTCATGAACAAACTGCGTGTATCTCACCTGTTAGTAAGACAGTTACTCAAGGATTGCAATCCAGACTTCGAGATCACATGGCCGATCCCAGATGGGTAACTGAAAAGGTGAGGGAGGATTTAAAAGGGATTTATTTTTTGCTTTACTGAGTGCATAAATCCTGTTTTTGACTATGTGGGATGCAACACAGCAGGAGCAGCCTTTTAAAAAGGGTGTTTTCAACAGCCGCCCCCCCCCCCATCTGAGAAGGAAGCAATTAAATCTGAAATCATTTGGAGTCCGTTCCTTTCCCAGCTGTCCCGAAAAGGGATCGTTTCTCGGCACAGATGTACTCAAATTTCGGATTAGGCAGGTTTATTAACAAATGCCTGCAGAGCGTAAGAAAAGAAGAAATTTTATTTATTTATTTCCTCCGGCAATGTATATAAACCCTAGGCAGAAAATTAATACTTCACGTCAATCTTCTGTCTCCAAGTCTGCAAGACAGAGAAGGGAAAAAGAAAACAAACTTGAGAATTACGGAATATCAGCAGCTGGAAAACGGAGCAGGGAAATGCTTTCAAGCTCATCTCGGAGACAGCTTCAGACAAATCCTGGATGTCATCCCCAGTTCTGCTCCCCTTCCCCACCAATTGCAATATAGGGGAGATAACCCTCCCTGGCAGGGCTGCTGTTGGGAGGACTGGGGTGCAAAAAAACTTGAAACAGAAAAACAATATTGTCAACTTCAGCTGTTGGAGCTGGTCCCAGGTGATCATGAGGACTAGAAACGAAACATCCCAGATGCTCACCACTTTGGTAGTACTCCACATGCTTGAGGAAGAGTCCGTACGGGGGCGCTATGGTGTTTGGGGGATAAGCCATCAAGTCCCGGGCTGCTAGGAGTTCTTGGATGTGGTGCGGTTGTAGCCGGGACTGGCCCACGGCTACCAGTGCCCCGACCATCCGCCTCACCTGGAATGAGAAGAGTTGAAAACGCCAAGAGTTCCAGAATCGGCACAATTGGGGGAAATGGGGGATTGGAAACATGGAATATGGGAGGGTCCATCAGAAGCCATTTAGTCTGACAACCCCCCCCCCCGAGAAATAGCCATTTGTTAGACGGAAAAGCCAACTTGGCTTATCTCAAATCCCTCTTTATCGGGAAACAAGTTTTTCCTGAATCTTCACCCCAAGTCCCTATTGGATCCCAGTTTATCCCCTCTTCAACGAGACTTGGGAGAGTTAACACTTAACAACTGTTTGTTTAGTGATCATTCCAAGTTTCAAGTGCACCGAACAAAGTGACTTATGACCGTTTTTCACAATTAACGACCATTGGGGATTGCACGTGCATGCGTGGGGGGGGACAAATTGCTTTCTGGGTGCTGGTGAAAACGCGCGCCCAATTTTTGGCCCAAGAGCCCCAAAAGGTTAGCCAGCACTGTCCTAAGCTAAGCAGCCCTAAGATCTTCCTTCCTGTTTGCAGCCCACAGGTCGTCTGCGGCCTGCCTGGTGTGCTTGCGGAGGACGTGCAGTGTGAAAACACACCCCTCTGGCTCCCTTCCCCTCAGTGTACAAAGCACCACAACGTGGCTGCAAGCGAAGCAGTGACCCATTCACCCCCGATTCCCCCAAAGCTCCCAAGGCAGCCTTCCCCGCAGGGGCGTTGTGAAGGAAGAAGGCGCGCCCAGCGGCCTTCAACCCAACCCAAGGTCAGCTCAGTCAGTGGTGGGGATTCAAAAACTGGTTTGGTGGGTGTGTTTTGCGCGTGGGCGTACGCTTTTCATGCGCGTGCCAAACGCCCATTTTGCACAGGCATCAGAGGGCTTGCAATTCACCTCCTGCAAGCCTGCACTCTCCCGGTCACTTCAGCTACGACACAAAGCAGCTGCACTTCAGCAGAGGCTAAAGGTGATATGGGAGCCCAAGGACAATCAGTTTGATCTCCGCTACCGGCTCAGTAGAACCGGGCCGCACCGTAGAATAGCCACCCCTGGGCTCAGGGCTTTGGGAAAAGCAGCTCAGCAAAGGAGGCGAGACTGCTACTCGCCCAGGTTCCCTGGCATCCTTTCAACCAGCCGCCACAGCTCAGCTCTTGCAGGTTGCAAAGGGCCTCGTTTGCCGCCCACCCGCCATTGAGGGAGGCAGCCGAGGCCCAGGAGCGTTTTGGCAGCTGGTTGCAAAGCTATTTCCAAGCAAGCAGCAAGACGGGGTGTGTGTGGTGGTGCTGGTGGGAATTGAAACCCCTGAAGGCTTTTTGTTTTTTGACTTTTTAGTTTTGCATGTACCGTCTGAAAACAGGCAGGCACTGCCAGCAATGAGAGCTGCCGCCTCCTCTCCTTGTGGCTTAACTAAATGTAGGCGATTGCTTCCATGAGAGCCGGCCTCACTACCTCCCTCGCCTCTGAATCATCCACAACGTGATTCATTTATTCTACCTAAGTATGCCTTGGGTGTGGGGGGGGGAGGTCTGTCGAGAGGCACCCATCTGTATTTTCACGGTGGGCTGTTTGCCAGATGGCCTCATGTGGGCCCCAAGCAAGACACTCCTGGGCTGGCTACTTTGGCATTGAAGTCCGGTTGCAGGAGTTGGGTATGTCTAGTTTGATGAAAAGAAGGACCATGATTAGCAGTCTTCCAATATCTCAGGGGCTGCCCCAAAGAGGGAGTCAAGCTATTCTCAGGGGCTTGGTATGCCAGCCTCAGGTGTCAGTGGCCAGAATAGACGGACGGCAGAGTGGACAACGGCTGGCACCCTTGTGTTCACACTGGATGAGGGGAGAATTTATGTTCCTGTCCCACCTCAAACATCGGATGCAAAGGGGCCTCCAGCCCAACCTGTGACATAGATGGGTGCATATAGAATAGAATAGAATAGAATAGAATAGAATAGAATAGAATAGAATAGAATAGAATAGAATTCTTTTATTGGCCAAGTGTGATTGGACACACAAGGAATTTGTCTCGGTGCAAATGCTCTCAGTGTCCATAAAAGAAAAGATACATTCGTCAAGAGTCAGGAATCATCAGGTACGACACTTAATGATAGTCATAGGGTACAATAAGCCATCAAATCATACTAGGAAACAGTCAATATGTATGTTTCTCCTTCATTCTGCTGCTCCTCAGCCATTCCCAAGGCCCTTTGGCTTCTCCCCTGCTCCTTCTCTCCCTCTTTCCCCCTCTCTGGGATGGGCAGGTGGATAAACCCCCATAGTTCTAGGTCACCCCACTTGGATTTCTAGATCATCATGAGAAGATCTGCAGGTCCAGCTCTTTGGGGCAGATGGGAAGGTGGAAAACGTGGTTTGGCAGAGTGGGTCTCCCACAGAAAAATGCAGAGGCAGACCAGAGGGTTTGGGGGGAGGGTCCCAACCCCCAAAGGACTCCCCCTTCCATGTGCTCAAGAAGTAACACCCTAGCCCATTTTAAGAGGGAAGAGCATGCTTCTAAATTCACCTCAGCAGATTGCCACCGCTCATCCAGAAACATTTGTAGTCTCAAATTGCAAATGGAGACATGGGTACTCTATTTTTCTTATCTTCATTTTTAAGTGTTTTGGTTTTATTGTATTGCAAACAGTTGCTGGGATGCATCCACAGGTTCGATGTACTTGTACAATGACAATAAAGTTATTCTAATCCTAATTTGGAGAGGAGCCCAATTCCCCCCTTATTTCTAGGATGTGGGTTTTGGGGGCCTCTCCCTTTAAAGGGTTATTCTCCCCCCCCAAATAAAATGGAGGGGAGGGAAATACAAGATTTTTCTTCTCTTTGATCCTCCATCCCCATTTGAAACACTTTGGTTTATTTATCACTTTACTTATTATTAAACTTGTATCCTGCCCACCTTCCCATTTCCATCTCGCCCCCTCCTGCACCCTGCAGACGATCCATTAATTAGCACCGATGATTAATCAGCACCCAGCTGCCTTTTTGTGCCCCTTCCTCTCTCCGTTGAGGTTGGATTGACACCCCCTGTCTTCCTTCTCCAGGAGGCGAGAGAGCCGTGCCCCAACAGAACCACCACCATCGGAAAGGAAACCGCTGCCTCGGGCAGAGTTGCAACAGCTGGCAAGAGGAGAAGAGGACGTGGTGGAAGACTTGGATTTTTCCGATGGAAACTGACGGATGGATAGATTTTTTTGGGTGGTGGTGGTGTAACTGGACAGCTGTTGCCACTTGTGGAGGGCTGAGGAAGGGGCTGCATTGTTCCAACTGGCCCTAAAGCCAAGTTGATGCATTGAAGGGAAATGCCAGAAAATTTTGTCATCCAGCAGGGGAGCCTAAAAAGACCACAATGGCTGCAAAAAAAACCCCTGCCCCTTTAGAATAATAATAATGGGGGTTCTTAAAACCATCTCAAAACAAAACCATCTTTAAAAAATAAAAAGCCAGGCCAGCCTTCAATGCTGCCCCTTCCTCTTCTGGAGGCCAATCCCAGCCACCCAGCGCTGGAAACGCAGAGATGGAAGACCAACGTGCCACCACATTTTGTGGCTTGGCTCTTTTCCTGCAAGTGACCTGATTTAAAACTCTTGGGACCAAACAACAACAGGAAGAGCTGGACTGGCAGCACAATGCATGCTTTGAATCCCCCACTGCCCCCAATTCCCCTATTTTTATCTCTGTATGGGAAGGGATCGTGTGTGTTGGCTTGTAAAAACAGCCTCTTGTGCATTTCTTTCGGAGGCCTGGATCTCTCTGCACCGAAACTGCAGCGGGCAAAACGGCCAGATCCCGATGGAGAAACGTTCTTCCCTGCGGCTTTCACTGCATTGTGACCCACGCACGCCTTTCTTCGCCGCCTGTGTGGTGCCCACCAGGAACTGAGACCCCCCCAACACACACTCACTTGTTACTTGAGGTCACCAGACAGATCAGGTCTAGAATAAGGAGCTAGCAAGTCTTGTTATTGATTGTTATTATTGATCCACAACATAGCCAGGATCTCTGTAATTTGAAGGGAGTCTTTAAGTCTTCAGCTTGGCTAAACAACCATGTTTGGTGGTTTATGGAGATAGGCTTGAAGCCCAAGAGCCCTTAAGTGTTAAATTTAATTTAAGTGGTAAGCTTTTAAGCTGTGGCTGGTGGGGTCAAAGGCTGTTGTCAGCCTTTGCCTTGGGTAAGGACCAGGAGAGTTTATCTGGTAGGATTGTGTACAGCAAGTTCAGATAGTAGGACAGAGTTGAGGTGTCAGAAAAACTAAGATCAGCATTTTTCAATCTTAAATTGAAGGTGTGTGGACTGCAAATCCCAGAATTCTCCAGCCAGTCGGTTTGGGAAATTCTGGGGGTTCATATCCATACATCTTGCTAAGGCAGAGGTGTCCAAACCTAGCAATTTTAAGACATCCACAAGTCTTAAAGTTGCCAAGTTTGAGGACCTGTATGCTAAAGGATGGGAAACCTTGATCTACTAGGGTCATGTATACCACCCCCCCCTCCAAGTAGGTCTGGACTTGAACTCTTGCTTTCAGAAAGCCAATTGGAAAGCTTTTGGAAGGGTGGACTTTAACTCCTAGAATTCTGCAGGAGAATTTAAGAATTGTGGGAGCTGTAATCCATCAGTTTGAAGATGCAACTTTCCAATGGGAGGGTTTTCAGTTGCCAGGATTCTTAGCAATGGTGGCTAGAGAAGCTTAAGATGTCCCCTTTCCCCCAAGACACCAGATTGGCTGCCATTCAATCTCTGGTGTTCTCCAGCACACAGAGTGGAGAATTCAGGGAATTGAAGATGAAAGTCCCATGTTCTCAAGGGGGATTTGGTGTTAAGCTGTCAGTCTAAAAATTCCCAGAGCTCAGCAAGAGGGGTGTTGCATTAAGGGAATCAAAGTTAGTGCCCCAATTCCAGATGGAAAGTCAACAGATGCACTCCAGACGTCTCCAGCTTATTTTCTATATTCTGGGAACTTAAATACAAGTTTTTTGGTTGAACTTAAGCCCCCAGAATGCTTAGCAAAGTCACTGGAGAATTGTGGGAAATGGAGTCCACCCATTTGGGAGTCTTGGGTGTTCTGGGGATGTGTCTTTTCTCCCACAGCTTTTTGTACATTAGGAATTAGGGGGCTGGAGGTCCACATAACTCATGCACAGAATTGGGGCTCCCCAGGATTCAGAGGGCTAAGGCTACAGAATTCTGGGAATTGAGGCTTCTTGACTTAATCTTCCTCCTTCCCCAATGGGTGCACCTCAACTCTTGAGAACTTCCCTTGTTTTAGGGTCTCCAGGGGTTCTTGGCCTTGGCAAATTTAGGTGGGTGGACTTCAGCTGTAGTTAGAAGTCTGCACAACTTAAAACTTATCAAAGTTGAAACCTTTTTATGTGTAAGGTCTTCCTTGTGCTTCATTGGGTGTCATGCATGCTCCCTCCCCCAATCTTCCCAGCGCCTAGGCAGGTGAGCCAGAAAATCCAGGTGAGTCAAGTCTGCAGTTCCTCCCCTTGTTCTAAGCAGGTGTGCACAATTTATTCCAAATCTTGGAGTTAATTTCAAACAATACACATTTGTGCATGCCTACTTCTAGCAATGGGTGCACAGAGAAGGTCTCTGTGCATGGTGGGTCACCCTCAGGAGATGGGAGAAAGGCCAGGAGCCAGCCATGTCATCAGGGAGGCTGGCAGGGAGGCCCTAGGAAGGCCTGGGGCATCCAAGCCCCCCAGGGCATCCCCAGAGCCTCTCTTGCCAGCTTCCCTTGTGCCACGGTTGAAGCGGAGGGCTGGTGGGGACTGGGGGAGGCGGAGAGATGGGGCTGGGGTGCAGGTGGGCTGGGCGGAGAGCGGCTGCCCAATGTCCTTGGCTCTCAGGGTGGCACTTTGGCCACTCCAAGGGACATTGGCAAGCCATTCTCATTGGCCCATCACACCCACCCCATGTCCCATGGGCCTCCCTCAGTCCCCATCAATGCCTTTGGCTTCAATCCTGGCCTAAAAGGGGCCCTGGGGGGGGAAGGGGGGGCCTGGGAGGAGGGGTGGAGCACATAGCCCTCCCTCTTCCTAGGACCTCCCTCCCCCTGGGCCCCTTTAAGGCCAGGATTGAAGCCAAAGGCAGGGGGGGCAGGGAGGTGGGGGGATAAGGGGGAAGGGAGGGGGGAGGGGGGGATAGGGGGAAGGGAGGGGGGAGGGGGGGATAGGGGGAAGGGAAGGGGGGCGGATAGGGAGGGGGGGAGGGGGGGATAGGGGGAAGGGAGGGGGGGATAGGGAGGGGGGGGAGGGGGGATAAGGGAGGGGGCCAGGATCAGAGTGGGGGGTGTATTGCTTGTTTTTTTGAACTTTAATAAAAGGTTGTCTCTCCTGCCATCCTGGGTGTTTCTTTCCCCCCCTACACCCCTCTCCCTCCCCACCCCCACCCTCCCAGCCCTCCCCCCCCCTCCCCCCCCCCAGCCCTCCCAGCCCTCCTCCCCCCCCTCCCCCCCCCAGCCCTCCCTCCCCTCATTTCCCTCCCTCCTCTGGCCCCTCCCATCTAAGGCCCCAAGGGGGGAACCAGGGAGGGGCAGACCCTGGGTGCCCCCCCCCAGGTCTACTGGGCTGAGAGGCCCGTCCCCATCTTCCCAGGGCTTTCCTCTTCCTCCCTCCCCCCCCAGGAGGGCTGCTGGAGGAGGTGGGGGCAAGGCAGGCCCTGGAAGGTCAGAGGCAGGCTGGGGAGGGGGCTCCTCCTCTCCTCTTCCCAGCCCCCTTGGTGCCATGCTGGCAGAGACTCGGCAGGGAAAGGGAGGCCCAGAGAGGGGGGGGGATTGGCAGGCTCCCCCCCTGGCTTTTCCAGGGAGGCCTTTGCCCCTGGCCTGCCAATGTCCCCTCCCTCCAGCCCAGGACCCTCCCATTCCCCCCATTGCCTGGCACCAGGGGAGCTGGGAAGGGAAGAGGAGGGGCAGAGGGAGGAGCCCCTCCCCAGCCAGCCTCCAACATCCTCCCAAGTGCCTCCCTCTCCCCCACCTCCACTTAGCCCCCAGCAGCCCTCCTGGGGCAGAGGGGGGGAGGAAGAGGTGAGGGCCCTGGGAAGATGGCGGGGGCCACCCCAACCCTGCAGACCTGGAAGGGGGGCACCCAGGGCCTGCCCCTCCCTACCTCGGTCCCCCCCTTGAGGCCAAAGATGGGGGGGCAAGAGGAGGGAGGGAAATGGAGGCGCTGGGAAGTTGGGGGCTGCAGGCAGGCCAGCTCTGGGGGGGGCTCTTGCCAACCCACTCTAAGGCCTGCCTGCCCCCCCCATCTTCCCAGCACCTGTGCCCTCCACTTACCCTGTTCTTACCTGTTCTCACCTGTCCTCGTCGCCATCTGGTGTGGTTCCCACAACTGGTTGCCCTTTTATTTCATACTTACCCCTTTGCTCTAAGCTGGCTGATTAGGCCAGGCTGGACTCCCAACTCCCAGAATTCCCCAGCCAGCATGCTATGCTATGCTATTTCTATTCCAACCTTCCAGATGGTCGTGGGGTGGAGACAGCTGGCTACTTAAGCCTCCTTTGGACTTTCCAGGGACACAAGCTGCTCTCTCTCCTGCCTTTGCCACCAGAAGGGGCTGTTGGCACTTCAAATTCATTTTAAAATTTCAAAGTTAAGAGGCTGCTCTCATATCATAGAAAGGCAACTTCCTCTCGGGACGAGAGGCAAAATGGTGAAAAAGACCATGTAAACATAGTGTCTAGTTGGAAAAAATTATCCCTACCTGTTTGTACAGGAAGGATCGGCTTACAAACTCTAGTTCCCAAAACTTCAGGTTGCTGGAGGTGGAAAAAAACACAACAGGCACAAAGGCAACATTAAAATCTATAGAGAGAGAAAGACGCTGATTTACTATCTATTTATTTATTTTCTGTGCTGCCCATCCTCTCTACAAGGTGACTCCTTTTCTGTCCTTCCCTGGATCAGTGCAGGTTATCTGCTCAGGAAATCCTCTGTGGACAGAAGCAATCTACCTCTCAAATGCAACGAGGAAGAATAATCTGGAATTTAACCCAAAGCCTCTATAAAATTGGGAAGAGGTGGTTGGATTCAGGAGATTGCCAAGTCTGCCTGTCTTTTCACCTGTCAAGGAATCTGCATTTATCTACAGATTGGGACTTCCTGGTCAAAACCAGGAAATCTTTTCTTTTCCTTTCCTTTCCCTCTCCAGACAGGACTAATGGAGAATTGTAGTTCTGAAACCACAGGTTTCCTTTCTGGAGCAAACTGAACACTTGCTGTGCTGTGATCCAGTCTCAAACCTGCTTCAGAAATGTTTTACTAATGCCGGGGAGAGATTTCAGGAAATGGCCTCTGAAATAATCTTCAGGTCTAGGAACCTGATTTCTTTTGAAGGCCCCCTTCGTTTTCATCATTTCAGCAACAGGCCAAAAGGGGGATTTTGTAACACAATTCAGAAACGGGTGTGTGAAAATGTAAGTTATCATTATGTACCAATGTTGTAATCTGGAATCCTGTTGCTCACATGAAGAGATATGTAAAAAACAAAAATAAACAGCTTTTATTGAAAAGAAAAAAGAAATGTGTGTGTATGTGTGTGAAATCTTATCTTCTGCCTCAGTTTACCTCCTCGAACTCTTCCCTAACACCATTTTTTAAAATGCTGAGAACATCCTTTTTTCAGACCGACTCGAACCACGGCTGAAGCCCCTTCGACTGCAACAACCGTCAGCAAAACATTCCCACCCAAATTCACCTTCAAGGTCATGGTGGGTTAATCCATAAAGGCTAAGAGGACACCCCGTGTAGAGGGGCAGTCTACCTGGGACTGCCCTGCTGCCGCTGCTGTTGGTTTGCCTTATGGTGCACAGCCAGAGCAAAGCCGGCATTAGAAGAAACTTTGGTTTGATGATGAATTAATTCCCTGCTGTCAATTTCTGAGCGGAGGCCGGGCAAAAGCGTCCGTGGGTGGAGATGTCTCAGCAGAGATAAACTGCCAACCCCAGAGAGAGAGAGAGAGAGAGAGAGAGATGGATCCAGCTAGGAAAAACTCCCTCTGAAACTCATGGATCCAACCACGAGGACTTTTTCTTCCCGGATCACGTGGAAATGCCTCCCTCAGTCACCAGGTGTCCCTCCCTCCCACCACCTGTCAGGCTGAAGCAGCCCTGAAGGGAAGCTATAACCACAATGCAAATTCAAATCCATCCATCCATCCATCCTTCCTTCCTCCTCCTCCTCCTCCTGCATTCAGATGGCTTTCAGGTTTTTGAAATCCAGCCCTTAAGGGTGGGAAAAGTGGGGCCCCACCTGGAAAGAAAGCCCTCTGTTTAAAGTAAACCCTGACTTGGCCCTCTCGCTCAAAGGTGAGTTGCCATGGGGGTGTTTCAGGGTTTGCAGGAAGGAACTGGACCCTCTTCCCTGCAGGTAGAAACCCAGTTCAAGTCGCATTCGTCTTCCCAACTCTAGCAATACCGATAGCACTAAGACTTACATACCGCTTCACAGGACTTTTAACAGCCCTCTCTAAGCAGTTTTACAGAGTCAGCCTCTTGCCCACAACCATCTGGGTCCTCATTTGACCCACCTCGGAAGGACGGAAGGCTGAGTCATCCTTGAGCGTGGTGGGATTCGAACTGCCAAATTGTAGGCAGCTGATAGTCAGCAGAAGTGGCCTGCAGTATTGCATTCTAACCACTGCGCCACCAAAGCTCCAACAAGCTAGCTTTCTCTGTGCAGAGATGGAATCCTCTTTCATTGGTATCTTCCTGGCATCTCCCAATCTACAGCGATGTCTTCCAAGAGCCGCATGGCTTGTGTGTGTGTGTGTGTGTGTGTGTGTGTGTCTTGTGGCCCTGCCCACTCCTTACCTAACTGCTCCCACCACAAGCCCAGTCTGAAACAGTCACAAGACACCGCTTTGGAAAAACCACCCCCAGTCTTCGCCTTTCGGAAGCCACTCTGACAGACAAGTTTCTAGTCCTTAGGTTGGCAGCGAAGTTGGCAAACCCTCTTTGGAGTGTGAACTTCCTGACACTGAGCTTCAGGAAAATAGAAGACCTTTCAGGACCACAGAGAGGTCTTGTACTTTTTCCCATCTCACGTTATGGTTAAATCCTTTAAAAAAAAAAAAAAAAGCTGAATTTCTTAGATGCAAATTGCCTTAATGCCAAACACTCGAAGGAAGATTTCTTCTCCTTGGGAGACGTGTTCATTTGAGATCTTCCTGGTTTCCTTTTTGGTCCATATTTGTCTTCTCCTCTCCTCTCCCCCTTTCCTGCTCCCTGACACCCCCTCAAGATTGATGCTTGTCAACCTGGGCATTTCAAAGCCATCTCTTAAAAAAAGCTTTTCGCCACTCATGCAAAACCTGGGTTACAAGCAATCGCTGCGTTCACACAAGAGGGAACACCCAGGCGGAACGCCGGGAGTCTTTGACTGGCAACCATCAGGGGAAAAAAAATGATGGGGAAAAAGAGAGAAAAGTGCAAAATTGCAACTGCAAAGATCCAGGCAGCCCTCACCTGTCCTTGCTGTGCTCAGAAAGGAAGCCCTGGGAAGGCCTCACCTCCACCCAGTTCAGTGTCTTGATGGGGCTTCTGGCTGACATCTCTGAGCTGGCTGAGCAGAAGGTAGAGAAGTCGTGGGTGCCCACCAGGAAAGTGGCTGCTTCCTGCATGGCGGCCAAGTTCAGGTGGCTAAACCGGAAGAAGAAGATGGAGGATGTGCCATCAAGCCCTTTCGGACCCCTAGCAACTGTCTAGATGGTCCCTATCTTTCATTGGACACCTGTTTCATTGGACACCTGTTGTGCATTGCCAATACCTGTTTGCTTTGATTTGATTTGAACTTGTCCTCTTAAGGTTTCAGAGAAGGAAAACGTGCTGCAAAAAAAAAAACCCTGCTTCAATTGATCTGTTTCAACTCCTGCCCTCAAAAGGATGCTATGGAGCTCTGCACACTAAAACAACTAGACACAAATATTTCCCTCAACACTGTCCAACTATTTACTACATCTGCATTACTATTACTATTACCTTCTCATCTCTCCTTATCACCCATCCCCTCCCACTTGTGACTGCAGGACTATAACTTTGTTGCTTGTATTCTTACGATTTATATTGACTGTTTCCTCGTATGATTTGATTGCTACCCTATGACTATATTCTATTTACTATATTCCCTAGGACTATAAAACCCCATGACTATCATCAAGTGTTGTACCTGATGATTCTTGACTCTTGGCAAGTGTCTCTTTTCTTTTATGTGCACTGACAGCATTTGCACTGAGACAAATTCCTTCTGTGTCCAATCCCACTTGGCCAATAAAGAATTCTATTCTATTCAATGGCAGACTGTTGGCTCCTTCAGCTGTTGAGATCATCACTTTTTCCCCATCAGCCTGGCTGAGGCTCGGAGAAAACTTGCTGAGCTGTTGAAATCTGACGATCCCCAAGCGAGAGACTCCGTGGCTCTTTCAAGTTACAGATCCAACCACTCGTGGGAGAGGAAGCAAATTGCAGACAGGTGTACACGCACGTCCTGGCACATTCCTGTCACTGCATCATGTATGGGTGACCTGGTTACACTGTAGATGCCAGGGTCATTTTCTCCAAGCCGGCTCTGAATTACTACTCAACCCAGATTGCTTTAAGGTCTTTCAGGCCCAGCTGGATTTTGTGTCTTCAACATTGTGAGCTCAAAAGTGTGTGTATGTGTGTGTGTGTGTGTGTGTGTGTGTTGCACTCAGGAAGAGGGAATCCACAAACACAGGGGGGTTTCATCAACTTACCCACGCCTGTTTGCCCAGCACAGATCCTGTTCGAAGACTGGCAGGTCGGAATAGGTTGTACAGCCTGTGGCCACGCGGTAGACGTACGTCCTGGCCCGGGCCGAGAAGCGGGCGTGGAAGCTGCTGGAAACCCTACGGGCACTCAGAACGCTTTGGGAAAAGAAAAGAGGAAGAGGAGGCAAATTGTAACAGATAGATAGATGGATGGATAGATAGATAGATAGATAGATAGATAGATAGATAGATAGATAGATAGATAGATCTCCCTTCATTTTATGCACCCACCCACGACCCTCGGTCTCAGAGACAGGCCAGAGTTGCCTGGCACCAAGTTATCCAGTGAGGGTTCCAGCAATGCCTTGCATGTCGCCTCTAATGAATCCTTTGAACTTTTTTGAAGTTTGGCTCGACAATCATGATTTAATTAGGGCGATTGCTGGAATCCTGACAGCAAGCCAACTCTGGCCTAGGTCATTTACAGTCCTCTGTGCCTCTGTTTCCCCCCCTCCCCTCTGGGTGTGTCATAAATCAGATTCTCCAACTGAGCAGCTTCACAGGCTGGGTGTCATCCATCACGTTCTCTAATTAAATATATTCGCGGGCAAAAGCTTTAGTTACAATCTTTTAAAGAGAAGAGTCGGAATGTACTTCTGCTTACAAACTGCTGCATTGCCCTCCCAGATTTCCTTCCTCCCTAGCAACATAGGAATGTTTTTTGAGTTGACATGAGGGTGAACTTGAACCCAAGACTTCTCAAGTCCCTGTTCAACGGGTAAAAACATTCTCCCAAGGTTGCCAGTCTGAGCTTGTCTTCCAGCTCTTGGCCCAACACAAGGTTGACAAAGGGCCTTCTTTAATGCCCTGAGTGATGGGGTATCAGCCTGACTCTTCTTAGCGGCGGTCCTAGGATCTGTGTGGCCAAAGCTCATTCCTGACACACAACCCCCTCCCCATAAAAGGCTGGGGAGGGGGCAGGACGTCACATCATTTCTCCTCCTGCAGAGGCTCACCACCGCTCTCCAAGAGAATCACTGCCTCTGGCTCCACCCTTTGAGGGAACCAGAAGCAGGGAAAACATGAGCCCCTGTATTGATGTGTTTATTTCCAAAGGAAAAAAAACTCCTGAATTTAAGGCGATTCCTCACAACCACCCTAGGAAAGATTATATGGCTTCCTCTATTACTGTACTCTAAACCTAATTTTGGCCGCCACATCCCTTGGACTGCAAGGCCATCCAACCGGTCAGTCCTCAAGGAGATCAACCCTGGCTGCTCTTTAGAAGGCCAGATCCTGAAGAGGAAGCTCAAAGACTTTGGCCACCTCATGAGAAAGAAGGACTCCCTGGAGAAGAGCCGAATGCTGGGAATGATTGGGGGCAAAAGAAGAAGAAGGGGACGGCAGGGAAGGAGGCGGCTGGAGGGAGTCCCTGAAGCCGTCGGCGTGAGCTTAAATGGACTCCGGAGAATGGTAGAGGACAGGAAGGCCTGGAGGAACGTAGTCCATGGGTTTGCAATGAATCGGACACGACTTTGCAACTAACAACAACAACAAACCCAATTTAAAGGGGAATTATTAATCAGTGGAACGGCCTGCCTTCCACCTGCCTTGTGGGCAGTCCACCCTGGAGCTTTTTAGCAAGAGACCGGACATCCACTTGTCCGAAATGGCATAGGGCATGTTGCTTAAGCAGGGGGTTGGACTAGAAGACCTCCAAGGTCCCTTCCAATTCTGTTATTTTAGGGCGGAGGGGAAATAATGTAGCCTTGCTTTCAAGCCAAGGCACAGATAGTTAGGCATTGTCAGAAAATCCTTCTCCAGGCTGGGCTTGGGGGCAGGAAAAGGGGAAGCGGATAGAGCTCAATGGAAAACAAGCTGGGTTGGCCTCCAAGCTGGGCTGGCAAACAAAGCAGAGATTAGGGGACAATGCAGTTGGGGAGGGAATGACAAGAGTGGGTGAGTGACCCTCAAACCCTTTCCTAGTCTCTTGCCGAAAGCAGGGGCCCAGGGGAAGGAGGGGTTCGTCCCACAAGGGGGGGGGGCAGCTTTTCAAACAGGCCTTTTGTTTAGAAACCTCACACCAGAAAGAGGAGAGGGGGAGAGAGAGAGAGAGAGAGAAGAAAAAAGCCACATGGGCCGTGATGGTGGAGACCCAGATTTTATTCCATGTCGGTTCAGAGTTCAGGATGCCAACTTGGAGGCTCAAACTAAGGAGAAGCAATGAGGCCTGTGGGAAGAGGTGTCTTTTCGGCAGAGTGGGAACCAGTTCTCCCACTGTGGCGCAGGCCACGGGGGGGGGGGGGGAGAGGATCCAGCTTGTGTCACATCTGAAGGAGATGCGGCTTTTCCTGCTCTTCCCCAAGGAGTGAAGCCCGCCGGAGAAGGAGGTCGCGTGCCCCGAGACGGTGCCACGTTACACGGGATGTCATAACAAGCGGAGGGAGATCGATCTGGCAGCGTGATCCACTCCCAGGGCCACTGGAAGAAGAGCCCCATGTGGATGGATTGACTAAAACAAGCACTAGAGGCACCGTTTTTTAGGAGCTGGGAGGGACCTTGGAGGTCCGCTAGTCCCACCCGCTGAGTTAATTCCATTCAGGCCCTACAGGCGAGCAGAGATTGGAAGTTCAACTCTCTGGGTTCGCTCCCCGGCCACCAAAGAGATGATTAAACCTGTCATCCCCCTGTTCTGAGGGGGAGGTCGGACAGCTGACAGGGAGTGGGAGTGTGGCTCTGGAGGAAACTGGGGAAGGGCACAGTCCGGCTGGGCATTCAGAGGAAGACCCAGGCCCACCCCCTCTTCATCCTAGGGCACACAGGGAGGAACAGAGAAGGGAGCAAAGTGGGTTACGGGGGCGGAAAAGGCCCTGATTCCCTTCATTAGCTACAGCTGGGAAAATAGTGTGAATTTCTTGGTTTGCCAAGTCTTATCTGGGTTCTGGCATCCTCCCAACTGTGTGTTTTGTTATCTTTTGACACCTTCAATCCCTTATCCTGCCCTGTCTCATTAGTTGCGGCAGTGTAGTTTGTGTTGTTTTTTGTTTATAATCTATATGTACTTTGGGTCCAGACTGAATTTCTTCCCTTTCAAAACTGTTCTTGGGAGAGTTTTTTCTCCAGCCAATGATAACTGGACATTGGGGGCCAAGTTGGAGGAATTAAAGGGACTTTACCTACTTTTGTGACTTGGTTGCTTTTGTGCCATGCCCCTTAGGGTCATCACAAAACCCACATTTTTCTGGCAATGTAAGAAAGCTCACCGGATGGGTTCGGAACCAAGATGCTTGTTGAGCACATGGACAAGAACCTCTTCAGAGAAGGGGACCTGCCCCTCCTTCCTCTGGATGTCAAGGTGGGCCGTGTTGCAGAGGGCGTGCACCCCAGCATCCGTGCGACTGGAGATGACAAATTTGACCGGCTCAGATGCTCTGAGATTTTCTGCAGCCTTCTGAGAATAAGAGGGAAAAAACAGACCCTCAGATTTTTAAAAATTTTTAAAAAGATATTTACACATTTATAGCTGGAAACGCTGGAGGAGAAACACACAAATTTTGTTTTATGCAGTCTGGTTGTCTGGAAATTTTTTTTTTTTTTTTAACTGACCTTAGGTGACCAAGTGCAAAGAGCTAGTTGCAAATCCTCCTCCTTTTAAGGACGTGGCAAGTTAAGGGGGTCAGAGAACAATTGGGGAAGCTCTCACAGATGGGGGAGAGAAGGAAAGGAAGGGGAGCAGGATCCAGTAGGATCTGGTTGCAGATAATCATTCCCAAGCCCAGCCAATTATTATTATTATTATTATTATTATTATTATTATTATTATTATTATTATTATTATTATTATTATTATTATTATTATTTCCCTTCAGCTCTCCTGCATTTCCCTCCCTTCTTCCCTTGGTTCCTCCAAAGAGCTGAGCCTCTCCTGAGCATCTGTCCTGATGTTTTGATTGTCTGGGAAGAAATTCTTGGCCTCGGCACAGACTTTGGAGGGGGATGTCTTAAAGCAGAGACCTCTTCTGGATAGCTTTTGTTGCAAAAAAAATAAAATAAAAATAAAAATGGGGAAGGTGGGAATGAAAAATCCAAGCCAGGAAGGTAGACACCCCTTTCTCCCCTATCCCAGCCAGGCACATTGAAAAAAAAAAGAGAGATGAAAAGCAACACACGCAATTCAGCCATGCTGGTTTCTTTTAGGAAAGCTCCAGATTAGCCCTGGAATGGAGGGGATCCCTTTTGGAGGGGAGCCACACCCAGCTACCAGGTTGATCTCTTAAAAGATCCCCACAGAGGTGGACCAGGTTCCTACTTGGGAGCCCAAACCAGCCAGAAGGAGCCCAACAGCACAGGGGCCAAAGCCAAGCTAAGCTCCAACTCAAGGTAGGTGATGACTTTGGGCCAGAGGTGATAAATTCAGCCGGTTCTGGAGAACCAGTCGCGGAAATTTTGTGTAGTTCAGAGAACCAGCTCATTCCACCTGTCTGGCTAATCCACCAATCCCATCTTTTCATTGCCTCCCATCAAGTCCCAGCTGATTGGCTGGGTCTTCTTTGGTTGCCCTGCACAGGAGAACGGAGCTGGAAAGCAGGTCAGTAGAGGGATTTTGCAGGGTCCTTCCCCTGCCACGCCCACCGAGCCGTTAGTAAAACAAATTTGAATCCCACCACTGCTTCGGGCCTTTTCTCTTCTAGGCATGGAAAAGCCGAGCCCTCCTCTCCTGAAAGCAAATGGGGACAACCCACACACACACACACACACACACCTTCCCACCCCGGATGGTGGATCAATCCTAAGCCAGTTCCTTACCTCCAGGTGATTTTCCACACCAACTGCTGGCATGCTGGGGGGCAGAGCCTTCACACCACTGCAGGGGGACAGAGAAAAAACAAACAACAACAGTTAAACTCACTTTCTTTCACAGCGGGGTCAACGCAACACCTGCCGGATTCCAACAGGGACAAAATCAGGTGCCTTGAGAAGACGAGATGTAACCCCAATCTTGGTTTGTTCATTTTTCTTTCTTTCAAGGTTTCCCTGTCCAGCAGTCTCAAATGGATTCCCAGCAGAGAAATTCTGTATGTCCTTCCTGGCTATCTAGAATTCCTTTGATTGATTGATTTTTCCTCTAAACCTTTTTTTTTTGGCCTGTTTGCCCCTCGGCCAGTTGTCCTTCAACTACATGCCCAGGTATGCTCATCCCTGGCACACCCCAAAGGAACAGAGAGAGATATGGCAAAACCAGTAACGGTGGCAATTCTTGAACCCAATACCCACAGCATTGTATTCTTTCCTACTGGTCCCAGTTGAGTAGACCCATCCCCACAAAATTAACTTGTTCAGCTGCCTTAGCACCTCTGGCTGTTTCTGTTATTCCAACAGCAGCTTCTCTTCCCCACTTTTTAAAGCATAATACAGATAATTACGGTAATAATTACTATTCCCAATTCATTCTCTCCTTTTAGTCTGGAAGTTAAAGCAAGAAACGGTTCTGAAGGCAAGAACCAAAATATATCCACTCGGGGTAGGTTAAAAGAATATTTTTTGCTAAGAATGAGTGGCACGGGCTTTTGTGTGAAGTAATTGCCTTTTTAATAATAAAATGCCTAATGAGATTAAAAAGCAAATGAAAATATTAAAGTGGCAGGTGCAGACACAAATCCTTATATGAATAACAGCTGTCACCGACATGCTAAATTCCAATTATTCCAATTTTTCCTGCCATCACTCAACCTGGCAAATTTCTCACTGTCTAAGAACACACACACACACACACACACACACACACACACGATTCTGCTCTGGGAGCCCTGTGGTTTTGTGAAAGACTAAGAGCAAAAAGATAAATAAATAACTTGAACCCAGCCGTTTTTCGATCCTGAGAGCGCTGCCTCTCTATGGGATTCAGATAAACATTTAAAAAAAAAAATCTAACAAGTTCTTTGGCCTAAAAAAGTTGGAAAACCTCTTGTCCTGGCTAACAAATTACCTTGACTGTCAAAACTGGGAGGGGCAGGGGGAATGGGGTAATCCTTCCTTATTCTCCCAAATGGCTGAGTTTATCTATATTGTGCCCCAACAAAGGACTTCAAAATCAATTCTGAAGCAAGAGTCGCATGTCACAAAGGCTCGGCTGGGTTCCAACAATATGGAAATGCAATATATTTCCCCATCTCATTTGCTGTGGCTACTTCAAGCCTTGTGGTTCTTGAAAGATGAGCCTCTGGGAACCTGGATGACTTTCCCCATTCCTGTCTTCTTAAAAAGTTCAAACTATGTTGTTTCTCTCCTTAGTGGAGCAGAATAACAGAGTCGGAAGGGACCTTGGAGGTCTTCTAGTCCAACCCCCTGCTTAGGCAGGAGACCCTACATCACTTCAGACCAATGGCTGTCCAATCTCTTAAAAACTTCCATTGTTGGAGCATTCACAACTTCTGGAGACGAATGACTAATGACTGACTAATTGTTCTAACTGTCAGGAAATGTCTCCAGTTCTAAGTTACTTCTCTCCTTGATCAGTTTCCATCCATCACTTCTTGTCCTGCCCTCTGGCACTTTGAAAATAGGCCGACCCCTTCTTCTCTATGGCAGCCCCTGAGATATTGGAAGACTGCTATCCTAGTCCTTCTTTTCCGTAGAGTAGATATACCCAATTCCTGCAATTGTTCATCATATGTTTGAGCCTCCAGCCCCCTAATCCTCTTTGTTGCTCTTCTCTGCACTTTTTCTAGAGTCTGAACATCTGTTTTATATTGTGGCGACCAAACGGGATGCAGTATTCCAAATACATGACAACACAACAACAACAGAATAGAATAGAATATAGAAGAAAGAGAATAGAATAGAACAGAATAGAATAGAATATAGAATAGAAGAAAGAGAATAGAATAGAATTCTTATTGGCCAAGTGTGATTAGACACACAAGGAATTTGTCTTGGTGTTAAATACTCTCAGTATACATAAAAGAAAAGATACATTTGTCAGGAGTCCGAGAATCATAAGGTACGACACTTAATAATAATAGTCATAGGGTACAATAAGAAATAAGTTTCTTAGCAGGCAAAATGTCCCCTCATGGCAGATTTTGATGGTGAATTTGTCTTGTAGCTGCATTTCTAAGCTGAAAAACAGGAGAGTCAAACTCCCCCCCCCCCCCAAGACTGTTGTAGGAACGTATTCAGCCCTGCAGCAAAACCCAAAGGAACGTAAACTTTTGAAAGAAATGTTTACATGGCACACTTGCCACAAACCAAGGCCTCTTTGTTGAAGCAAATAATGAGAAAAGTGCAGAATTATAGGCAATTTTCCCACCGATGGCCTTTTAAAACCGACTCTAGCACATGTGCATGCAAATGGAAGGGATAAAGTGCTCTAACCCTTCCAATTGGATTGGATTTGCTTCCTTAATCGGTATCACCGCTTCACTCTGTATCTGAGGGGAATGGGCCCTCTTGATCTCCCTTGCACATCATACTAAGGAGCAGTTTGCTGAAACAAATCACAATTTTACTAGAATAATAGAATCTCTGCAAAAACAGAAGCCTTTGTTGCATGAACATTTCAACTATCATTTAAAATGCATGCATGCCTTTGAAATGATTTGCATTGTAATAAACATTTTTGACATCCCAAATAGTTGCTCCCCCTGCTGTTGAGGCATCTACTAGAAAGGGTGAATTTGTTTCATATTTTCTTTCCAAATTCAAGCACCTTTCAGCCATTTGTCTTCCACAATGGGCTGAATCAAGAATGTCAAATCGACCCAAGGTTGCAACTTTTACTCGGAATGCAAAAGTAAAGGGGGGAAAAATTACATACAATTCCTTCAATTTAAGCAAAAATTCATTTACAACAACAAAAAACAAAAACAAATAGCAGAATAGAATATAAGAAGAGAAGTCCATGCTTGGCACGTGGGCCTGGTGGTTTCTCTCTGGCTAACACACACCATTAAGGGCACTTAATGCATTTGCAATGAAAAACTTCCATTTCTTGCCTCTATCCTTCTGGGTCTAATCTTTCTTCAATGACCCAAGGACCTCAATCATTGTTTTCCTCCCTTGTGGGGTTTTTTTCCCTCTTCCCCTGAAGTTTTTTTTAATTTACCTGCCCACCCCTTTTTTTTTAAAGGCTGCAATTTGTATGCACGTTGTTCACCTTACCTATATTTGGCCCCGAAGTATTGGAAGAATATTAAGTAGCGAGTTTTGGCCGAGTTCATTGCAGCTTTGCACTCCCCAAAAAAGTAAAATTGCAATTTCGACTTGATAGTCGCACTTGCAAAAAACTCATGCCCAGGGCTGGCAGAAGTGGCTCTGACCCAAGCAACAGAAGTCTTGCTTCGCAAATTTAGAGGCTCGCCTCTAAAAATGCTCTTTTTTGGCTTTAAAAGTGAATTATTAATAAACCAGGCAAATTCTCCACTCCCGCCTTTCCTCCTAATAGGACTTTTTTCGACGCTCTGGGCTCCAGGAGATAATGGCCCCTTTCAGAGAGGTGTCTATCCGACTGCCTGCCCCGCTCGAATACATTCAAGGGTCTTCAAACTTGGCAAGTTTAAGACTTGTGGACTTCAACTCCCATAATTCCTGAGCTAACATGGACTGGAGGAGGGATTCTGGGTGTTGGAAGTCCCACAAGCCTTAAAGCTGTCAAGTTGGAAGGTCCCTGGGTTAGCTGGATCGTTTTCAAACATGACATTTCTCTCTCGCGTTGCTGATTTCTCTTCCCCTCCTCCCCGGGTGCGGTAATTGGATATTTCCCTGGCCTGGCAGGCAATCAGTCGGACGCCTAAACTCGGTTCTATTGGAAAAGATAGGGCGATTGCAAGGGGGCCTAAAGGGGGGAGACGTCGTGCCTTGATTGCAACCTTCGCCTTCTCAATGGAACTGCGGCCACAGGAGCGGGAGGGGCTGATTCAGCCGGAGCTTTTGCCGAAGGGACTCGGGGAAAATTCTCAGCCTCGCCGAAAAACGCCCAATTTCTTTTGTGCCAAAGCAAAACAAAAAAACCCCAAAATCTCACCAAGATCCATGCAAAGTGTGTGTGTGTGTGTGTGTGTCCTAGATTCAACACCTCTGACCATGTGCAGAATTCTTTCTCTCGCTGGGAAATATTCCAAAGCCCAGAAACAACCTTGGGTTTTTTGTGGTTGAATTGAGACAAACGACCCTCATGATTTACCCCTCTGATGGTTATTCAGATAAACCAGAGGTCTCCAAACTTGGCAAGTTTAAGACTTGTGGGACTTCATCTCCCAGAATTCCTGAGCTAACATGACTGGAGATGAAATTCTGGCAGTTGAAGTCCACAAGTTTTAAAGCTGCAAGTTTGGAGGTTTCACTAAAGAATTTGGAGGAGTAACTGAATCCCCGACCTTCATAAACCACTCTCAAAGTTGAATCTATAACAAATGTGTGTTTTCTCTATTACTTATGAGGGGGAAAAGACCCTTTTTGAGTGACGCCAGAGGAAACGTATGTGTGGATAATGACTATATATATATATATGGCCGGCAATTCTTTTTGGCAACTCTGCTCCCAGACAGAAAAATGAAACAGAAATGAAACAAATAAACAGCAAGCCTCAAGGCTTGGCAACTGTCAAGCATGAGTGCTTCTAAAAAGACCACCCAATATGATCCCTACCACAGACATCTGCCTCTGTGAAAATATCGAGCTTTGGCTTAAAAAAAATAAACACATTTCCACCCCTTTTGATTGCAAAGATACCTTCTCCTGTGCAAGCAAGGATGCTTTGTTCCATTCTCTGGGCTTGATGCGACTGATTTTGGCTCTTCTAGAGCAAGGGTCTTCAAACTTGGCAAGTTTAAGAGTTGAGGACTTCAACTCCCAGAAATCCTGAGCTTAACATAACTGGAAGAGGAATTCTGGGAGTTGAAGTCCACAAGTTTTAAAGCTGTCAAGTTTGGAGACCCCTGTTCTACAGGATCAAGATGGAGAGTCCAGCTGGCCAGCATCTGGAAGAAAAGTCAGAGAAAAGTTCAGCATTTCAATTTAAGACCCATATTACCTCATGTTAAAAAGTTTGTGTGTCACTCAGGGTTTAGAGAAAAAGGTTCCCAAGGATGAAGGGTAAGGATTAAACAGCACACTCTCTGCTGCCTGTAGCTGTTTGAAGCCTCCCCTGTGCTAGATTTGTCTGATCTGGGCCCAAACACCCGTTGCAAACACTTGGAATGAAAGATGGTGTGGCCTCAAGGTCTTGTTCTAAATGTACCCATACTGCCCCTCACAAATCTGGAGGCCTCCAAGGAGGGAGGGTGTGTGTGAAACATTTGTTCTTTGTTCAATGGCATGAAAGGCTCATAAAATCACAGTCTGTAAAAAGAGTCCTTACGTAGAAGCTTGGGAAGAAGACCGTTGATGGTGGGTCATATCCAAGTAAATTTTGGAAGAATTTACACAAGGCAAATTCCCAGTATGTTTTTCAAACCTCCTTGCAATCATGAGGGCTAGAAACTTGGCTTGTTTATAAATGCCCGAAGGGAGTCCCTTGATTGTTCCAGCATGAGACACTGTCCTGTTATTCCCCACCCACCTACCCTGGATTGATGAAGGAAAGGACAAATTTTAAGGATAACAGATTAACAGAGTTGGGAGGGACCTTGTAGGTCATCTAGTTCAACCCCTTGCCCATTTCTGACAGATAGGAGTCCAGTCTCTTCTTGAAGATCTCAAGTGATGGTGCGTTTCTATTCAACAGCGGATTTCTGAAAATTCAGATGAGACAGACTGCCTAATATTTAAAGGCGGTGTCCATTCTTTATTCTTTATTTTTTGGGAGGTTTTTTTGTGAGCAGTTTCCTGCCAAAAAAGCACATAATAAAATCAGCAGCTTGTCCATTCCAAGGCTGTTTTCCAGCTGCAATTTACAAATCGGGAAGACGTTGGAAAGAGCCACCATCTCCTTGGGAAACGCCTTTGTTTTTTAAAAAGAGCAGTCCTCAAACCATTGAAGAGGAATTTGGAGAACAGTTGGGCTCAATATCTTGCCCCAGATGCTTTGTCTGGGCTGGATCTGGGGGCCTTTGCTGGGGTTGGGCCAAAATAATCCATGGGAAACTTTCTGAATTTGCAAAGCCCATATAAATGTCAAACTAACAATCTTCCTTTTAATGTTCTTTAACTCCTTGGATGAGCTCTGGGGAGGAGAGAGCCAATTAATTTTGGCTGTTGGGGCCTCTGAAGTCCACTGTCTTTGTGTTTATTTATTTCCGGGATTAATCCAGGGAAGAAGTTCCCTTCTGGAAGTTCCCTTCTGGACACAAGGAACCTGAGAGGTAAACTAGCAATTGCTCTGGGGTTCACCTACACAGGTAGTCTTCAAAGTACGACCACAATGGAGCCCAACATTTCTGTTGCTGAGTGAGACTTTCGTTAAGTGAGCTGTCATGCCCTTGTTGGAGTCTGATTCTGAGTGGGAGATTGAGCAGCTGATGGGGAGTGGGAGTGGGGCTCCGGTGGCTGTGGGAGAAATGGGAGAATGGTACAGTCCGGCTGGGCATTCAGAAGAAGACCCAGGGCCATCCCTTCTTCATCCTGGGGCAGGCAGGGAAGAACGGAGAAGGAAGCAACATGGCTTATGGGAGAGAAAAGGGCCCTGATCCCTTTCATTAGTTGCAGCTGGGAGAACAGGATATAAGTGGGGCGTTTGCTCAGAGCTCCTTGCTGGAAGCAAAGCGTGCATTATTTTTGTCGAGTCCCAACCATCGGTGGTGTGTTATCCTTTGGAAGTCTGTAATTTATCATCCTGTGGTTTGTGCTGGTTTTTTAAAATTTCTAATTATCTTTACTTTGGGTTCGGACTGCATTTCTTTCCTTCATAGACTGTTTTTGGAAGAGTTTGATCTCCAGCCGATGATAACGGGACATTGGGGGCCAAGTTGGAGGCATTAAAGGGAATATATTCTACTTTTGTGACTTTGTTATTTTTGTGTCATGCCCCAGATCATCACATGAGCTTTGCCCCATTTTTACGACTGTTCTTGCCACAGTTGCAGAATGAATCACTGCAGGTTGTGAAGTTAGTAAACACGATTATTAAGCAAATCTGGCTTTTCCGCTGACTGGTCAGAAGGCCGCAAAAGGGGATCACTGCAGCCGTCAGAAATATGAGTCAGTGGTCAAGCACCTGAATTTTGACCAGGGGGATGCTTGCAACGCTCGTAAGTGTGTGAAAAATGGCTGTAAGTCACTTTTTTTCCAGCGCCGTTGTAACTTTGAACGCTAGCAACTCGAGAACTACCCGGACTCAAATGGGAGTCTAAAACCTCACCTAACCATGAATGTTAGCCAGTTTCACCTGTTGTGCTAAGCTGTGGCATGCGTACTTGTGGCCGATTGGAAAGCTGACCTCTAAACCTGGCATGTCAGCAAAGATACTAGCTTACCCAGAGTGGCTTATAGGCAAAAGGGGTGTGTGTGGAGGGGCAGAATCCCAGTTTGTTCCCCATTTCAGAATCAGAATAGAGCTGGAAGGGACCTTGGAGGTCTTCTAGTCCAGCCTGCTGCTCGAGCAGGGGAGCCTGTACCATGTCAGACAGGTGACTGTCCAGTCTCTTCTTAAAAACCACCAGTGATGGAGAGTCATCCATGATTTCTGGTGGCAAGCTGTTCCACTGGTTAATTGTCCTCATGGATAGGAAATTTCTCCTTAATTCTAGGTTGCTTCTCTCTTTAGTTAGTTTCTACGTATTGCTTCTTATCCTCCTCTCTGATGCTTTGGAAAATAAATTGACCCGCTCTTCTCCGTGGCAGCCCCTCAAATACTGGAATACCGATATCATGTCCCACTTCTACCCAAATCTTCCAACCGTTCTTCGTCTGCTTTAGCCTCCAAGGCCTTTAATCCTCTTAAAGTTGCTCTTCTCTGCGCTTTCCTTTCCGAAGCTCCTCAACCTCTTTTTTTTTTTTGGGGGGGGGGGGGAGTCCTTTAGACCGATTTTACCCTTCCTTCCCCCCCCCCCCCGCCAGCTTGAAAGGCTAGGGCTGGCCACCTCCTGGCTGCCATCTAGGGGAGGTGGGGATCTTTGCAACCCTGATCGGGCGCGAGAGGCTCCCGGGGAAGAAGCGGGGCCGGGGGGCGGGGGGGGGCTTGGATAATAAGGCGTCTCCCTCCCCTCCCCAGCCCAGCCCTGGCCGCCCTTCGGGGGAGGGGGAGAGCTGGGCGGCCCCGGGATGATCTGCGCAAAGGCGGAGGAGGGCTGGGCGTCGCTGGTAGCCGGAGTTGGCCGACGCTCCCTGGGGCTGCTGACAGCTCAGCTCCGCTCCGCAGCTCTTCTCCTGCCCCACCAACACACCCCAAACCCGATCTTCCCCGCCTTTCTTCCAAGCGGCCAGCCGTGCGCCAAGGCGAGAGCGTGCGCGTTGCGCAGGGCGTCCCCGGGACCGGCTGCTTTCATCGCTGGCTTCGCTGCAGCTCCTTTTGGGCGCGCGCGGTTGGAGATGCTGCGCCTCCCCGGCTTGTGAGCGGCCTCTCGCCCCGGTTTCTTCCCCCCCATCCCCACCCCGCTTCCCCCCCTCCCCTTTAACCCTCCCTCCCCCCCCCGTCCCCTCTGGCTCCCTTCCCCGACGGCCAAGATGACGGTGGAATTCGAGGAGTGCATTAAGGATTCGCCCCGATTCCGGTAAGGCGTCCTTCGTCCCGTCCCCGCCTTTTGCAAAACGGAGTGGGCGCCCGGGGAGAGAAAGGCGTTTTGCTTCGCCTGCATCGTTTGGGGCTGGCGGGGGGTGGGTGGGTTGGGGGGGGGGGAGAGAGACACGGAGGGTGGGAAGGGCTGCGGGTTCCACGCGCAACGCAAACCCCCCCCCCACACACACACACGCGCGCCCCCGCCGCGCGCTCGCCCATTGTTAAGCTCCAGCCTCCGCCGGCTTCGGGACAACCTGGCCGCCTCTGCAGCCGCCGGTTTAGCAGCCGCGCCAGGAGGAGGCGGAACGGGGCCGGTTAAAGAAGAGACTCTCCCCGTTGGGCTGCCCCTCGAGGACGGGGGGCGGGGGGGGAGAAGGGGTCCTTTAGGGCTGCTTCCCCTCCCCCCCATTGCTTCCTGGGGGGGGGATGAAAGGAAGAGAGGCGGGAGGGGGCCCCCCGTTGTCTTGCAACAGCCGAAGCTTTCCAATGGGTCGGTTTCCATCCATCCATCAATCAGAAGGGCCCTTGGAGGTCTTCTAGTCCAATCCTGGGGAGAGTCCTGGAGGCCCCATGAGATCTAGTCGCCTGGCTGGCGTCTCTCTCTCTTTTTTGCAGAGGGGGGCCCTGCTGGCTTGATGGAGCTTGGTTCCGTTGGCTTAGCTGGAGGGGTGGGGGGAAGAAAGAGAGAGTGGCATGGCATGGCATTGCAGGAGCCCCCAAGCCAGATGGAGGTGGGGGGGGGTGTCATGGTGGAGGACCAGGGACCCTCCGTGTGTCTCTGCAGCTCTCTTGTCTGCCTGGCCGTGTGAGAACAAATAAAAAAGAAGCGGGGAGGGAAGATGGATGGTGCAGAAGCATCCTTCGAAAGCCAAGTTGGACCCTGTCCAGTGTGTGTGTGTGTGAGAGAGAGAGAGAATAGAGAGAGCAGCTTGGGTATTGACACACACACACCACTCGCTGCAGGTGGGTTTTGACCCTCTGCTCTGAGACCTGTGGTGGTGACTTAGCAGTCGGAAAGGAAAGGAAGGGAAGAGAAGGAAGGGTGGGAGGGAGGGAGGAAGGAAGGAAAGAAGGAAGGGACTGCTGCAATCTCCCCCTCCCCTCCCTTGGTCACATCAAGGTCGTCCATGGCCACTCGTGCATGGATGTATGTGTGCTAGAAGGGTGGAGGCTGGGAGGGCGATACAGAGAGGGGTTGGCTGCCATTGTGATGCACATGGGCTGCTACATGGACAGGCCGGGATGCGCACGCTGACTAAAAATAAAAATTTTGAAGGACAGGCAGGGTGGTGCAGCGAAGGGGAAGCTGGAAGGGGAGCGATGTGTGTGTGTGTGTGTGTGTACGCGTGTGAAACGCTTGCTGGCGGACATGGAAGTGTGCTGCTAATGTGTGTGTGTGTGTGTGTGAGGACCCAGTATCTATTATTTATTCGGCATTGATTGAAGCATGACGTCTACTCCGCTTTTCAGCTTGAAAGGTTCCCAGAAAGGAAGGAAGAGGCCTTGGGATGACACTGGGGAAAGACACAACAGCAGCAGCAGCAGAGCAGTAAGAGGATCAAAGAAGGAGGAGAGGGCAGAGGAAGTCCCTGAGCCACCCTTCTTGAGAAGGGAAGGGAAGGCCACCGGGTCACCTGAGAGCTGTAATTTGCTGTTCCTCTCCCCCCCCCCACACACAAGCACACCTGTTAGTTTCCTCCGAAAACCAGAAAAGCAGAGAAACAAGTGATATGTAGCCTCTGAGCATGATGCGCTGAAGGCTACCAGAACTGGGCTGCCGCTGTCCAGATGGCTAGTTTCCTCTTTTTCTCTTGCTGGCCTCTCAGGATAGCGCTTTTTTTTTGGGGGGGGGGGGGGTTGCTCCCTGTTCTGCTGCAAGGTGATAAAAAGAGATGGGTTTTTTTTGTTTTGTTTTGTTTTTTTGCTTCGGTCCCTGCCATCTGGATCAAATTTTATTTTCTCTCGGCGACGGCTTCCCCTGCGATCCTCCGGGATTAAGAGGAAATACTAAGCACTGGAAGCTGACATTTGCTTATTTCAGGATTTAGGCGCTTCTCTTTAGTACCTTGGAAAGGTACCGGGTTAGCTAAGATTTGAACGCTCTTAATTCCAGGGTTCTGTGAGTCTGTCCATGGCCTCGGTTCCTTCAACAGTTGGGAAACAAGATAATTTTTCTTCTCTCTCGTCCATCCTCTGCTTGCATCACGAGCCCAAACTATATGAGTTTTAGTTTCGTTTACTTTATTGCCATTGCACCTCGTACAACAAAATCAAGCACCATCTTCAGTGCACATCATGACCATGAAAATAAACACAAACACACAACCCTCACACCCCACACATTGAACCGAAAAACCCCGACACCGCACCAACTCTGCACTATACAGCAGAATTCAACAGAACTCCTGCCCTGGGATAGGAGCTGTTTTTCAGCCTATTTGTCCTCGTTTTTATTATTTTGTACCGTCTGCCAGATGGTAATAGTTCAAACAAAGGATTCCCAGGATAAGATGGATCTTTGAGGATGTTTTGAATTTCCTTAAGGCAGCAGGAGCTATTAAGCTCTTCCAAAGAGGGGAGAGGGCAACCTATGATCCTCTGAGCAATGACGTTAACCCTCTGGAGTGCTTTCCTATCTGCCCCTGTGCAATTGGCAAAGAGGTGCAGTAAGTTAAGATACTCTCTCTGGTGCAGCGATAGAAGGTCACCAGCAGTTTTTCATTCACTTGTTGTTTTCTGAGAAGTCTCAAGTAGTATAATCTCTGCTGGGCCCTTTTGACCAGGGCTGCAATGTGGGCACCCCAGGTCAGGTCCTCTTTTGGGGTAACACCCAGAAACTTAAAACTGTCCACTTGCTCCCCTTGGTCTCCGTGCATCAGCAAGGGCTGGATGTCTGATCTGTTCCTTCAATAGTCTACCATAAGCTCCTTGGTCTTATTGGTGTAGAGGACCAAGTTGTTGTCTCCACACCACGAAAGCAACTGGTCCACCTTATCTCGGTAGGCAGACTCATCTCCCCTGGAGGAGAATTTCTAGAACAGGGCTGGGCAGTTATGGCCCCGTTACGACCAGTGGACTTCAACTCCCGGAATCCTGAGCCAGCCATTCCTGATGAGCCACTCAGGAATTCTGGAAATTGAAGTCCACAAATCACAAAGAGGCCATCGTCGCCCACCCATGTCCTGGATCATTATTTAAGGACAACTTGTCACTGACTGTCGCTGTCCATGGTACTTGGTAATCTCCTTTGGATCCCCAGAATTTGGAGGTGCCCCCCTTCTTTCTCTTCAGGTGTGGCCAGCTTTCCCAGCCATATCTTACCAGGTGAGTTCGCAGAGGATGGTTTGAGTCTTGTGGGGGTTTTATTGATGTGTTCCAATCCCATTTTTTCAATAAGGCCATGATGAATTGAATTTGCATACTTCCACATATCCTGATCCATCCATGAGCTTGGATGCAGGCACAATTCTTTCCTAGCCTCACCTGGAGGCATATATATATATATATCCAAACCACTGGAGGCCTTTCGCAAAACGAAATTGTTGAATCTCACATTTG
Organism: Hydrophis major; assembly: GCA_033807585.1. NCBI lineage: Eukaryota > Metazoa > Chordata > Lepidosauria > Squamata > Elapidae > Hydrophis > Hydrophis major. Next base: position 13,207,357 of record CM066342.1, on the reverse strand, counting down.
CAGTATATGACTTGACTTCTTGCAGGTGTGCAAATATGCATTTCCTCCACGAGACAATTGTGGTTCCTCAGCTCTTGGGTGCCCCTGAAACAAGAGGTCTATTTGAGTGGCTTAAAGCCTCCGTTTTGCTCGGTTGGTTTGGAACAGCAAGCCAAAAGGATGGCAGGGCTTGCTTAGAAAAAACTGCGTTATACTTTTTGAGGGATTGGGGAATTTCTGAAAAGGAACCAAGAATGGACAGAAGGCAGCGTATCTGCTAGAAGTTTGCACTGAAACTAACTTGACACAACTTGCTGCTGACTGCAGTGTGGTTTTCCTTTCTGGTCACCAGACATTGTTACTTGTTCTTTTCCCCCTTGATGTTCAGTTCTTTGAATATTGGTTTGGGAAGTGTCCTTTGCAAGCATCCAACAACAACAAACAATATATAGGCCTGGATTGGGAAAACTGCATTCCGTCGGGATTACCGAGGCGCTCTTGATGTAAGTTAAGAGACACTGTTGGCCCTGATGAAATCTGGAGCTTTCGGAGGGGCGGGGGAATCCTCCCTCGGCTAGTCAGAGTGAGCAGGGCTGGGGAGCTGATTTGCTAAAGCTTTTGGATCTTGCTTTAAGGCCCCTGCACCCTCGCCTTCTCTCTGTTTGGGAAAGGAACTGTTCTGGCTGTTGTTGTTTTTTTGGCAGCTGACCTACTCAGAAACCAGAGACGCTGTTCTTACCTTGACCTTTGCACGTTGCTACCTTGGCTGTGTGGCTTGCCACGAGAGGCAAAGCAAAAAGGCTCATTGCAAGGGCAAATCGGGGTTGTCATGGGGGTATGTAAAATAAGAGGTGTAAAAAAAAAGGGGGGGGGAGAGCATTTGGAAAGATGTCCTTGCTTTATGTTGCTTTTTGCATGCATTTGAAATTTGGAAGCGAGATCTACACACAAGGGTGGTGTGAAATGGGGGTGGGGGGTGGGATTTGGGCTGAGTTTTGACCTCCCCCCCCCCTTCTCTTTGTGACCTTCGACAACCTAACCTGCCAGATCTGTGGTTGTGTTTCAGTTCTGTTACACAGAGGAGGGAGGAGGTGGGTAGATGGGGCTGGAAATGCATCCTTGGCCTTGGGCCAGATCGGTGACCTCACCGATCAGATAGCCTCCCCACCCCCTGTGGCCGTGACTCTTTGTGATGGTGGGACTCGGAGGTGGAGCTTATGAGGCTTTGGGGTGTGTTTGTTTAACGCATCCGCTTGTGTGTGTGGGGAGGGGGGCAGCCATCTTTGTGGGATGTGAAAATCCCAGACTCCCTGTTGTGTGCCGTGGCAGCTACCTGTAGCTTGTGCTGAGCTGTCCGCAGTCATCTCTTGAGTTCAAAAGGCATGGCAGGGTTTGGAAGGATCTGCTTGGAAATTGGGTGGGAGATCAACAGGAAAGCTCAGGGCAGACAGATTGGCCAGGAAGTTGAGAAGACATGCTAGGAAAAGGCAGCAGGAAATGGCTTAACACAACATCGTCGGGAGAAATGTGAGGGATGGGCATCCATAAAGCCACCCAAGAATTAAACTTGTCCCAAAGGGGACTTCATATTTATTAATGTTAAGGGTTGCCTGCATGGTCCCAAGACAAATTCAGAATGGAAATCAGTTGTCTTGGTTCAAGATCTGTGGATCTTTCAGCACTGGATTTCAGGTTTTTGGATCAGATCAGGGCAAAATTGGGCTGTTAAATTATTGTTCCTTAAACTTTTCCAATGATGGAAGACGGAATAGTTTTTTTTTTTTCTTTTTAAAAAATGTGGAATGCCTGTGGTTGTTCTTTCAAAAAAAAAAAAAAAAACCTGGGGGAGTAATAGGAATAATACTGAAAGAAAACATGTTTTAATGATGCTCTGCTTTTTCCTAGCCTTAATGCACCGATGATAAATTTCAATAGAATGAATAAGTGTGTGTGTGTGTGTGTGTGTGTGTGTGTGTGTGTGTGTGATGGCCTCAATTTTTTCTTGCCGAGCTTGTCAGTTGTCCAAGGGATAGTGGGTTTTTTTTGCAGTTTATGGATCATTTGGCCTGTTGGAAAGTTGATTTAAATGTACTGTGTGTGAAAAACTTTTGCAAACTTACAAATCGCCTGTTTTCCTTATGGAAACATGGCCTGGGAAGGGAGTGTATCCATTTTAAAGTAGAAGTTAATGTAATATAGCAAGTCCTTAACTTATGACCACAGTTGAGCTGGAAAATACCTGTTGCTTAAGCGAGGGACGCATATAAAGTTAATTTTGTCCCATTTTACGACCTTCCTTGCCACATTTGTTAAGTGAATCACTGCAGTTTGTAAGTTCTTTAAGTGAATCTGGCTTCCTTGTCAACCTTGTCAGAAGGTCACCAAAGGGGATGACGTAACCCAGGGACTCTGCAACTGTCATAAATATGAGTCGGTTGCCGAGCATCTGAATTCTGGCCAGGGGACCATGGAGCTCTTGCAATGGACAGAAGTGTGAAAAATGGTCTTACTTTTCCAGTGCCATGAACGGCCACTAAATGAACCATCGTAACTCAAGGACTACCTGTAATGATTTGCTTCCTGGATGCCGGGTGTCTGAGAAAAGGTTTTGGAGCCGAGAGAGAGTGAAACTGCCAGCAGCTTGTAAAATACCCAGCCTCCTTTTTTGAATTAAAAAAAAACAGCCTTTCCAATGTTCCATTCTCTGTTTCTGGTTTCTCTGCATATTATTTGCACTTCTTTGGGCAGATCTGGTACTTGGGAAAAAGCCCTCCCTGCAATGGTTGAATTTTATTTGGAAATTTATTTGCAGGGCTTTGTGTGTGGTTTTTTTTTTGGGGGGGGGGGTCCTCCCCAAAATGGGCTGAACCGAAGCCCAAATGAAAATGTTTAGAATGAATGTTTTTTAAAAAAATTGGACAAAAATCAAGGTTTTTCTTTAACTGTCCTGGGTGCCTGATTTACCCTTCGCTCCCTAAAGCATAGCTTTGAAGGAAAATGGGCTTTTTTGGGGGGGGGGGGGGGGGGGCTTTTAATTTAACTCTTTGGTAGAGTCGGAAATGGTTTGGACCCTTTCTTGTTCTCTCGTTTGCTTCTGCAGTTTTGGCAGAAAGCTGCTCCTCCTTCACCAGGTTCCTCGCTTTGGAATCTGCCCCTTATTTCCTCTGATCTTTTCACTGGTTGGAAATTGATTTGCAGACCTGATGCCAACGGACTGATTTGAGCTCAGAAATCACATGGTTTGCTTTTGGGATAGTTCGCTTGCTGCAGAAAATCATGGGTTTGGAAGGATACCTACCTTCCTTTCTTCTTCCCTCCCTCCCTCTTCCTTCTCTCCATTTTTCCTTCCTTCCTTCCTCTTCCTTCCTTCCTTCCTTCCTTCCTTCCTTCCTTCCTTCCTTCCTTCCTTCCTTCCTCTTCATGACCTTCCTTATCTCCATTTTCCTTCCTTCCTTCCTTCCTTCCTTCCTTCCTTCCTTCCTTCCTTCCTTCCTTCCTTCCTTCCTTCCTTCCTCTTCCATGACCTTCCTTATCTCCATTTTCCCTTCCTTCCTTCCTTCCTTCCTTCCTTCCTTCCTTCCTTCCTTCCTTCCTTCCTTCCTTCCTTCCTTCCTTCCTCTTCCATGACCTTCCTTATCTCCATTTTCCTTCCTTCCTTCCTTCCTCTTCCATGACCTTCCTTATCTCCATTTTCCTTCCTTCCTTCCTTCCTTCCTTCCTCTTCCATGACCTTCCTTATCTCCATTTTCCTTCCTTCCTTCCTTCCTTCCTTCCTTCCTTCCTTCCTTCCTTCCTTCCTTCCTTCCTTCCTCTTCCATGACCTTCCTTATCTCCATTTTCCTTCCTTCCTTCCTTCCTCTTCCATGACCTTCCTTATCTCCATTTTCCTTCCTTCCTTCCTTCCTTCCTTCCTTCCTTCCTTCCTTCCTTCCTTCCTTCCTTCCTCCCTCCCTCCCTCCCTCCCTCCCTCCCTCCCTCCCTCCCTCCCTCCCTCTCCCTTCAACACCAGCTGAGATTTGTGAGAGGCCCAGCTCTGTAAAATATCCAGCAGGTGGGTCAATCTGAAGATAAACAAATCAAAGTCCTAAAATGGCCTAATTGCAATTCAGGACTTCCCTGCAGCATCCAGGTCTCATTTCTCTCTCCTAATTCTCTTTCTTTTGTAAATCGTTTTCAAAATGTGTATTAAAATGGGAACAGCAACAGGATTTGGTTAGCAAAGGGAAGGAGGCCCAACTCCTCTAAGGACTGGAATACACAAGGCATGGGAAGTAACATTTGTGGGGTTGGTCTGTTAGGTTCCACAGCTACCTTGAGTGTAGATCTTGGCAACAACAGATAAAACAGAAGAAGAGTGAACGAGTACTTAAGGGTGACAGGGATTGTAGTCTAGTCCAGCTGGGAGAACCAGGCTGGGAAAAGCTGATGTTTTGGGGGAGGCATATAAAAGTGAATTTAATTCCGTTTAATTTTTTTTTTAAGAGACAGAGACAGAGACAGAGAGAGAGAGAGAGAGAGAGAGAAGAATTGGCTTAAATCTGTGTTGATCCTACCCAGGTTCTCTTCCTGGTTGGTGCAACGTGGACCTTGTAGAGGCAAGTCTAATTTCAGGAAAACAAACCTAATTACCTGGAAAGACCTGTTTTAGAGTGCATTTTTTCCCCATTTGCTTCTGCTGGGTGCACTCACCCAATCGGCCCTCCTGGTGCAGGAGTCACGGTCCCTGACGTCAGCTGCCATGCCATGAAGCGGCTTGGCTGACTCAGTGTCACCTGTGATTGGGGATGCCGCTCAGATCTACTTTAGGGAAAAGCAGGCGGAGGTGGATGTGTCCTTCGGCACCCCCATCATACCAAGCCACCGCTCGCTTCGTGGTGGGCCGGTCCTGAAATCCATTCCTTTTTAAAAAGACACCCAGCGTTTTATGAGATGATGAGGGGACTGGAGACTAAAACATATGACGAACATATGTTTTTTATTGGTCAAGTGTGCTTTGACACCCAAGGAATTTGTATCCTTTGATCAGGGCTTCTCTGTGGATGTTCAGCCTCATGGCTGGGTCTTTGTCAGAAGCATAATGACAATCCAGCAGAGTTCTCCTGCACCAAATGGCCCTTCCAACTGGGGTAGCCAAAAATGGATGCCCAGTGAACAAAATAGGGAGTTAGGGGCTTCTGGTTAGGAGGCTGAATGTCAGGAGGAAGGGGGAGGCTGTGTGGATTGGCCAAAGTGAATTCTCAGCTGCCAATCCCTGCTTCTTTATCGGGGCCTTGGAAGCTCCTCCGAATTCCTGGCTGGGGGATTCTGGGAGTTGAAGTTTCCACGTTGCACCGGTTGAGAAACATCTCAATGCAGGCCACAGAAAGCTGGACAGAAGTTACCATCTCCCTACAATGAATTCTTTGTTCTGGGTCACGAGGACTGGGACTTTCACTTCCATTTTAGAGACGTTTATAGGGGAAAATGTTTCCGTAGCCTTTGTCCATGTTACATCGCTTTTTTTTTTTTTAAGTTGCTCTCCACTCTGCAAAAGTTTTTTTTTTTTTCCTGGAATTGAGCCAGGCTCAAAACTTAAGCCCTTTCTGTCAAAACCAATTGAATGGATTGGGAAAATAAACACAAAAGCTGTCTGTCTGTCTGTGTACATTTATTCCCCTGCTTTGGATCCCATTTTCAAGCTGTTCTGTTCAAAGAAAAGCAGTCAGTGCAAAAGGAAGGAAGAGGAGTAGCAAGTGGATTATGGTGGGTTGCCTGAATTCAGAGGTGGCAGCCCCAGGGGGAAACAATTGCTTGGCTGTTAAATAAGCACCCGGTTAGCTTAGCCTAAACAGATTTATGCAGGGTTGGCCTGTGAGATAATGTGCCTTCTTCACAGGTTTTCTGTAAGAAAGGATGCAGGTCTGGTGCTAATGGATAACCAAAAGGCAAAACTGGGGAACTTTGAAGGAAGAAAAGAGAGAGCTGTTCTCAGTACTTTGTACATTGATTTAATGCAACCTCAAAAAGAAGAGGAGAGAAGAGGGAAGGGAGGGAGAGAAGGAAGGAAGGAAGGAGGAAGGAAGGAAGGAAGGAAGGAAGGAAGGAAGGAAGGAAGGAAGGGTCTTGTTGCAGTATTGAACTTTATCAATTTTTCTCTGGGTCAGTGTTGGTATTGTGCAATGGCAGCCTAAGGTTCCAGGTATTGTGTGAATCCAGAAAATGGGTTAATTCCTAGAACTAACCTAGAACTATTCATCTCTGACAGATGGATGCTCCAACCTGACTCTCCAGGACAGTGAAAAGATTTCTAAAATAGTTTTTTTTTTTTTTTTTAAATCAACCCCGGCTGGCTGATACATTGGTGTGGTTATAAACCACGGTTTGCAGTGAACTGGGTACCTATTTAGTCACGGGATGTTTGAACCACGTTCCATTGACTGCCTTGTGCATTCAAAGCTATGGCTTGTTTGTAAACATGGTTTACTTTAGGGGGGATAATTTGCAGTCGGATGAATTCAGGGATGACAGGTTCCTAAAAAGGGAGTTTTGTGTTCGCACAGTAGAGGCTGACCAATCGATCACGTCTAGAGGCATTGTGTTGTGTGTGAACTGAACTTGTTTGCTAGTCCCCAGATGCTGTTTGCCTTCACCGGCAGCGGCTCTCTTCGGGCCCACGGCAAGAAGCCATTCCCAAGCTCTTAATTTTAATTTTCAGAGTCGGAGGATCGCCAGACAGTTTTGACTTTGGCGGTGCCGGTTGGAAAGCTCTTGAAAGTTCTGGGGTTGCCGTTTGCTTTGACTCCGCCTTGGAAAGCTGAGGTTGTCCACCCAGAGAGCGATTCTAAAGGCTCTTCCTCAAGTCCACAGTGGGTCCCTGAGGTCTCACCCAGGCCCCTGTGTTTGTGGGGGGGGCTTCCGTGGAAATTTCTAGCCAAAGCAGACACAACACCTGCTTTGTTCTCCCTGGGAATCTCTGGGGCCGGCAGGAAGTGGCGGGTGGGGGGGCTCGCTCCTCCACCATGGCCATATCCTAAGGGTGCATGAAATAGCCTTTTGTAAGAGGCTGGCCTGGAAAGGAGAGGCTGGCTGAATACCACAGCTGCCCCCAGTGGCTGGTGGTTTGTACGGGTGGTCCTCGAATTAGCCCCGCATTTCTTGTTGCCAAGTGAGACACGCGCCCCGTTTTACGAGCTTCTCGTTGCATCATTGTTAAGTGAATCACTGCAGTTGGTGAGGTTGGTGAACCTCGTTGGTGAACCTCTCCCGTTAGATGAATCTGGCTTCCCTGTGGACTTGTCCGAAGGTCGCAGAAAGGGGCTCTCGTGCCCTTCCATAAATATGAAACAGTTGTCAGCATTTGCCACCAATGAGATTGGCTAAAATGTACCCTAACATGAATCTGACATGCTGAATATGCAAACAAAAACAAGGTACCTTCTATCATATGTGGTGGTCATGCCCAGAACCCCCCCAAAAATGCTGGACTAAAATATGGAGTTGGATACAAGAAATGGTGGAAAAATCGAATAGAGTTTAAACTGGAGTTGTTTCTATAGGGAATAATTAAAAGGAAATACAGGGAAAAGATTAAATATATTATATTATATATATTGACAGCAACAAGAATAGTATATATATTCCAGCACAATGCTGGAAACAAAATAATACGCCCTCAGAGGAATTAGTAATTCAAAAAATTATAGATTGTGCTGAAATGCATAAATTGACATTAAAATTAAAAGATAAAGAAGAGTCGGAGTATTACCAAATTTGGGACAATTGGTATAAATGGTTGAAAATAGAAATAAGGATAACGGAGATAAGAAAATTATAGATAAATGTATATAAATTTAGATATTTACACGAGATTGGTTTATAATAATGATGGCACAGTACTGTCACTATTCAGGTTAAAAATGTGTAAAAGATGAAAAAGAACAATAAAAAAACATTTCAAAAAACCCGAAAAAGTTGTCAAACCATGGAGGTGCTGCATCAGTTGTGGGGAAAACGATAATGACACTTTTGTCACGGCTGTTGTTAACTTTGAACGGTCACTAAATGAAGTGTTCTAAGTGTGTGCATTTTACAGCCGTCTGTCAGCCTTCTAGGGATCCCCAGAAGTTAAAAACATCCCTTCGTAATATTCAGTTCCGCTCAGCTCGCAGACGGCGCTGCCATCCCAGAAAGGACCAGCAACAAGTGACAATGCTGGAGTGGGATGCATATTTATCAGAAAGAAGACTGAACCAGAGGCGGGGAGGGGGACCAGTGAGGAGAGGGGAGTCTCGGGGTTGTGCTTTGTTGTGTTGACCCCCTCCGGTTTTTCTCCACATACCACAACCGTCCTCAAAGGCTCCCCTTGTTTGCAACAGCCTCTCCAAGAAGCCCTGGGGGCTGAGGTGCCTTGGCACAGGCACCTCCCTTCACTCCTCTCTTGCCACTCACACGGCTCAGTCGCGGTTTTGAAATTTCTTCACGGTATTTGTCTTTTCGTCCCCCTTCCCGCCACCGGCCACAAATTCCTTTTTTGGGGGGTGGGGGTAGGGGAGAGAGCTGCTGATCAGCTCCGGGGATTGGATCATCTGGCTAGGTTGGGTGGGTGGGGAAGTTGTGCGGTTGCCGAGTCTCTCGGGATGCCCCCTCTGACAGCCGCAGGACGAGGAGTGGGCATTTTCAAAAGCGGGAGAAGAGAGCGGCTGCTCCAGATACCTCCCGAAACGCCTCATTTCCACAACATCTTTTGACAGCGCTCTGATTCTCATGTGACCGTCCATCTGTCCATAGAATAAGCAATTCTTTCTCTTTCACCTCCCTTCCTCCTTCTCTTCCTTCTCTTTCTGCGTTTATAGTCGTTGTTAGTTGCGAAATTGTGTCCGACCCATCCTGACCCCATGGACAACGTTCCTCCGGGCCTTCCTGTCCTCTACCATCCTCTGGAGTCCATTTAAACTCACGACAACTGCTTCACCCCCCCCTCCTTCTCTGCTGTCCCCTTCTCCTGTTGCCCTCCATCGTTCCCAGCGTTAGGCTCTTCTCCGGCGAGTCCTTCCTTCTCATGAGGTGGCAGATAACAGATAATCTGAGTTGGAAGGGACCTTGTAGGTCATCAAGTCCAACCGCCTGCCCAAGCGGGAGACCCTACACCATTTCTGACAGAGGGCAGTCCAGTCTCTTCTTGAAAGCCTCCAGCGATGAAGCTCGCACAACTTCTGAGGGCGACTTCTGTTTCATGGGTTGATGGTTCTCCCTGTCAGAAAGTTTCTCCTTTTTTCCAGGTTGAATCTTTCCTTAATCAGTTTCCATCCATTATTCCTTATCTGACCTTCAGGTGCCTTGGAAAATAGCTTGACCCCTTCCTCCTCTCTGTGGCAGCCCCTCAAATATTGGAAGACTGCTCTCCTGTCTCCCGTGGTCCTTCTCTTCACTAGACTAGCCAGGCCCAGTTTCTGCAACCATTCATCGTATGTTATTTAGCCTCCATTCCCCTCATCATCCTGGTTGATCTTCTCTGCACTCTTTCTAGAGTCTCAACATCTTTTTTATAGTGTGGTGACCAAAACTGGATGCAGTACTCTAAGTGTGGCCTTACTAAGGCTTTATAGAGTGGTATTAGTACTTCCCTTGATCTTGACTGTATCCCTCTGTTAATACAATTTAGGATTGCATTAGCTTTTTTGGCTGCTGCTGCACACAGATGGCTCCTATTTAGCTGGTTGTCCACTACAACTCCAAGATCCTTCTCCCAGTTACTGAAGAAAACAGCTTTGGTCGAGTTCTTCCTATGAACCAAGTTAAAAGCCCAGACACACCATTTTGCTCTTTGCCAGGCGTCGTTGGATTCAGGGGGGTGAATCTGCTGTTTGGCCTTGACGATTCAGGCCCAACACCCATTTTTTTCCAGCCCTGGCTGAGCTTGGCATGGCTTAAAAGGTCTGAACCTTCTCAAAGTGGGTTTTGAAATTTTCCTCCATCCTCAAGGCTTTTGTATCTGAAGCCACAGAACGGGCATAATGACAGCTTTGAATGGGAAGGAGAACGGCCAAGGGTGCGGGTGGATTTTTTCCTTCCTCCATCCATCCTTTGCTTAGAAGTTTTAAAATAAAAATATAGGGGTGGGGAGATATGGCTCCAAAATGATGTGCATGGGCAAAGAAAGAGGGATGGTTTTTGTGTTCCATCACCTGTCTTCAGGAGAGGGAGGGACAGAGAGAGGGAAAGAGAGAGAGAGAGGGGGAGGCAGAAAGGGAGGGAGGGAGAAGGAGAGGAAAGGAGGAGAGAGAGGGGGAGAGGGAAGGAGGGGTGTGGGCTGAGTGGCTTGACCCACATACAGACTGGGCCATCCCCCTGGCCTTTCTTTGCCCTTCTCTTCAACTCAGCAAGGAAATCCCACCCCTTCTCTTCTTTTCAGTGATCTGTCCTTGAATTTCCCAGGGATGAAATTACAGGAGGTGGAAAAGGGGAGGTTGAGGTGGGGAAGGTCTCCCCACCAATCTGTCAGGAGGAGGAGGTGGGGTGGTGGTGGTGGTGGCTGCTTGTCCTCTTGGGAACCAGCCTTGTTTTTCCAAGCAGCTCTCGCTCTCTGGGATCCAGTCGTGACAGAACGGCCTTTGGGGAAGGAGTTGTCCTTTGCAGGAATTCCCACAACAGTTCTGCTGTTTTTAAGGTTTTGAAGTATGCCCTCTGCCCCTTTGCCGAGACCCCGTTCCATGCCTCCCCATGGGGTCTGCACCCACTCCCGCCTTAATACTTAGCATTTTGGTTGCATTGTTAGAAATGGGAACAAATAATCTAGGTTTTAGATTGCAGAGAGAGGGGGGGGAGGGAGGGAGGGAGAAGGAAAGGGAAGGAGGAGAGAAAGAGGTAGAGAGAGAGGCAGAAAGGGAGGGAGGGAGAAGGAAAGGAGAGGAGAAGGAGAGAGAGGGAGAGAGGCAGAAAGGGAGGGAGGGAGAAGGAAAGGAGAGGAGAAGGAGAGAGAGAGGGAGAAAGGGAGGGAGAAGGAAAGGAAAGGAGGAGAGAAAGAGGGAGAGAGAGAGGCAGAAAGGGAGGGAGGGAGGGAGAAGGAAAGGAGAGGAGAAGGAGAGAGAGGGAGAAAGGGAGGGAGAAGGAAAGGAAAGGAGGAGAGAAAGAGGGAGAGAGAGAGAGGCAGAAAGGGAGGGAGGGAGAAGGAAAGGGGAGGAGAAGGAGAGAGGGAGGGAGGGAGGGAGGGAGAGAGTTTCTTGTGCTGCCTGCATCCCGCAGATGGGGCTTTCCTTCTTTGCACGGCCCAGTTTCTGGCATGCCACAGAAGGGTTCTGATCCATGGAAGGGTTCCGGGGTTTGGGGAAGGTCCCTGTGGCCTGGCTGCGTGAAACCGAGAGTTGCAAACCTTGGATCGGGTTGCCACAGGCGAGGAAATTTCTGTATAGAAAGGGGAATTGTTGGGAGGACACAGCTGTGAGTGTTAAAAAACACTGCAGCAGAGGCTGGGGAGAAAAGAGACAGAATGTTGTCTGGCAAAAGTTTGGGGTAGGGTGGGGGGTAGAAAACCCTCCAGTGTTTCTGAGACAGAAAGCAGTGAGCCACTCGTAAGCTTGGGGAAAAAAAAAAAAGGATGAGAGAGAGAGAGAGAGAGAGAAGGAAGATGAGGATCTGTCCCTTTGCCAAGTGCTGGCTCTGTTGAGGACAGAGGATGGAGTGATGTGTAAGTCAATTGTTGCCCGGTTGATGAAGTCCAGCCGGGGGGAACAATCTCCCGAGTGTGTGTATATGTGTGTGTATGTGTGTGTGTGTTTCAGAATGTGTGTGCGATTTGTGAGTCCGGCGCTAGTCCCTGCCCGAAGACCAGAAACACCTGCGAACTCTCTGGCTGGGAACCGCTGGGCTTGGGAAGGGTTAAAAGGCGCTTCCGCCACGGCCTGGCTGGGTTTTTTGAGCCGATGCCAGCTGCTGGCACAGTTTATGAATGAGGCTGGGCACAACTTCTGCCAAGGACCGGAGAGAAGGAAGTTGGCGTGGAAGCATCGAAAGTGCAGCTGTTGAAATCAATGGCCGGGGATCCTCTTCATTGGGGGGAGCCCACCCCCCCAATGCCCCCCTGCTAAAATAAAAAGAGGGTTGGGCACCTCAGCCAGAAGGAACTGGCAAGGACTTTCCATCGCTGGAGCAAACACCAGCTGCAAATAGCCCCACATGAGAAAAAAGGAGGGAAAAAAAAAAGAATAGAATAGAATTCTTTATTGGCCAAGTGTGAAAGAAAGTTTTTTTTTCTAGTTTTAGGAAGAATCTCAGCTAGTCGTCCGCTTGAAGTGTGAAAAAGGCCTGTGCTGCCCGGGGAATTCTGGGAGTTGAAGTCCACAAAAGTCTTAAAAAGTTGGCAAAGCGGGACATCCCTCAATCCCAACCAACTTTGCCCCTTCTCAATGCTCTTCGAAGAGAGCGGCTGAAACTCTTAATGGACCTTTCGCTCCTCCAAAGTTCCCCCATTTCTTTTGGCCTGGAAAAAGCGCAACCTCCGGCCTCCCGTGTGACATTCCCCTCCGAACATTTTTTGGCAGGCTTCCCCCGTAGGCCTTGGCATAATTTAACGAAGGGGAAGGGGGGATTCTGGAAAGGAAAGGAGATTTCCGGAGCGCAGCTGACTTTGTCTAAACAACTACCCTGTTTCAGGAGAAGGGGTGGGTTTTTTGTGGGGTGGGGGTGGGGGTGAATATTTTAAGAATTGCTTCGGTTGTGTTGCTGCACAGGGTGATTTTAGCAATGGCCTTTTCTGGGCTATGATGGGAATTTAAAGCATTGCTATTTGAAGGGCATCTGCCAAGGCAGTTGGCTTTATTTTATCTTAAAAGAGAGAGACAGTTCTTTCCTCCTGCCCTTTCGGTTCCAAACGCTCTCCTCCCTGCTCAAGATTTTAGAAACTTAAAAAGCCACAGTTAAAAAGAAAACAAACAAAGGGCAGGCGGGCCTGGAACACACACACACACAAACTTACACAGCATTCCATTTGAGTTTGAGTGGATTGGTCGATCATCAAGTCGAAGAGGAAGTTAGGAAGCATTAATCTTTGTTGGCTGGTTTGTTTTGGGCTAGGGTGCAAATGGGGCTGGAGCTACTGATCCCAGTTCTAGAAAGGAATGATGGAGTCTGTCACTTGCACTGTCTGGTTCTGCAACCCAGCAGGACAGACACAGACTCCAGAGAAGAATTAGGACTGCAGAAAATAGCAATTGCTACCAACCTGCCTCCCATGGAGGACCTGTATACGTCATGAGTCCAAAAGAGGGCTGGGAAAATATCTACAGACCCCTCACACATCCTGGACATAAACTGTTTCAACTCCTTCCCTCAAAACAACACCATAGAGCTCTGCACACCAGAACAACAAGGACGGGTTTTCCCAAAAGCCATCACTCTGCTAAACAAATAATTCCCTCAACACTGTCCAACTATTTACAAAGTCTGCACTACTATTACTATGAATCTTCTCATCACTCCTTATCACCCCTCCCCTCCCCCTTGTAACTGTATGACTGTAACTTTGTCGCTTGTATCCTTACGATCTATATTGACTGTTTCCTAGGATGATTTGATTGCTTATTGTACCCTATGACTATTATTAAGTGTTGTACCTGATGATACTCTTGATGAATGTATCTTTTTTTTTATGTACACTGAGAGCATTTGCACCAAGACAAATTCCTTGTGTGTCCAATCACACTTGGCCAATAAAGAATTCTATTCTATTCTATTCTACTGTATTCTATGTACACTGAGAGCATTTGCACCAAGGCAAATTTCTTGTGTGTCCAATCACACTTGGCCAATAAAGAATTCTATTCTATTCTATTCTATTCTATTCTATTCTATTCTATTCTATTCTATTCTATTCTATTCTATTCTATTCTATTCTATTCTATTGTATTCTATGTACACTGAGAGCATTTGCACCAAGGCAAATTTCTTGTGTGTCCAATCACACTTGGCCAATAAAGAATTATCCTCTCTTCTCTTCTATTCTGTTCTATTCCATTCCACTCCACTCCATTCAATTGGTAAATTTGCAGCTCAGTTTGGACCTGCCCAGAAAAACAGGCAAGGCAAGAAAGAATGGATGGAAACTAACCAAGGATAGAAGCACCCTGGAATTAAGGAGAAATTTCCTAACAGGGATGACAATTAACCAGTGGAACTGCTTGCCACCAGAAGTTGTGGGTGCTTCATCGCTGGAGGGTTTTTTTTTTTTTTTTTTTTAAAAAAAGACTGGATATCCTGTTGTCTGAAATGGTATAGGATCTCCTGCTTGAGCAGGGAGTTGGACTAGAAGACCTCCAGGGTCCCCTCCAGCTCTTTCCTGAATGATTGATTGATTGATTGATGTTAATTCAGTAATCAGGTTTCATACAAATGCAGTCAAGGGTTGAAGTTCTCCATTACTTTTGATTGCAAGGTCAGTCAAAGGTGTTTCTAAAGACACTTTCATGAATCTGTGTCCACACACATACACACACACACACACCCTTTCTTCCATTGAAAAAAGAGATGCCAAAGCTACCTCATCCCATCAGTGTTGCAGTTCATTTACAAAGCGGTCGGTCTGCAGGTACTGTCGTCCACAACTTAACGACCACAATTGAACCCAAAGTTTCTGTTGTGGTTGTCAAAAGTGAGCTTTGCCCCCTTTTATGACCTTCTGGGTTCGCAGTTGTTAAGTGAATCGCTATGGTCCTTAAGTTAATAACATAGTCGTTAAGTGAATCTGGCTTCCCCATCGACTGTGGCTCATTGGGAGATCACCAAAGGGGAATCACATGACCCCGGAACCCTGCGACTGTCGTCATAAATATGAGCCAGTGTCCCAATTTTCATGACGTGTCTATATGGGGATGTTCCAACAGCTGCGTGAAAAATGACCGTTAAGTCACTTTTTTTCAGTGCCGTCGTGACTTTGAATTTGTCACCAAAAGCAAGGTTGTAATTGAAGGACTCCCTTTATTCATAATATTGCAAGCCAATCTTTTTTCTGTCTTTTTTTTTTTTCTTTTTCTTTTTAATAACAACAGTTGAGATTCTCTGAAAATAAGGGCAATGCTCTGGAAATCTAGTTTAAATATTTGCCTTAGCTTGGAATGTTTCAATCCCTGGATTTTTCTTTTTCTTTCTCTTTTTCTTCTTAGGCCAAAAATAATGGGGGGAGGCACCCTGGGTGGGAAGGATCGAGTTCCCCATTTTTCTCATGTGCCAAATGGGGTCTGATCTCGGGGAGGTTTTACTTACACACACGTGGAGGGAGAGAGGGTGATGGATTTGTGTATCTTGGCTGGAGGAAGAGAGCCACAATTAATTCTGGGTTGATCTGTTTTGTCTGCCTCGTCCTGCTTTATGTTCCCACCAGCCTGCAGGAAATGGAGTAATTCTGTTCCACTCTGGGGTGGCTGATGGGAAATAATCCCTGGCTTCATAATAATTAGGAAAGGCGTCATTATCCCATAATTTGGAAACAACTAGTTATTTGGAGATACGGATCTTTGACCAACAGCTTATTGGAGCTATTGTGCTGTAATTGTTCAACCTTGGCAACTTTAAGATGTGCGAACTTCAGTTCCCATGATGGATGGATGGATGGATGGATGGATGGATGGATGGATGGAAGGAAGGAAGGAAGGAAGGAAGGAAGGAAGGAAGGAAGGAAGGAAGGAAGGATAAATGAAGGGAAGGAAGGAAGGATAAATGGAGGGAGGGAGGGAGGAAGGAAGGAGCCTCTAGGATGGAGGCGCAGGGGAAGTGTTGGGATGTGTGCCAAATTTTGCAGGTTTAGGTAAATTTTTAAAACCTTGCCCTCCTCCTTCTGCACAGTACACTGAAACATATTCCAATTGCACTAAATGAAATTGATTTTTCAATGAATGCTTACTATTACATTGACTTTTGTGTATTGCCCTTATACACCCAAAAGTTTTTTTTTTTAATTTCCAAGTCAGGATAATAGAAGAAGGATGCCTCACAAATGCAAAATTCCGGTTTCAACCACCAGGGAGAAATCTTCTGGTTAGTTTCTCTCTTTCTCTTTCTCTCTCTCCCTCTCTCTCTCTCTCTCTCACACTCACACACACACACACACCCCCGATGATTTGCAATTTTTGACAGCCAGGTTTCTGGGTTTTTTTTACAATATATATATATATATATATATATCCCTGGCTGCTCCTGGCAGCCTCGAAATCCCAACGTGACGAGCTGGGTGCTACATTTGACATGCCACGCAAAATCTTAGAGCCTCTTGAGGGATGGGAGCAGATGCCAGCTGCGGTGGCCGGGCCTGGATCCCCTGAGCATGGAGACAGTTGCCATGGTGAAGGGTTGCCATGGTGCTGTTTTCTCACATGGGGAGAAAGAGAGAGGGAGGGAAGGAAGTGAAATGATGCTGCAAAGGTGGGGAAGAAGTTTTTTTGCGAGTGTGGGAGGTGTGTGGAAGAAGAAGCAAGGTTGAATTTGTGTCGGCTTTGTGTTGGGTTGAATTTGTGTTGGGATCTTAGGGACTGCAAGAATTCCCTCGGCGGATTAACCCCAAACTGCCCGGGTTTTCCAAAACATGCTTGAGAAGCACAAATAGGCTAACCCGAGGGTCGATCCATGTTCCTTGTCAGAATTACTTTATGATTTTAACTTCCTCGCTCATGGTGGGCTGTTCCAAGCGATGTGAAGCCAGCATTAAGCTGGAGATCAAAGCAGGAATAAATCCTGGAAAGTTGAGCTTTGCTTTGAACCCGAGCAGAAGCGGAGAGTAGAATCTGTTGCATTCGGTGGTTTCCATTTGCTGAGAAATTAGAAATTACTCAGAGGAGGAATGGGTGGTCCTCGACTTGCAAGGGTCCGTTGAGTGACAGAAGTGACAACAGCCCTTGAAAAAGCAACTGGTGGCCATTTTTCACACTTAATGACCGTTGCAGCATACTCATGTCCATGTCCTCAAAATTCAGACACCTGCCTCATATTTATGACAGTTCCAGTGTTTCCCGCGGTCGTGCGGTCTCTCCTTTTTTTGCACCTCCTGACGAGCAAAGTCGGTGGGGAGATTGGCTTAACAACCACGTCACTAGCTTCACAACCTGTACCGATTCACTTTTAAACGACCATGGCAACAATGCCCGTAAAAAGCGGCAAAACTCGCTTATCCAAGTTCTCACTTAGAAAATTTGGCTCCATTGTGGCTGTAACTTGAGGACTACCTGTAATTTGGTCCCTATTCTAGTGAGGGTATCAGGTGCTGGTTATATTTTTGCTGAAGGGAACAAATAACAGATTCTGTGGTCGGAGACAAGGGAAGATAACAGATAACCAGAGTTGGGAGGGACTTTGTAAGTCATCTAGGCCAACCCCCTGCCCAAGCAGGAGACCCTACACCATTTCTGACCGAGGGCAGTCCAGTCTCTTCTTGAAGCTTCCAGGGATGAAGCTCCACAACTTCCAAAGGCAACTTCTGTTCCATGTTCTCAGTGTCAGAAAGTTTCTCCCTTATTTCCATAGTTGAAATCTCTCCTTGGTCAGTTTCCATCCATTATTCCTTGTCTGGCCTTCGGGTGCCTTGGAGAATAGCTTGACCCCCTTCCTCCTCTCTGTGGCAGCCCCTCAAATACTGGAAGCCTGCTCTCCTGTCTCCCCTGGTCCTTCTCTTCTCTAGACTAGCCGGACCCAATTCCTGCAACCGTTCTTCGTCTGCTTTCCGCTTCCAGTCCCCTCATCATCCTGGTTGCTCTTCTCTGCCCTTTTTCTAGAGCCTCAATCTCTTTTTTTATAGTGTGGTGACCAAAACTGGATGCGGTCCTCTAGGTGTGGCCTTACTAAGGCTTTAGGGGTGATATTAGTATCACTTGATCTTGAGTGTACCCCTCTGTTGATGTACTTGAGCATTTAAAAAACCTGACTTTTTTAAAACTCTTGAGGGTGAGAAAAGGGGAATGGAGTAGCCATTCTTATAGAGAAGAATCAACGCAGGGGGAGAAAAATGGATTCATGTCCACTTTTGGCCCCAAGAAGCAGAAAAAGCTACATTTCTAACGGTGAAGCTTGGTTGCTTACTTCGCTGTTCCTTTCCTGCGTCTCAACTATTTTATATGCCTGATAACGCTGTAAGGCTTTCACCTCTAAATGGGAAGGTATCACTTTAGTTCTTGCTTGATTTATGAGATGCACACTCCGGTTAAGTCTAGTTTTGTGCCTTATGCCCACTTGTCTTCACTGCTCGGACTCTGCCCGCTTTCAAAGAGGGCATCCTTCCTGCCACTTATGAATTTCAGGCCAAGGCTGGGGAAAAAAATTGTGCCTCTCTAACGAAGGCAGAGGCGATGTTTTGCTCCGGTCCTTTGTGAGCTGGTGTGTGTGTGTGCGTTTGAAGTCATAAAGCACCGTGCTTTCATCCTTCGGCACAACAGGGCTGTGAAAAATTCTGCCATGCTTGCAGAATAAATTATGCAAAAAGGAAGTTGCAAGACTTGTGCAGTTGGAAAAATGGTAGAGATGACTGGTCGGATTTGGTTTTTACGCTGGGCTCAGTAGAGTTACAATCCAATCCTGATTATTTTATAGACCAGGGTGGGTGGGTGGGTGGATGTCACTTATCCATGCTGGCCAGGTGTGGGAGGAGGAGGAGAGGAAGCCACAAATACTCCCTGTGATCCAACCAAACTCTCTTGTCGAGAACAATTGTGTTAGACGTGGTTACGACTCATTATTGTCTGTTGGCCAAATGCCACCATGGCGGAGCGCAGAAAGCAATTTAGCCAGTGTTAATGTGCTTGGCGTGTGCCGTCCCATGGGTGGGTGGGTGGCAGGGAGGGAACAAGGCAACCCTTGCAGGCTAAGAGGAAATTCACAGCCTTGCCCTCCTCCTTTCCCAGCCCTCACAAAATGATTGGGTCTTGGAAGCGGTGAGGTTTATCTTTGATTGGGTTTTGCATCATTTGGCTGTGGTTTCTTGTTGTTCCTGTGTTTCTGCTCTTCTACCTCACTGAAACTTTGGGGAGAGAGCTTTGGAGTGGATCCAGCTGACTGAGGTGAAGCCCATGCAGGGAAGAGATTGCGGAGGTGTGGCGGGGAAGGGAAAGCAGTCCTTCAAATTCCCAATGAAATGTCTCAAAACAGAGATTTCTCTTGAATGGTTTGAAATACATGAACATTGGCAGGTAAAATAAGTGCAAGGACATCATGCGATGCCATTATGCGAATTTCACCACTGTCCATCTTGTCGTCCTCTAAAAAGTCCTTCCTTCCTTCCTTCCTTCCTTCCTTCCTTCCCATCCATCACTTCCTTCCTTTCTTCCTTCCTTCCATCCATCACTTCCTTCCTTCCTTCCTTCCTTCCTTCCTTCCTTCCCATCCATCACTTCCTTCCTATCCTTCCTTCCCATCCATCACTTACTTCCTTCCTTCCTTCCTTCCTTCCTTCCTTCCTTCCTTCCTTCCTTCCTTCCTTCCTTCCTTCCTTCCTTCCTTCCATCCATCACTTCCTTCCTTCCTTCCTTTCTTCCTTCCTTCCTTCCCATCCATCACTTCCTTCCTTTCTTCCTTCCTTCCCATCCATCACTTCCTTCCTTCCTTCCTTCCTTCCTTCCTTCCTTCCTTCCCATCCATCACTTCCTTCCTTCCTTCCTTCCCATCCATCACTTACTTCCTTCCTTCCTTCCTTCCTTCCTTCCTTCCTTCCTTCCTTCCTTCCTTCCTTCCTTCCTTCCTTCCTTCCTTCCCATCCATCACTTCCTTCCTTTCTTCCTTCCTTCCCATCCATCACTTCCTTCCTTCCTTCCTTCCTTCCTTCCTTCCTTCCTTCCCATCCATCACTTCCTTCCTTCCTTCCTTCCCATCCATCACTTCCTTCCTTCCTTCCTTCCTTCCTTCCTTCCTTCCTTCCTTCCTTCCTTCCTTCCTTCCTTCCTTCCTTCCTTCCTTCTCCTTCCTTCCTTCCCATCCATCACTTCCTTCCTTCCTTCCTTTCTTCCTTCCTTCCTTCCCATCTATCATATCCTTCCTTCCTTCCCCTCACATTTGCGCCTCTCTCTTCAGCCCTTGCAGCTGAGATAAAACCTTCACGGAAGCATCGCAGCCAAAACAGACAGGGAAAAGATTTCCTTGCGGAGCCCACGTGACTTCCAGGCCAGGAGAATAAAAATAGCGAGAAGGAATCAGCCCAGGAGAAACACGTTCATTATTGTATTTCAGAAAAAGCCAGGTCTTGCCAACAATACGAGGGAGGGAGGAGGCTAAAAAAAGGAGCAGGCAGACGCAGAATATATCTCTTTGGAGCCGGATTCAAGAAGGATGGATCGGGTGGGGTCCAGGTTAAGGGTCTTCACTGCCAGCGGACAGGGGGATAACTCCTCAAATAGTTTTCTAAAGGAAGGAAGGAGGGAAGGAAGGAAGGAAGGAAGGAAGGAAGGAAGGAAGGAAGGAAGGAAGGAAGGAAGGAAGGAAGGAAGGAAAGGAGGAAGGAAGGGGGAGGGAGGGAGGGAGGAGGAAGGAAGGAGGAAGGAAGGAAGGAAGGAAAGAAGGAAGGAAAGAAAGGAGGAAGGAAGGAGAAAGGAAGGAGAAAGGAAGGAAAGAAGGAAGGAAGGAGGAAGGGAGGGAGGGAGGGAGGGAGGGAGGGAGGAGGAAGGAAGGAAGATGAACCAAGCTAGAGGCAAATTATTTCAAACACCACCACCCCCCGCTGCTTCACCTGGAAACTTTCCAGGTGCTTCACTTCAAATGATCCCAGGTGGGCTCAAAAGCTCATGAGAACTAAGTAGTCCTCGCCTTACGACCCCAATTGAGCCCATTGCTTCTGTTGCTAAGCGAGACGTTTCTGTTCAGCGAGTTTTACCCTGTTTTGCCAGTTTGCTATTAGTTGTTCGCCGTGGTTAAGTTTGCAGCGCCGTCGTTAAAGTGAATCTGGTTCCCCCCCCCCACTCCCCACTTTGCTGCTCACAAGGTTGCATGGCCCCAAGCCGTCGTTGTAAATCTGAGTCAGTTTGCCAAGTGTCTGAATTTCGATCATGTGACCATGGGGAACTCTACACCGGTCGTTAAGTGTGAAAAATGGTTGTAAGTCCCTGTTTTCAGTGCTGTTCTAACTCTGGGCGGTCACTAAATGAACTGTTGTAAGCTGAGGACTATATATGACATTCCAAGATCAAAAATGTCCAGCAGATAGAAATCTTCCTTTATCCCCTTGTAAGCGAGCAGGTATTTCTGCCCTGGTTTTGTGGGAAAGGGAGCTCAAGGCCAGCTGTCCTGCCTGGACCTCGTGGCTCCTTCCTCTCTTTGGCATCTTCCAGTTCGCTCCCTTGTTGAATGAAACCAGATCTCTCCTGTTTTATGTAATCCAGAATATGGTGATTAACAGCTTGGAAGTGTTTCCTCCTCCATTTCTTTTTCTTTTTCAATAGTTTTGGTGTTGGTTTATTTGATTTCTTTCTTTCTTGGAAGTTGGGCTTAAGGTGTCTGGAAGCCAAGTTGTCTGGCTTTGAGGGTCTCTCTCACTCTCTCCCCCCCTCCCCCTTCTCTCTCTCCTCTCTCTCTCTTCTCCCCCTCTCCCTTGCCCTCCTCTCTGTCCCTCTCTCTCCTCTCTCTCCCCCTCCCTCTCTCTCTCCTCTCTCTCTCTTTCCCCCCTCTCCCTTGCCCTCCTCTCTGTCCCTCTCTCTCCTCTCTCTCCCCCTCCCTCTCTCTCTCCTCTCTCTCTCTTTCCCCCTCTCCCTTGCCCTCCTCTCTGTCCCTCTCTCTCCTCTCTCTCCCCCTCCCTCTCTCTCTCCTCTCTCTCTCTTTCCCCCTCTCCCTTTCCCTCCTCTCTGTCCCTCTCTCTCCTCTCTCTCCCCCTCCCTCTCTCTCTCCTCTCTCTCTCTTTCCCCCTCTCCCTTGCCCTCCTCTCTGTCCCTCTCTCTCCTCTCTCTCCCCCTCCCTCTCTCTCTCCTCTC
Organism: Hydrophis major; assembly: GCA_033807585.1. Classification (NCBI taxonomy): domain Eukaryota; kingdom Metazoa; phylum Chordata; class Lepidosauria; order Squamata; family Elapidae; genus Hydrophis; species Hydrophis major. Next base: position 13,185,479 of record CM066342.1, on the reverse strand, counting down.
TCTCTCTTTCCCCCTCTCCCTTTCCCTCCTCTCTCCCCCCCTCCCCCTCCTCTCTCCTCTCTCTCCCCTTCTCCCCTCTCCCCTCTCTCTCTTTCCCCCTCTCCCTTGCCCTCCTCTCTCCTCTCTCTCCCCCTCTCCCCCTCTCCCTCTCTCTCTCTCCTCTCTCTCTCTTTCCCCCTCTCCCTTGCCCTCCTCTCTCCCCCCTCCCCCTCCTCTCTCCTCTCTCTCCCCTTCTCCCTCTCTCCTCTCTCTCTCTTTCCCCCTCTCCCTCTCCCTTGCCCTCCTCTCTCTCCTCTCTCTCCCCCTCTCTCTCTCCCTTGCCCTCCTCTCTCTCCTCTCTCTCCCCCCTCTCTCTCTCCTCTCTCTCTCTTTCCCCCTCTCCCTTGCCCTCCTCTCTCCCCCCCTCCCCCTCCTCTCTCCTCTCTCTCCTCCTTCTCCCCTCTCTCCTCTCTCTCTCTTTCCCCCTCTCCCTCTCCCTTGCCCTCCTCTCTCTCCTCTCTTTCCCCCTCTCCCTCTCCCTTGCCCTCCTCTCTCTCCTCCTCTCTCTCCCCCCTCTCTCTCTCCTCTCTCTCTCTTTCCCCTCCCCTCCCCTTGCCCTCCTCTCTCCCCCCCTCCCCCCTTCTCTCCCTCTCCCTCTCTCTCCTCTCTCTCCCCTTCTCCCTCTCTTTCTCTCCTCTCTCTCTTTCCCCCTCTCCCTTGCCCTCCTCTCTCCCCCTCTCTCCTCTCTTTCCCCTTCTCCCTTGCCCTCCTCTCTCCCCCTCTCTCTCCTCTCTCTCCTCTCTTTCCCCTTCTCCCTCTGTCTCTCCTCTCTCTCTTTCCCCTCTCCCTTGCCCTCCTCTCTCCCCCTCTCTCTCCTCTCTCTCCCCCTCTCCCTCTCCTCTCTCTCTCTCCCCCTCTCCCTCTGTCTCTCCTCTCTCTTTCCCCCTCTCCCTTGCCCTCCTCTCTCTCCTCTCTCTCCCCCTCTCTCTCTCCTCTCTCTCTCTCCCCCTCTCCCTCTGTCTCTTCTCTCTCTCTTTCCCCCCTCTCCCTTGCCCTCCTCTCTCTCCTCTTTCTCCCTCTCTCTCTCTCTCTCCTCTCTCTTTCCCCCTCTCCCTTGCCCTCCTCTCTCCCCCTCTCCCCCCTCTCTCTCCCTTTCTCCCTCTCTCTCCCCCCTCTCTCCTCTCTCTCTCCCACTCCCTCTCTCTCTTGAATTCTGCTACCCTCCGGGGGCTGCTGCCAACTGGGCCGCGGAAATCAAGTGGTGATGGTTTGTGCCCTGATTCCTTCTCTGACGTAGGAGGAGGAATTGCAGGCATCCGGCCCAAACATGCAGCAGGGTGCCAAAATCTATCTGGGTGTGAAAAGAACTCTCGGCTAGGCTGCCTACTACTAGGTCTCAGGGAGCCAATCTGGGCCTACTGCTGTGTTAGAAGACCCAGCCTCCAGAAGCCTAAATGGGTACCGAGCTGCAATGGTAGACAGTGATGGGATTCAATTTTTTTTTTTTACTACCGGTTCTGTGAGTTTGGCTTGGTAGGCATGGCAGAGGAAGGATACTCCAAAATCCCCATTCCCTCTCCACCCGACTAACCTGCTTTCCAGCTCTGTTCTCCTGTGCAGGGCAACCAAAGAAGCCTCCGCCAATCTGCTGGGACTCGATGGGAGGCAGAGAATAGATGGGGTTGGTGGGGCCAGGCGGGGGTAGCATTTGCCGATTCTCTGAACGACTCAAACTTTCTGCTACCAGTTCTCCACAACCGGTCAGAACCGGCTGAATACCTACTTCTTTTAGTCGATCACTTGGGAAGTGACCAGACGTCTTACCAGAATTCAAGGTAAAGATCATTTCTGACTTATGGTTTGTGGGGGTTCACGCGCAGACAAAATGGGCCATAAAACATTTAGAAGCTTCCTTGAGGAGTCAGTTTCCAGGTTTTCTCAGGTGGCGTGGCTGTTTTTGACCTCAGTTGCTACCTCTGAATCTGCTAAGACAACAATTTCTCTCTGTAGTACGTCAGGACAGTTGTGATTCCGGGATTCCAGAAGGCTCACGTCATGGACTATTTTTGACCGATAATGTGGCCAGGTCATGTTGGCACCTGGTTTCTTGAAAACGTCTTCCTTCGGGCACTTGCTCACTGTCTCTGGTGTTCCAGTCTGCTGTTCTACTTCAACTTAATCGTTCTTGGAAGCCTCCGCCAACTTTAATGAAAGGCATCTTCTCCAGCGTGCCAAAGCTTGTGAGGCGTTGAGGAAGAGGTCACGCAAACTCATGTGCTTCTTATCTCCCTGCGGATGCCGGGATAATGATGGTGGTCTCTGACTCAGCTTCACGAGAGCTTCCAGACGGAAGCTTCTTGCCCCTGGGCCTCTGTTCATGTCAATGGGAATCGTAGAGTTCCCGGGTGCCAATCAGAACTGGTGTCTTCTCCTGAAGGTTCTTTCTTGTGTCTGCTTCTGCCCATTTCTCCCCCCATGGATCTTCGAGGTGCCAGTGGCTCATTTGGGGTAACAAACTAGGATCCAAAGCTGGAGAGGTGGTTAGCTGAATCAGATGGGAAATGCATTCTTCTGCACGAGGTAGAATGAATCTTTGGGGGATAATTGGGAGTGAGGTGTTTTGGAGGATTTTTTTCTGTTTGTGTGTGTGTGAGAGAGAGAGGGGGGGAGGGAGGGAGATGCGAAAGAGATATGTGGCTTCTTCTAAACCTGAATTCAGGTGGAGAATGCCAACAGAGATGACAGACATAGAACAGAGAGACACATAATGTTCTATGGAACAACAGTTGCCTAATCCAGAGTTAGCTTATGTTCCTCTCTCTGCTGGTTCAGAAAACAGATCTGTACCTACACAGTTTCAACTACCAAGCATGAGAACATCAAACAGCGGAGAGAGAGACAGTCCCTGAATCCTAGTTGACTCCTTGCCCAATTATCTTCTGTGGGATGGATGGAAGTTCTGGATTCACACCACAAATGGGCCAGGAGGGGGCTCCAGGCGGCCCTTTTGTTGAACTGTGGACTTCAACTCAGAAATGATGTTGGCTCGGGAATGTTGGGAATTGAAGTCCACAGGTCATCAAGGGCCATAATTGCCCACCCCTGCCATAGCTCTTCCTATCGTGAGAGGTTTTCGTCTGCTTTGATGCATCCTGCATTGTTCGAACCTTAGCTCTCCTGGGAAATTGAAATAGAAAGGGGGGAAAACTCTACCTTGGAAAAACGGACAAATGGTTTGGCTGGGTATAAAGCAAGGGGTCTTCAAACTTGGCAAGTTTAAGACTTGTGGACTTCAACTCCCAGAATTCCCAAGCTAACATGACTGGAGGAGGAGGAATTCTGGGAGTTGGAGTCCATAAGTCTTAAAACTGTCAAGTTTGAAGAGCCCCTGAATGAGAGACCTTCTAAGAAAGCCAGCCCTTGGGACTCAAAAGAGACCCATCATGGTAATGGCCCATCTACTCAACGGTCCTCCCTGTTCTGCTACAACAGATAGTATTTCTATTTAAATTCCTGGGGTGTGTGTGTGTGAATAAATCCAGAAAAATTGATACAAACTTCTTGACTTGGTTTGGCCAGTTTGAGGGAGGGAAGGAGCCACCCCCTTTTCAGCGGAGGGAATAATGCACTCGGTGAAGCAAGAGGGAGTTTGCTGAGAAGAAGAGAAAATAATCACAGGGTGGAAAGAAGGGGCGGTTATATGATGTTGGAATACTTGGAAGGGAGCAAGCCAAGACATTTCGCAGTCTCTCCCCCTCCACCCCCTTTCTTTTCTGCATCACAAACCACACAATTAGGAACTGCAAACCCCTGGGATCTGGCCAGGCTGGTAGGTGGGTGGGTGGATGGACAAGTTGGCCCCATGGCTTGCTGCACTTCCAGGAAACAGCTTAAAAGAACCATTGTCCTGTTCTGCCACCAGAATGAGCTCCAGAAGAAACATTTATTTTCTGTCTCTCTTCCCACCCACCCTCAACCTCTCTTTTTGGCTTACCCCTACTTCCAGATTGACTACATTGTAAGTTCCGAATCTTGGTTTATCCCATATTTTTTTTCCTCTTGAGTGCCTGGCTGTATATGCATAGTTATGGGGCCAGAGGAGGGCGAGTTAGCCTGCTAACTTATGCTGGAGATTATTCTGTACTGTATTTCTTGAAAAGCAATGTCTTTCAAACAGAGGAAAAACAGACCTTGACACCATGCTGTGGAACTCTGAAGCCATGGCTAAAGCTTTACTGTTAGACAGTGTGAGATTTGTGCAGTGCAATGTGAAATGAACTTCAGATACAAAGTGGGAGGGATCATGGGAAAGGAACTTCCTTCCTTCCTTCCCTTTCCTCTCTCTTTTTCCCATTCCCTTTTTCCTCCTAGTTGACTCAGTCTTGCATCCTTCCAAGGTTGGTAAAATGAGGACTCAGATTGTTGGGGGAAAGAGACTGACTCTTGAAACTGCTTAGAGGGGGCTGTAAAGCACTGTGAAGCAGTATATAAGTCTTAAGTACTATTGCTATCTTCCTTCCGGTTAGAATGCAGTGTTGCAGGCTGACTCTGCCCACTGCCAGCAGTTTGATCCTGACCGACTGACTCAAGGTTGAACTCAGCCTTCCATCCTTCCGAGGTCGATAAAATGAGGACCCAGATTGTTGGGGGAAAGAGGCTGACTCTGTAAACCGCTTAGAGAGGGGGCTGTAAAAGCATGGTGAAGCAGTGATATAAGTCTATTAGATGCATTGAGGTCAGAGGACTGATGGGCAGGGATTGGTATTTGTGCGCCCTGCTTTCTGCACTTGAGGGTAGAGCTAGGTAGATGACCTCTAAAACCTCTCTCCCTGGGCCTAACTTACAAAACAAGCCTCCAAATCGATGGAGAAATAGTTCAGAAATTGACTCCGGGATAAAAGCAATGAGATGAAGATGCTAATTTAATAGTGGTTATCCGGCGACTCTCCGAACGATAATGTAATGTAGACTTCAGGCCAAAGGATGCTCCCATTCCTCTGCTCCCACCCTTTCTTTCTGCTGTTTTAAGTGTCACTTTCTCCTGGCTTCGCAATCAATGCTTCTGGGATGACAGGCTGGTGTTTTAATCTCTGTTTCCAACCCGCCCCCCCCCCCCTTTTTTTTTTTGCAGGGCGACCATAGATGAGGTAGAAACAGATGTTGTGGAGATAGAAGTCAAGCTTGATAAGGTAAGAAGGAAAAAAGCTCTTCTCAAGAACCCAAAATCAGCTGGTTAATTAATCAGAATAGAGCTTGAAAGGGACCTTGGAGGTCTTCTAGTCGAGCCCCCTGCTCAAGCCACAGAATCTATCCCATTTCAGTCCAGTCTCTTCTTAAAAATCTCCAGTGATGGAGCCCCCACGATTTCTAAAGGCAAAACTATTCCACTGGTTGATTGTCCTTCCTGTTTGGAAGTTTCTCCTAAATTCAGGTTGCTTCCTTCCTGGATTAGTTTGCATCTATCGTTTCTTGTCCTGCCCTGTGGTGCGTTGAAGCCTCTTCTTTGTAGCAGCCCTTCCAAATACTGGAAAACTGCTATCACGTCTCCCCTAGTCCTTCTTTTCTCTAGACTGGCCAAACCCAAACCCTGCAGCCGTTCTTCATACGTTTTAGTCTCCAGGCCTTTAATCCTCTTAGTTGCTCTTCCCTGCACTTTTTCCAAAGTCTTTAACGTCTTATCTGTAATGTGGAGACCAAAACTGGATGCAGTATTCCAGGTGTGGTCTTTCGAAGGCTTTATAAATCCTTGCCCATAAGCCTTGGCCAGCAGGAACAACCAACAACCAGAGGTGGGATCGTCCTAAACGTTGAAAACAGAAGGTTCAGGATGGGCTGCACACAAATGATGATGAGGTGGGGTGTGGGCAGTCAGGAAACACTTATGCGCTTAAATGCAAATTGTGTGTGTACATGTGGTTCTTCCAAACAGCAGACCTCTGCCAAGCCTCTGTTTTTTGGGTAGTGGGAGATGGATGTGCCACAATTAGTGTGAAGATCTAATTGCATTTCGGGGCTCCCACCTACCGCCCTACCTCCCAGCCTCAGAAGAGCTCCTGTTGCAAATAACACACAGACACACACACAGCTTCGCTTAGCTTTTGGTCAAAACCAAACCGCATTGCAGAAACTGCCACGTTGCAAGAAGGGAGCTTTTGCCTCCTCGCTCTTCCAGAGGCTGACTCCTCGGGAGCCTCCCTATTGCCCATCTGGCTGCCAGATGTGACCGGGAGCTGCATCTGTTTGCTTTTGTTCCCTGGAATCCGATGCAATAGTGCAGAGAAGGTTGCCAGCAACCTAGCCTTGCTTTGGCAGATGCTGGGAACAGAGCGAGAAGGGGGGTCTATGCTCGTGTTTTAGTTCTTGTCTGGCCATCGCAAGTCCTTTTGTCTAAAAATGAAAACTTTCTGGAAGATTCCAAGCGCTGGGGTCTTTTCCCCCCATAGTGGAATTGCAAATCTGCCTTTACCCCCAAAACACAGGAAACAGCCGAATATATTTTCTGGTATATTTTGTCACTTATGCTCCAGGGGCAGTCAATAGAGGGTGAGAATTCAATTTCCTTTAGCAAGGGATTCTGGGAATTGTAGTCCAAACATCTGGATGCCGTACACAGGCATTGGCTGGGCAGTAAAGAATTTCAATCCCCATTCAGCTGCAAGCTTATCAAATTTATGTCAGGATTCCGGCATTTAACCCCAATTAAATCATGAGTCTCCAGTCAAACGTCCAAAACTTCAAAAGGATTTATTGGGAGATAACATATCCGGCACTGCCTGGGTGTAGCCAGCTCTGAGGCACATCATTCATGGTCACCCTTGACCCTAGTTTTTCCCTATCCCCTGGGTGTATCATAATTCATATTCTCCAATGCGACACATCCATAGCCAAGAGTCATCAATCATGCTCTCCAGTTAGAATTTTGTGTGGCAGAAACTTCAGTCACCTAGCTACTATCTTTGAAAGCTATTTATGGAATGCACTTTCGATTTCCAAGCTGCCGCACTGCTTCCCCCTCCCTTTCTGTTGGCAACTCTAAAAAGGCCACAGAAATATTTTATGAGTTGACATTCGGCTCCCCTCATTTCTTGAAGGTGATCTGTACAATACAAAAAGAAAACTAATTTATTGCAGGTATAGGACTTAGGGTTGCAAACTCCCCCAGGCTTTTTCAACTGATGTGGGAACCAAAGGCCGATGGCCTGGATGATGTCATCACCAGGTGATTTTCTTTCCTTTCTCAGCTGGTAAAGCTATGTAGCAATATGGTAGATGCCGGGAAAGCGTACATCATCACCAACAAACAGTTTGTCGGCGGCGTCCGAGATCTCTCCCAGCAGTGCAAGAAAGATGAAATGATCTCGGTAAGAAATGAGAACATGGAAATTTTTGAGGGTGTACGAAATGCTGACCAAACTCAGCATGACTGAATTCAGACTTGCCTCTGCAGATTTGATGATAGGTTGTCTTTCTCACGGACTAGGGTGTTGATTATTACTCTATATACACAACAACGGAGTAAACTGAATGCTGGCTGGGGAATTCTGGGAGTTGAAGTCCAGACAACTCAAAACTTTGTCAAGTTTGAAAAATGCAGCTCTGTCATTTCTGTCCTCCCAATCTCGCTGGTTTTTCTCTCTCGTTCCGAGACAACTTTTGAATTTGGCAATACTGTGTTTGGAAGTGACAGAGCATCTCATTTTTAGCACAGAGAGACATTATTACATTGTGGTGTATGTGTGTGTATCTTTTTAAAGAAACTTTGGCCAAAAGTGTTCACAAAAACACATTCTTCCAATGTGAAATCACAGGAGTTAAGAGCCTTGAAATCACCTAAGATTTGCTGATCTTGCAAGATTTGGGATTTGGTTCCGTTTGGTCTTTATTGGAGAATACAGGGATAGAAAAAGAGGCACAAGATGACAAATGGAAGATGGATGTTGAGATAGCCATAGAATAAAGATATTTTCCCACTATTGTTTCGACTGTCTGAAAAAGGATGGAATAATGTTATCTTTTACTCCAGAGCAGGTTGAAATTACTACAAAAAAAAACAAAACGATATTTTGATTAAGTATTTTGAAGATGGTCCTCAGGTTTTCAGTTCTTTAATGGCAGGACAGGTTTCTTAGAAGCAGGGGGAATAGATATATTGCAGGAGGGTTCAATTTTTAAGTTCAACAGTATAGCTGCACCCACTTACTGAATTTACTCATTTCCAGTGTTGGCACAATGCAGAGAAGACAGATGGATATTTTTGAAGCGCTAAGCTACTAAAGATTAACTCTGGTTAGTGCAACCAAGGTTAGGGTAGTGGGTGAAAGCACCTGCTGGGTTAAATGTGTCATGTAAAAACAACATATGATTTTATATCTGAGGAACAGATTTGATGTTTGGATCGTGTTTGGAATTGTTTGAACACACCCCCACTGGCCAAAATGAAAATATTATTCGTGTTATTAGTTAGCCAGAAGTGACTTAATAAGCATATTGGAAGCTTCTGTTTGGGATGAATGTTAAAAATGTTCTAAATAAGGGCACCAAATCAGACCTGAGAATTGTAAGCAAAAAATAACAACAAGAACAAAAGGGTGGAGAACAATCCCACATAACCACTTCTAGCTCCATGCATTTTGGGCACAAAGAATAAATAGAAATGCAGTGTTTGGCTTTCGTAACTCGCAATTAAGCCACACACACACTCACACGCAAACACATCCACAGATTCCGCACGTAGCTAAAAATATCCGAGGTATTGGATGTCTTAAGACATTGTGTTGTTTTCTAAAAAGGCAGAACGCGGAGCTGCTGGCGGCTCTGAACTAGGTCAGCGAGCATCCGTTATTTGGGAGAGGGGAGACAGGCACGGGGGAAGAAGAGATGGGCGGGTGATGGTGGGGAGGTTTAGGACAACAGTTCAGGGGAGGCTGTAGGTTCAGGTGAAATAACACAGTCTGTATGGAACAAGCATTTGCAGCAGAATCTGTTCCATCACTTGATAGAGGGGACCAAGTATGCCAAAGAGGAAATAATGGGAGCTGTACATCCAACAACCTATGGCCTCTCTCAGCATTGATCCCTTGTTTTTGTACCTGGACTGGCTGGGGATCAGTTCAGCACTGTCTTCCCCTGCAGGGGCCAAAATCCCTGGGAAAACCTCCCCAATAAAATTGCTAGTGCTCCCCTTATGGCTTGCCAGAGGAGACCTAATTATTATTTTTTCCATACACTACAACAACTAGAAACCAAAGAACCGGCTAGGCAATCTGGCCTCGGTTACAATCCATCAGTTCTACCAGAGATGTGCAAATAACGGTCCTTTCTCTAGATATCTGATGCGTGGAGTTAAACACCCTTGTATTTCCTCCCCACCTCTCCTTCTGCAGGAATGCTTGGATAAGTTTGGAGACAGTTTGCAGGAAATGGTCAACTATCACATGGTAAGTGGCATCCTTTCCCAAGTTGCTTTTCTGTGCAGATAAGTTCAATGGAGGTTCTTGAAGTCACAAAAACCACACCTGGATTAGGAGTTTCCAGCATCTTGCTAGCCAACCATGAGATAATTTGAAAGGTGGTGTGTAATAAGAGATTCCCTTTGATCCCTAGCATTCTCCCTAACTGAATTTTTCGCATCATATGGGGGAAAAAAAAATCCTACAGTCTTAAAAACCATCTTGAGTCTTGAATTTCATTCGCTGGTGTGGTGAGGCAGTAAGTTTTGAGTGTAGAAATATACATTTTTTATGCAGCTGTTTTAAAGAGATCCACTCTACCCCCTCTATAAAATTGATATGGCCAGAAGATTGGCGGATTTTTTTTTCTCGATCCTACACTGGATCCTTTCCAAATCCACCGTTGAAATCAGTGAGCCCACATTCTAGGTATGGTGAGAAAAGGATGAGGGAAAAGGAAGGTGATCTAATATTTTGGGTGGAGAAGTGGAGAGAAATCCTCTCCCCAAATAATTTTAATAACATTCTCCTGTTTTTTTCTCAGTGTCCCAGCCAGTATTCTAAACCAGGGGTCTCCGAGCTTGAAGACTTTAAGACCTGTGGACTTCAACTCCCAGCATTCCCTATGCATGGCTGGCTGGGGAATGCTGGGAGTTGAAGTCCACAGGTCTTAAAGTTGTTAAACTTGGTGATCCCAAACTGTATAACCACAACTTTTTTTCTGCCTTTTTTCATGCCCAGATAAAAAGGAAAATAAAAGGTGAAGCACTTGGGATATTTTTTTTTCCCTTTCCATCATTTTCCAGATTTTAATTAGTAGATTAATTAAAAATGAAAACCTCTCACAACCCGCTGAACTGTCCCCATAGTATGTTCCCACATTAGCCCCTCTTCTTTGAAAGTTTGCCGCCGCCTTCCTGCTCTTTTTTTCAAACCCCTTGAATACTATTCCATAGCCTTCTCTGACTGAATTATTATGTGTCATGAAGCCAGGGGAAGACTCTTAATGACCAAATAAATAGGGTTTTTTTTTTTCCCCCATCCCAGGAGAATCTGGTCCATCCGCTCTCTTCCCTTCTCTAGAGATGAGCTATTTCTATTTATAAGTTAGCATTTCTGCAATGTCAGGAAGCCCCTCCCTCTTGATGTCACGGGGCATCGTCCCCTTGATCAAAAGATGCATCCCTTTTTATGGACTAGGAAAGGGAGGGAGAGGGGAGGAAATCACATCTAACTTTGGAAAGGAAACAAACAAACAACCCCACCCCCCGCACAAAATGACATGCATGTGTTGCATCTTGAACCTGAAAAGAATATTTGTGTAACTCACCCGTTAGTTTCATCAGGGCAGGGCTCGATGGTGGTTCCATCGAAGCTGCTGACTTAGCCTCAAGCCTGGCCAAAATGTTTGCTTGCAGCCGAACTCCAGACACAGGGAGTGGATGGAAGGATTACGATGATGCTCCTCTCGGGAGGGAGGGGAAGAAGGAGAAGGGGGTTTGCTTCGTCTGAGCGGGGAGTGTTGTTATTTTTTTTTCCTTGATGGATTGAAATCAGTCTTTGGAGACAGTCTGGGGTGAGGTGGGCAAAGGCTGAGGGGCAGCATGACATCCGTCACCGAGAGGAGAAATGGGATGGCGAAGGAGGACTTTCCTTCCCTCAAGCGGATGCCGAAAGGGAAGGGAAATGAAAAGCAACGGGAGGCTTTGTGGGGAAAAAAAAAAAAAAAATGTCTGCAGGCCTGTTTCTGTGCTCGCTGTCCGTTTTCCTCTTGCGACGGGGGAGGAAAAACCTGAGATGAAAGTTCTTCCCCCCAGGAGGAGTTCTGAGCATCTGTCATGGCAACAGGGGAGAGAAGCAGAATGCCGGGAGGGAGAGAGGGAGGATGGGGTATCGGTAGCCCGCAGGGTGTTAGGTGGGTGCATGGGTGAGCACAAGGGAAGCCAGGATATTGGAACTGGGAGTTGGGAAGCTGCTGTTCTGCCTCGGGCAAAGGCCAGCCATGCCGAAGAACGAGTTCCGGTGTCCCCCTTTGGAGATACTGGTCCGACAGCTTTTCTTGCAAAGGCCCCTTGTAACAATCCCTGTGGATAGCTTTGCTTGCTTTACAGCCTTGGGAATTTTAGCAGGGGAAAAAAAAATCTGGCCGCTGCGGTGAAGGGACAGGGCACAATTCTTCACACCACACACACCCTGTTGCTCGCTCGCTTAATCCCACGAGGGGCCGATGTGCTCTCAGAAGAGGTCTGGAGGTTGACTTCGGCTTCAAAAACACTTCCTTTGATTAGCTTGGGCGGGGCTCCTGCTTTTCTGGGGCTTGCTGGGAGGTTCTGCAGCTTGGATGTTCATTTTGCTCGTGGCAGCTGCTGGGATGAGGAAGGGGCTGGAAATGGAGAGAAGAGAAAGAGAGAGAGAGAAAATAAAGAGACCTTCGCAAGTCCAGTCTGATATTGTTGGGCCTAACATTGACAAGATGGAACCCAAAGATTGATCGGATGGGGAATTCTGGGAATTGAAGCCCACAAGTCTTAAGGTTGCCAAGGTTGGACACTCCTGGTTTAGACAGTAAAGCAGGAACCTAAAAATAAAGGTTAATGTTCCCCTGGCATATGCGTGCTAGTCGTTTCTGGCTCTAAGGGGCGCTGCTCATTTCCGTTGCAAAGCCGAAGAGGAGCCAGCGCTGTCCGAAGACGTCTCCGTGGGCATGTGGCCAGCAGGACTAAACGCCCGAAGGTGCATGGAACCCTGTTACCCTCCCACCAAAATGCTCCCTCTTTTTCTACTTGCTTTTTTTTTTTTTAACATGCTTTCCAACTGCTCGGTTGGCAGAAGCTGGGACGAGTAACGGGAGCTCACTCCGTTACACAGTGCTGGGGAACTGCCAGCTGCTGACCTTCCTGATTGACAAGCTCGGCGTCTTAGCCCCCGAGCCCACCGTGTCCCTAAAGTAGGAATCTATGACCAGTTTTAACTCTGGCTTGAGGAGAAGGATAGCAGAAATCTCTCTTTCTGCACTGTTGCTAAGAAAATCTTCCACTGAGGGAAGATTGGTCATTTCTAGCTTTACGGGCTGTTGCAACCTTGGCAGTGAAGCAATGCTGCGTGAGACATCATCTCGGAAGCAAATTTATGCTTCTTGTTCGTCTTCTAAAGCTGAAATCACTAACGCTGGGGACACGCACTTCCAAAAGAATGTAAGAAGCATGGAAGATGAACCATCACTTCTACAAAACAAAGAGGGGTGTTGGGGTTTTTTTTGTAATGGAACAGCAAGCTTTCTAGTTAATTGGTTCCACTTTCAACACCACCACCCCACTAGAAAAAGGTTACCCTGAAATGTTGGCACCCCCCAAGATTGGTTAGGTTGACTTTATACTTGGGCTGGTCTTGGACTTAATCCGAGAGGAAGATCTCCATCTAAAGTGACCAGTGATTCACATCCTGAAATCTTGGTGATTACTTTGGAGTTGGGTGGGCAGAAAGAGGCAGACTTTCTGGAAACTTTTATTTTATACAATCAGCTCCAAGCCTATTTGGGAAGCCAAGAAAACGACTTGAGGAATTTAAAATCACGGTTGTTGTTTTTTGTTTTTTTTTGTAAGGTGAAGCCAAGTTCTTTTTAAATATAAATATTTCATTCTTTTTGGGGGAGCGGATGAATTTTGCACCTCTCTGCAAATTGTCTCTAGGTCAGGGCATCTTCAAACTTGACAGCTTTAAAACTTGTGGGACTTCCAACTCCCAGAATTCCTACTCCAGTCATGAATTCTGGGAGTTGGATGTCCACAAGTCTTAAGCTTGCTAAGTTTGAAGAGCCTTGTTCTAGGTGATCTTATCAAAGTTTGGAAGATGATCTTTCAAATAGTTGTTCATGTAACTTTTATCTATACAATGGATGGGAAATAGGATTTTTTAAAAAAATCCCATCATTTTTCACAAACCACTTTTATGAACTGCCCAAAACCTCCCTCGAGCTGTCCCAGAACTGAGTTGAACCAAAGGACAATCTTTACCCTACTTGCTAGTTTAAATCCTTCAACCTGGATACCATTCATTCCATTGTGGGATGGAGAGTTCCAACAAGTTGACTAAGAAGTCTAGGTTAACTGTGGTGTTCTGGTATTAACTAGGAAAATGTCCTCAGTTTTATTTATCTATTCCATGCCTAGCTGAATACTTTTGAACTTTTTCCAAGTCACCGTTTTCTTGAATTGTTGTCAAGTGCCGGGGAAATCAGGAGGTTCAAATGAGTATAAATATTTATTGCAAACTTAAGCTCTCTCCAACTACTAACGGTCCAGGGAAATGAGTGGTAATTAAGAATAGAAAGGAATTCAAGGTGGGCTGGACTCAGATCTCTTGTGGGCATGCAGGGACTCATGACTAATGATGCATTTGGCCCCTCCCTCCTGCTCAGCGTGGTTGTCCACATCTGTCTTTGAATTAATTTAAAACGGATCATGTTCCAAGCTCCACCATTAAAACCCCTCAAAAATGGAGTTATTCTCTTGATTGAGAAGAATCCCAAGATGGACTTTGGTAGAAGGAACCGATTCTGAGTAAGAAGAAAGGACTGGGAATTAGTGTGTGGAAGCAACAGAAATTTTTGCCTGGTGTCAGCCCCCCCGTTTTGCTGCCTGAAGCTGATGGATTTGTTGAAATCAAGACCCGTAAACAACAACTTTCTTCTCTTTCGCAACATCTTCAGTCTGTTGCCAGTCTGTGGTCTTCAGCAGCTAAGATGGGAGCTATAGATGTGGCTGTGGATCCTGGGCCTCGAATCCTCCAGAAATGCAGGCTGGTAGATTCTTAGTTTGCTTAAACTCCATCTCAATCTGAGCATGGAGTCTTCTGGAGAGATCTCAGCCAACGTGGCTTGCCAGAAATCTTCATCCCTGGGAGTGAAAATGGACTTTCTCCTTTATGGTTGCTATGAACTATCTTGCAATCGTGTGATGCATCCCGGTCCTGTTGGAATCTTTGGGCATACACTTTGTGTATGATTTTTTTCGTCTGCATCACCAGGGGAAAAAATAATAATAATGGCAAAATGGCTAGAGAAGGCAAGCTGGGTGGTCTTTCATACTTCCCCAATGCTTGCATCTGTTTGCATTTAAAACCCACTCAGGACCGTTTTTGAGTTGGTACGTCCCCTTGGCCGAAGGCACCAATGGAGCTAAAAGTCTTCAAGGCTGGGTACCTGTTTGCCAGCAGGATTGATGGGGTGCTTCAGTCCTCTGCTTGCAAAAGGCTGCCTTTTGCAGGATTTTCAAATAATTTCGCAGGAAAACCACACTTGGATAAACAAAACATTTATGTTATTTCAAGTGTGGAGGATGTGAATGCCAGGGCTGTGGGGCACAGGAGAGGAAAGTGTATGCATGCACCCAGGGGATTTTCAGAAGTCAAAGTATTTGTGGGAGGAGAAAGAAGATACTTTTCCTCTTTCTCTGAAAAAACCCACAGATACAACTCGGTGTGGGTACTACCTCTGCGGCCAAGTTAGCCTCAAAAAAGTAGGACTAGGTTCAGTTTTGGGATGGAAAGCCAAGATGAAGTCCCAAAGCTGCCAAAGAAACAGCTTGGAACAAGGCAACGGGATACCACTTCTATCCTATTGCCAGACAAATGATGGGAGCCTGATGCGGGGGCTGGGGGCTGGGGGGAACTTGAAACTGGAGAATTGCTCCCACCTTCTTATAAAAGTTTTTTTTTTTAAAAAAAGAAAGTAACATATTAATATAAGAAGCAGAAGAAGACAGGATGGGGTAAATAGCCTTTGAAATTGCCTAGAATATTAAGATGCTGAGAAAAAGGTTTGATGGTCGAGTGGTAAAAATAATAATAATGAAAAGATATTAATACATAGTCATCGCATATTTCAATAAAATAGAAGCAGCTGCTAGACATGAGTTTTCATATTGGTGCCAGCAAAGATACTGGCCTGTTGAGTGAGGGTGCCCTCTATAGGAACAGGTGGGGAATGCAACTGGTTTCTGTCCCCCCCCCCCCCCCCCCAGTTCAAGTTTCTTGATTTATTTTTGTTTTTAAAGCTACTTTTTTTTTAATTGGTATTTTAATTGGAGGCTTTGGTTTATTAGCTGGTTTGGCTTGCCTTCCAGACAGAACAGCAGCCTATCCTTCTTATAAGTAGATATACAAGTCAAATAGTTATCCAATGGATTGGGGGTATCATATATTTTGGGGTATGATACTTTCTTTTGCATGATTAACCAACCTATGGCTCTTCTCTTGTGGAAGGCAGAATTGATGACTGTTAGGTCTGGAACCTCCAGGCTTAAGAAGTAGTCTATCTTTTCAGTAATGCTGTGGGAAAATAAACCATGGAGCACTGCTATTAATTGTCCTACTTGTGGACTAGATCCAACAGGACATTTTTGGCGTTTTAGCTAATGGCTTATGTTAAGAATCCTCCATTTAAAAAGTCATTGGATTGCTGGAACGATCCAGAGTTTTGATGGTCTAATGTGCTTTTTCCCCTCCCTTCTCTGCTTGCTCTCCCCTCCCCCCCTGTCTTTAGATCCTTTTCGACCAAGCTCAGAGATCTGTCCGGCAACAGTTGAACAACTTTGTGAAAGAGTGAGTATCTGGATTCCTGGCAAATAATTAGAAGGCCCTTCCTCCCTTCCACGATTCTATGATTCTGTTCCTCCATCAGTTAGAAACTTCAGTCACCCAGAAACTATCTTTGAAAACATTTATGGAATGCAGGCTGCCTACTGCTTCCCACCTCCCTTTCTGTTAGCAACTCTAAAAAGACCATAGAAATGTTTTATGAGTTGACAGGTTGTTGAGATGTTGCCAATGGTTGGACACACCCAAGACTAACCTGGCCACTTTTGGATGTTGAGCGGGCTGTAGAAGTCAGCAAAGCTCACGCCTGCCATCTTGCTTTGCTTGGCAGGGATGTCCGCAAGTTCAAGGAGACCAAAAAACAGTTTGACAAAGTCCGAGAAGACATGGAGATCGCTTTGGTCAAGAACGCCCAAGCCCCACGGCACAAACCCCACGAAGTAGAAGAGGCCACGGGCACGCTGACTATCACCAGGAAATGTTTCCGGCACTTGGCCCTGGATTACGTCTTGCAGGTAGGTGAGATTTTTTTTTTTTTAAATGGGGCTTCCTAGAATTAGGTGGAAAAAGCGAAGCCTATCAGATCAGATAATCAGAGTTGGAAGGGACCTTGTAGGTCATCTGGTCCAACCCCCTGCCCAAGCAGAAGACCCTATGCCATTTCTGACAAATGGCAGTCCAGTCTCTTCTTGAAAGTCTCGAGCGATGGTGCTCCCACAACTTACAAAGGCAACTTCTGTTCCATGGGTTGATGGTTCTCACTGTCAGAAAGTTTCTCCTTATTTCCAGGTTAAATCTCTCCTGGATCAATTTCCATCCATTGTTCTTTGTCTGGCCTTCAGGTGCTTTGGAAAATAGTTTGACCCCTTCCTCCTCTCTGGGGCAACCCCTCAAATATTGGAAGGCTGCTCTCCTGTCTCCCTTGGTCCTTCTTTTCACTAGATTAGCCAGGCCCGGTTCCTGTAACAATTCTTCCTATGTTTTAGTCTCTTCAAAGATGAGTCCGTTTTGGTTTCTCCTTGAATTTTCATTCTTCAGATCCACGTTTGACCTCATTGGGCATTCGGTTGAAAATGGCTTTTTTTGGGAGGAAAACCAAAGTGTTGCTTTGAAAAGAATCCCATCTTTTTTGGGAAGGAAAAGTCCCCAGTTGGAAAATCCACTCCAAGGTTGATTGAGCAAGGGAAAGGAAATAGGGCAGTGGGAGGAACACATTTTTCTTTGAATTAGGCTGAATTGGACTTCCTATGATTGCTTTACTTTCTCACTGTGTTTCCTCTTACATGGATGTATGTATCCTTACCGTCTCTGAAAGGGTTTCTGGACTGAGCTTTCTTTTCCTGACTTTCCGCTACTTCAACCAAACCCCCCAAATTCCAGGCTAATATTGATCCAAGCTGCTTCAGTGTCCTCCTTTACCCAACCTCCCCCCTTTGTCAACTGGAGTCATCTGCCAAGACCTTCTGTCTCATCCTGGGACAGCATATGGAGTCAGATCCTGTGGATTTGTAGGAATGAGCAGAAGAAGCTGGCTCTTGGGGGAAACCATTGGGAAGCCAAGAAATCAGGAACCTTGAACCGTTCTCTGCATCTGATGACCTGCTGGTGACCAAAAGGGAAACAGTTGTTTTAGCTCCTGGAAGCGTTTCTATTTATTTATTTATTTTTAAAGTCCAATTTAAGCTCAGGAGTCAGTCGCCTGCTGGAAAGGGTTCCACTACTCCAACTGCCATCATTCTAGCTATTGGCCGTGCGGGCAGTGGCTTAGTATTCTAGCTGGGTGGTTCCCTTTCCCGTTTTAAAGGCAGCCAGAGTAGAATCGATTACAATCACGTCCTCCTGCTCTTTGTGTGCAGTACTTGTTACTTAGATGTAACCTGCCTTTTAAACAGGAGGCTGTGCTATTTGTGCTCATATTTAATAGATGTTGATAGATCTGCCCATCGAATATGAATTGCTCACTTCACGGCTCACCACACATACCTTCTTCCCAGTTCTGTGAAGCCAGGAGGTCTTACGAACTTGGCCATAAAAATGTTTGTGTAGAATCTGTCCCCTTTGCTTCCTCCTGCTCTGTTCATTATAAGCACCCAAGATGGTACAGTGAAAATGTGGAACTAGTTTTTTATTTTACAGATGGGGCATTAACATTTTTAATTTTATAAGAGTGATCTGTCTTGCTTGTTTCAGATTTGTTAGTTGTGAAATTTAGCTCCACCTGTGTTTCTTTCGTTCTAGATCAACGTCCTCCAGGCCAAGAAGAAATTTGAAATTCTGGATGCCGTAAGAATTTTACTTAATTTCTCCATCCTTCTTGCTTCCCCGCCCAGCAACTAAGCTACAAAGGATGATGAAGGGCTGATCAGTGGGGATGCTGTAAACCAGGTTAAATTTATCCCACACCTGCAGGAGAGGATGGTTTGGGTTGCCTTCTCCGAGAAGAGGAACATCCTCCATGTCCTGGAGGGAAATCTTCTTTCAGCCTCACTTTAAGAGGCTGAGAAAGGGAAATTTCTCTTTTAATCCCTCTTGGAAGAGGCCTCTTCATTTCTTCCATGTACAGAGAAGGTCTCGGGGACACAGAAGTGCCCCAAAGGGCCCATAGGGCACGTAGGAGTGGCTCATGAAAGGACTTTCCTGTCTTCCTTCCAGATGCTCTCTTTTATGCACGCCCAGTACACCTTTTTCCAGCAAGGTTACAGCCTCCTGCACGAATTGGATCCATACATGAAGAAACTAGCCACGGAGGTGAGGAAGCAATTGAGTCTTGTGTGTGTGAGTGAGAGAGAGAGACAGAGACAGACAAAGAGACAGAGACAGACAAAGAGAGACAGAAAGAATGTAGAAAACCAAAGCCAGGGAAAGGAGATGGGGAGGAATAAAAGTGGGTCAAAGCTGGGTGAAGGGAAGAAAGACCAAAAGAGAGTTGTAGAAGGAAAGAAGATTAGGAGACTCATAAAATCTCGTTGATAGTTGAGCTGACCTCTTGAGACTGACTCATGTTCCTCACCTGAGTTCAAGGGAAGACATCAAGAAATCTTGAGTAAGATTGGCCTGGTCCTTCAGCTGGTAGTTTTTCCTTGGCAGCCGCCAGGTAGGGTTCCTGGATTGCGGTTGTGGTCTTTGGTGGGGAGGTCACCCAAAGGACAGCTAAGCTTGTTGGCATGCACTTACTTGGCTCCTGACATAGTTTAATTAAATGAAAGCATTTTGCAGTAGACTGGGGGGGTTGGGGGGGGGAAATCCAGTCAATGTTACGTTGGTTGTTTTTTCTTCAAATCATCTATTTGTTTTGAATTATGAGGACTAGAATCTAAACTTTCTGACTGATGGTTGGTTTGTGATGCAAATATGCCGAAAATAAATTGTGGCACTTGGTCTATTTTCCAGATGTTGGTTTGAGTTTGAGTATTTTCTTTTCTTTTCTTTCTCTTTCCTTCCTTCCTTCTTTCCTTCCTTCCCCTCACATTTGTGCCTCACCTTTCTTTCTTTCTTTCTTTCTTTCTTTCTTTCTTTCTTTCTTTCTTTCTTTCTTTCTTTCTTTCTTTCCTTCCTTCCTTCCTTCCTTCCTTCCTTCCTTCCTTCCTTCCTTCCTTCCTTCCTTCCTTCCTTCCTTCTTTCTTTCTTTCTTTCTTTCTTTCTTTCTTTCTTTCTTTCTTTCTTTCTTTCTTTCTTTCTTTCTTTCTTTCTTTCTTTCTCTCCTTCCTTCCCCTCACATTTGTGCCTTTCCTTCTTCCTTCCTTCCTTCCTTCCTTCCTTCCTTCCTTCCTTCCTTTCCCTCCCTACACTCTACTGCATGGGGGGAGTGAGAGAGAGAGAGAGTACGCTTTGGGCTAGCCCTACCTATGTGACTTTTAGCCCTGCCCACCATGTGGCCATTGGGAAAAAGATAGTTCTCTTTGGCCTCAGAGAGAAGAAATTGAAAGCACAGAAAATAAGTCTCTGCCTTAACGTGTCTTCTCATTCACCCTTGAAGCTGGACCAGTTGGTGATCGACTCGGCTGTGGAGAAGAGGGAAATGGAGCATAAACATGCCCTTATTCAGCAACGGGTGAGTCTGAATCCCGAAGTCACACAAGCGGAGACGAGACACAGCATCCTGCTTTCAAAACTAATCAGCCCGGTGCCTCAAAGTAATGCAGCCAAGCATGACATGAAAACTCTGTGGCTCCTCTCGTCTCAGGCCCAGGCATCTGGTTAGAGAGATTCGATCGTGCTTGGATAGGAAAAGGTGTTTGCTTTCTCTTGTGAACTAGAAGTTCCCTCTGGGTTAGAATCCCCTTTCAAACAAGAGCTGGCTTCACTGCGCCAGGGAAGAATTATTTTTTTTCTTTGTCGTCCCAATATATAACAATGTGTTCTGACCCAAGCCTCATTCAAAGCAAACAAACACCAAACAGAGATAAAAGCAAACCCTTTTTAATGCTTCTCTGTGAATTCCGTTCATTCATTAAAACGCTCTTAAAAACCAATTGTCCCAGATAAGAACAAGCCTTTCCAAAGTTTTTGCAAGGCTGCCAAGAACACTAGGTTTAATTGCAAGGAAATAATTAAAAAAAAAAAAAGTCTCCAAACACAAACCAGGATAGTCCGAACTTCCACAAGACTTGAAGTGCAAGAACTTCTTTGCTTCCTGCAAAGAACTCCAGTTTCTCAGCTGGCTTTTATCTCTTAAGGGGGGAGGCTTTACTTTGCAGCCTTACTCCAGAGTCGGCAGTGCTGCTGCAGCTGCTTTTTCCTTCGAGCAGCCCTGCGTGCATGCACACTGGGCCCAGGCTCCTCGGGGTCCTCTTCCTCACAACTGCCAGCCTCCACAATCTCCAAAGGCAGCACTCCACTCCGTGATGGTCCTGGTCCTCGGATGAGGGCCCTGCATCACATGTCCTCACTCTCCAAGACCTCAATGCTGCCAGCAAATCACAACACAATGGCTCAGTTGAGCTCCAAATGAATCTACTGTATATTGTCCATTGAGCCTCCTGTCCATAAGAAAATTAAAAATGTAGGCCAGAGGTCTCCAACCTTGGCAACTTTAAGACTTGTGGACTTCAACTCCCAGAATTCCCATGCTGACTGAGGCGAATTCTGGGAGTTGAAGTCCACAAGTCTTAAAGTTGCCAAGGTTGGGAACCCATGGCCTAAATATTCACCTTTGCATCCCTGAGGTGTTTTGTTTTGTTTTTTACAGACAAGCAGATTCCAATAACGCTGTTTCATTTTCTTCCTTTTTTCCTCGCTCCTCTTCAATGTTCCACACAGACTCTTCTACAGGTGAGTACCAGGTGAAGAGTTCTGTTTCGTTTGGCTTCGGGAACTTATTTCAGATGAATCGAAACGCCTCACATTCTTTGTCCTGTTCTGTCTCCAGTCAGATGCTGGTTTAGTTTATTGTTTCGGGGTTGAACAAGGGTGGCCACCTTAGCGATGGAAGTTCATTAAATGGCTTGAGACCAATTCAAAGAATTCAGCCTTAAACGGATCATTTAAACAAGATGCGGCAGCATTGGCATCGTGGAGTTACCACAGTAATTGGTGTCGGTTAGCATTGTGTGAATCAGTTTGTAGCTTAGTGTATTTTGTGAGCTTGGACAAAATGGATAAATTTAGCATGTTGAGTGAGCGCAAACTGAGTCTTTCAGCCTAACCAATCTTATGGGCTTGTGGTGGTAGGGGATACCTTGCTAGCTAATCTGCCTGGACCTCTGAGAAAAGGCAGGATGTGATTCAATGAAGGATTATCGAGTTAAAGTGATAACTTCCGGGAATGGTTAAAAAAAAAAAAAAAATAGGAAGAAACATGGGAGCAGGAGAATAGGATTGGCAATGCCTTAACGTTTGCCTACCAGGTAAGCGCCCTGTTATACACTGCATCTGAGCGTCGAGGCTGTATTTGGCTGTCGCAGCTCATACTACAATTCACTGCACCCAGCAGAGCTCTTGATATATTCGCATAAATGTAGAACCATGATCAGCCATTGCAAAATCCCAACACTGAGTAGCAGGGGATTCTGCACCTCCCTTCCTTTCCCAATTCCCAAAATTGCTTAAGGAGAGGTGCACTTTGATGCCAATAGAATCACACACACACACATAAAATAGGGGAGTTGGAGACCTGCCTGGCATGTGAAAGCATAAGGGAGGAAAAAAGAGGGAAAGAGAGAGAGAGAGAAGGAAAGTGAGGATACGAAGACTGGGCCTGTCACATCGATTTAGAAGAGAGAAGAACTGGGAAAGAAAATCAATAAAGCCGGCCGGCCATATGGCCTGTTGGAGAGCTTCCAACTGGGCAGGAGTAAATTTGGGGGGGGGGGGATCTGGGAGAGAAACACCCCCATGCTTGCAGGAGGCATAACCTCAGTAGGAAGTGGGTAGCCTTAGGAGTCCTTCACATCTCTGGGAGGGTCAGAGTTCTTTTTTGGGGGGCGGTGAGAAGGCATGATATATTTATTTATTTTAATGGTGTGTAGCCTCTGGCCTCCCTCCCTCCCTCTCTCTCTCTCTCTCTCTCTTTTCCCCACTTCCATCCAGAGGCGACAGCTATATGGAAATGAGCTCATGAACTGATTGATTCTGAAAGGGGAGCCGTGGGCCCTGGAGAGGAGGATCGGGGGCGCAGGGAGGGGGGGAAATGGGGAACCACACGGGCAGGTGGTCCTCAGGCCAGCTCTCCACTTGGTTTCACTCTCCCAGCATCTCTGGCTCCGACAGGACACAGTGGGCCAGTCTTTGAGCAAGGGAGGGGGGAATAATAATAATAATAGTGATAAAAGCAATGTAAGGAAGATTTTCCAGCACGCGCAGCGGGTGCGTTGAGGGTGCATGGGCGGACGGAGGAGGCAGGAGAAAACACACCCTCCTCACTTAGTAACGCCATGTAGAATTACCCGATTGGAGCGGGGCTGCTTGTACACTTGGCAGAGCTCAGCCACACGGCACAACAGGGGCATCATGAAGATTTTTGGAAGACTGGAGTATCTTCTGGTAAGGGAAAGGAGGACAGAGTGTGTGTGTGTGTGTGTGTATGTATGAGAACGGCATTTCTTGAGGTTGGGAAGAGGAGGAGGAGGAGGCTGAGAAAGGATTGGCCCCCTCCAGCAGACCGTGTGACTCGATTTGGGTTTCGGAACGATAGAGGGGTCATTAGTGCAGTTGAGTTGGTTGGGTTTTCCACCCTTTTATGGCATGGCCTGGGGGCTTGGAAAGCACCCTTGGGAGCATGTGAGGAACCAGAGGTGGGCCCTTCCTGGGGTGCCTTTGGTTCAGGGGCTGCCTGTAAAAGGGGTGAGAGCATCTTTGGATTCCCTTTGGCAACCTTGGATGTGGGAAGACTTGGGGCTGAGAACCAGCCCCACCGAGCCAAGGTTTCTCCTTTGCTCATCTGAGGCCCTGGGCTTCCCCAGTTCCTCCCATTTCCCCAGGTTGGATGTCAGCTGGTTTGACTCTGTTCATCCCGGCAGGCAGGGGAAGTCAAGAGGAGAAACAAAAGGATGGTGTATTATGTCGTTGTGACATCCAACAGCGATTGGGGGTGGGGGAGGAAGTGGGTAAGAAGGGGAGCTTTGGCTCATATTGTCAACTGGACTTTCTTGGGGTTTTTTTTTTCTCTTTGAAAACGTTTCACTTCTCTTTCCAAGAAACTTCCTCAGTTCTAACTGACTGGTGTGGGATTTTTCAAGGGAAAAACAAAACAAAAAACCATAGAAAGTCCAATGGCCTTTTATTTTATTTATTGATTTGATTGGTCAATCGCTTACAACAGGGGTCTCCAACCTTGGCTCCTGGAAGCCTGGCGGACTTCAACTCCCAGAGTTCCACAGCCAGCAAAGCTGGCTGTGGAATTCTGGGAGTTGAAGTCCGCCAGGCTTCCAGGAGCCAAGGTTGGAGACCCCTGGCTTACAAGATAATAGGTATAAGTATAAACATGAGTAAGAATATAGGAAATAGGGACAAATAAATGGGGACCAAAGGACAGGGATGATGCCCTCATGCACGCTCCTTACAGACCTCTTAGGAATGGGGTGAGGTCAACGGAGGTTAGTTTGAAGGTAAAGGAGTAGGGGCTTGAGCAGGTGACAACCAAATCAGGTAGTGAGTTCCAGACATTGACCACACTGTTGCTGAAGTCGTATTTCCTGCAATCGAGTTTGGAGCGGTTTACATTGAGTTTGCATCGGTTGTGTGCTCTTGTGTTGTTGTGGTTGAAGCTGAAGTGGTCATTGACCAGTAGGATGTTATAGCAGATAATTTTGTGTGCTGTGCTTAAATCCAACCATAGATGATGTAGTTCAAGGTTGTCCAAGCCCAAAATTTCAAATCTGATGATATATAGGGTATTCTGTTGTGAGCAGAGGGGAAAAAAACAAAAAACAAAAAAAACACCTTTAGGACAATCCTGGCCTGGATGGTTGAGTGTCTCCACAGATGTTTGGCTTACGTTTTGAGCGCATCAAGGGTGCCAGAGATGATTTAATTGCAAGAATAAAAAAGAAATGGCAATTATTCTTTTTCCAGGACATGGAAGGTTGGGGAAGCTAGCTGGATCCTGTGCGGTCTCCAGATCCCCTTCTTTGCAATCCTAACACAGAAAACTAGCAAACCAGGTGTCCTCTGCAAGGCTTTTCTCTGACAAGATCTAGATTTCTAGGTGCGAGGGCCCCCCCCCAATATTGTGGGGTGGGTAATATGCATGGTTACAACTGAAACCTGTCGCATCTTTTTTTCTTTTTTAGAAGACTCCGCAATGGTAAAAACTTGGCTGTGCAAAAGAGCGCTAAATATAAAGGATATGATATACAGGGGGAAAAAATACGGAGAGGAGAAGGAAGCCCTCCAAAGTTACACGGCTGATTTTTGACCCCAGGGATGAAAAAGTCATCCAGGCATTGTTTTCTCTCTCTGACAATCTTTCTCCATGGCTGGAAATCTCTGTTTTTTGTTTGGTTTTTATTCTCTCCTTCGTCATTTTTTGACTGATAACAGATTCTGTACTTGAGGATGAAATTGGAAGGGAGAGGTGAAACTCTGGCCGAGGGTGAAGGGAGGGACCAGAAGGGGAAAAAAATTGTGTGTGTGTGGGGGGATCCTGTGTTTCCCTGCTAGTGCTGGAGGGGAAAACAGTTCCCTGATTTTTCCTCCTGTTCCTCTCTCCTTGAATTTCATCTCTGTCCTCTGATCGCTCTCTTAGAATTTGCGGTTTCTTTGTGTTGGCATTTGATGTTTCCATAGAAACAATTGTCCAATATGATGGGGGGGGGGGGCTGGAAACCTTCTCTATGCAAGACTGTTATATAAATTCAATTCAAACAGGAAAGAGGAAGGCACTGGAAACGGCTGAGGCTGGGGAGTGGGGTATTTAGTGCCTGTGATTTAGGCAAAAAGGACTCGCAAAAAGAGCTCTTCACACAATTCTTGAGGGTGCTTATTATGGCCAATGTCCCCGAGCATATCGTGGTTGCATCTGAAATTTTGCCTTCCTTTCCATTTGACAAATATATTTTATTTTGCACTGAGAGCATTTGCACCAAAGACAAATTCCTTGCGTGTCCAATCACAACGGGCCAATAAAGAATTCCATTTTGCAATGGAGAATCCCTGCCTTCCTGTCAAATCAAGCTTGGTTTGTTCATTTCTTTCTTTCTTTTTTTTTTTTCAGTTCCCCAAGATAGTTTTACATCTCTTGCTTGTCTGAGTAATAAAACAGTTTGTGGGTGTGCAGAAAAAAAAAACTTATAAACTTGGACCAACTGCTGTTGGGGTGGGGTGGGGGAAATGAAAACTCGGTTTTAAATGTTCCGGGTTGGGTTGGGTTTGGTTTTGTAAATGACTACAAGCAGAACAAAAGCAATCGTTTCCCCCGTGATGCGTGCAGAGAAACTGATTCCAGGGAAGTCAGGGAAGGAAGGCATCCCTTGGGAGCATTGGGGACACCGGTCATATTGCTTTGATTCTCTTTAGTGTGACATGAGCCGGAGGGAGCCAGCTTTATGGGTTGAGTGTGTGTGTGTGTGTGAGAGAGAGAGAGAGAGAGAGAGATGCACTCATCCTAAGCAGAGAGGATGGTTTTGTTGCCTAGCAACTGTGCCTGCCTGAGGCCATGCTGCTCCCAATGAGCGAAAAGCTTTCAAGCTAATGGTCTCTTGCCTTGCCTTGCAACTTTCTATTGCTTCGGCCTCCCGTTTTTATTCGTCGAGCCACCAAGATGGTTTTTCGTTGGGAAAATGGGCAATGAATACATTCAATCAACGAACAAATAAAACGCCGGAAAGGAAGAGGAGGAACCCCTGCAACGGGAAGGAGAGCCAGGAATGGGTGCCACCAGGAGGGGAGGAAGTCGTAGAGGTAGTCCTTGACTTGCAACGGTTCGTTTAGTGATCGATCAAAGTTACAAGAGCCCTGAAAAAAGTGGCACTTACAACGGTTGCAGGCTCCAATTTTTCAGCAGCCAAAATTCGGATGCTTGGCAACTGGTTCATATTTATGATGGTTGCAGTGTCCCAGGGTGATGTGATCCCCTTTTTCAACCTTCTGACAAGTGTGCTACTAGCTTAACAGCTGGAGTAATTCACTTAACAACCTGCGGCAAGAGGGGTTGTAAAATGGGGACCAAGTCACTTGACAACCTTTCTCGCTTAGCAAGAGAAATTTTGGGCTCCATTGTGGTGGCAAGTCAAGGACTTCCTGTGTAAAGGGCTCAGCTTCAGTCTTCCGGGAAGTTTTAATTTGTAGGACTAAGTTCTTTGAGATAGAGATTTGTGAAAGAATGGGAGGGAGGGAGACAGAGACAGAGAGAGACAGACCTGTGTTTTAACAGCATACACTGAGCAGGGTTTCCACATTGCTTTAAGCCATGGTTTCTAGAATTAATCAACTTTGGTTGGGTAACCACACTAGGCAAGATCATACATTGTGGGTTTCAAATGTGTGGTTTTCAAATGTGGGATGGCTGGATTCACTCAACACATGGACCTAAACACACACACACACACACATATATAAAGTAGGACAGACATCTTAGATGTGGAAGCAAAAAATAAATCAAACCAAACAAGCCACAACGTGGCTTAAAAAGAACCATGAAGCCCTCTGCTGGCTTTTTGATTTGCACATCTGGATTGCTCGTGGCTTCACTAGGATTTATTGAAACAAACCCACGCTTAATTAGATCAACATCTATTTTTTTAAGGAATGGGGCATCTGAACCTTTCGTAAAAATGCATTTTGATAGAGAGTCATGCTGAATGTTTTTTGCAAAATGAATGAGGCTGGGATTTTCCTGTTGTTGTTGTTGTTGTTCCCTTCCACCATTGTTGCTTCCATTGTGTAGACTTATTGTAGGACTATGGCTACCATTTTTGCATTTCCCTTCCCTCCCATGTGGCCACTGATTCAAAACAATTGTGGTTGGGGGTTCCAATTTCCTCACTAACCCAAAACCAAACAAATCTGATGATGGCTTAGTATAATGGATGAAGGTGGCCAAAGGGTTGCAGCCTGCTTCATTAATGGACTGGCTCAACATTCATCCAGATTGTGGCTACGATCCCTCCTTACTTGCTCAAATCAAGACAGCCTTGTTAGTGTAAAAAAGTGGAGGGTTGCCTTGTTGTATCCAAGCAGCCCCCAACTACCTGGCTCCCTTTCTTTTTCCCTCCTCCCCGTACTCCAGGATTTCTCTTATGATGAATCCAAAGTGGAATTCAACGTCGACGCTCCCAATGGAGTAGTGATGGAAGGATACCTCTTCAAGAGAGCCAGCAATGCATTCAAGACCTGGAATCGGTGAGCTATTGGGAAGAGGCTCCAAAATGGAGGCATCATGGATGGATGGGGGTGTTTAGAACCAAGGATGGGAAGAATCAAGTCAGATTAAAAAAAAAATCCTTTGTTATGGACTAATCCATTTCACTTCCCTGCCCTGCCCAGATCTATATTGAAGCTGAACCCATTCAAGGCATTCTTTTCCACTCTGGTTTCCCCTCAGATGGTTGCTGGGGGTTCTAGAAATCGCCACCTCATCACTTATAAAGACCTTATGAGGTTGTCCAGACAGGAAGCAAACAATCCCAGAAGTGCTAGCTCTAACTTTATTATAAAGGGTATATTAAGAGCGTAAGGGTATATCAGTTTCTCCATCTGATAGCCCAATCTCCCCCATAGCTGCCTGAGTTTCTCTCCACGCACCCCAGATGTTGGGGAGCGATCGGAGAGGCCGGGACCCTGAACCCCAGTAATATTGATTTATTATGAGAGTTGGCTTGCTGTCAGGATTCCAGCAATTTGCCCTAATTAAAATCATGATTCTCAAGTCAAACTTCAAAAAACTTCAAAGGATTCATTAGAGGCAACATACTGCCCTGTATGAAGCCAACTCTGGCCTACGTCATTTACAGTCCCCTGTGACCCTGTTTCCCCCCTCCCCTCTGGGTGTGTCATAAATCAGATTCTCCAATTGAGCACCTTCACAGGCTGGGTATCATCATTCACGTTCGCCAGTTAAATATATTTGAGGGCAAAAACTCTGGTATTTTAGTTATAGTCTTTTAAAGGTAAGAGTTGGAATGTATTTTTGCCCCCCCCCCTCTGTTTTTATGGCAACTACTAAAACAGACATCGGAAAGTTTTATGAGCTGACGCTTTGCAAGTCTGAAAGTATATCTCCTCCTCCTCCTCCTCCCCCCACCCCATCATTGAAGAAACCTACTGAGATTCTTTTCTGCTGGCTCATCTGATTATTGCCTGGTCTGTGGCTCTTCTTTCTGTCCTCCACCTACCATCACACCAGGTGGTGGAAGGCCATGCTAAATAGATGTGACAACTGTTTGTCAGAGCCAACACTGTACCGTACCGCAGCTGCCTCTAAAAGCTTTCTAGTTGTCATTTTCAGAATCTTTTCCAAGTCTCCCGTTTGTTCTGAAAGGCCAGAGGATGGCTGTCCATCCTCTTTCAAAGCTATTTTTGTTCTCCTTTGTTCATTTCTCCTCTGCCTATTTGTTTCTCTTTGCAGGAGGTGGTTCTCCATACAAAATAGCCAGCTGGTGTACCAGAAGAAGCTCAAGGTTAGTTCCTTATTTTCAATAATTAGGGTTAACTGAACTGATTGGTGCAATGATCCACAGGGCCATGAATCCCGTGTTTTGACTCACTATTCCAAAATATATTTATAATAAATGGACACTGTTTCAGTGTCTACTGCTGTCTTTAGCCATAGGAAATCCAGTTGCAGGGAGCCTTAACCCAGATGTTTTGTCCTTCCCCTTCCAGGATGTCCTCACAGTGGTGGTGGAAGACCTCCGCCTTTGCACAGTCAAGCCTTGTGAGGACATAGAACGGAGGTTTTGTTTCGAAGTGGTCTCTCCCACCAAGTAAGTGATGGGTTCCTTAGAAGAACACGGGGCAGGTGGGGAAAAGCTTGTGTCATTTGCTCCATCGTGTCAATAGCAGTCTTGAAAAGAGGGAGATGGAGGTGAAACAGGGGAGGCAGGTTTCTTGGGACAGCTTTGGTATTTGATGACAGATAAAGTAGCCAGAGAAGAAAAATAATTTCTGCTTCCTTGTGCATCCATCCATCCCTCTGCTTTTTCTGCTTCACAACAGTTTCCCCAGCTAAACAAGAAACCATGTCTCTCACTTTAAAAAAGCCCTGAGGATCCTCGACCTATCTTGATTCTGGTTTAGTCCTTACACAAGAACTCATATGACAGGCAATTTGTTGGAAGGATGCCTTTAGAGTCCAGTGACTTCTCCCTTACTCCGTCTGGCTTGGCGTGTTACAACAAATCATGATTTCTTTAACCATGGCTTGTTAACCAAGCTGTAATGGGATACATTCACACACTGCTCCAAATCCCAGTTTTGGAGGGGCATGGTGTAGGCATTAACCATCAAGAGGTGTTGTGTTTAACCAAAGTAACCTAATTTGCCTCCAAATTTTATTTTATTTTTATTTGCTTGTCAAATATGGGCAAGATAACAAGTTATAAGTATGAACATAAACAAAAACAAGGGAGTAAATACAGGTAAATGGAGACAGTGAGACAGGGACGGTAGGCACGCTGGGGCGCTTATGCATGCCCCCTTTAAGAACCTCTTAGGAATGGGGTGAGGTCCATGGATGACAGTTTGAGGTTGATGCTGTGAGGAGCTGAGGCTGTTACAACGGAGTCGGGTAGAGCATTCCAGGCGTTGAACACTCTGTTGCTGAAGTCATATTTTCTGCAATCGAGTTTGGAGCGATTTACCTTGAGTTTGTAATCGGTTGTTTGCCCGTGTGTTATTGTGATGGAGGCTGAAGAAGTTGTTGATAGGCAAGTCGTTGTAGCAGACAATTTTGTGTACCAGACTTAGATTGAACCGCAGGCGGTGCTGCTGCACCAGACGTAATCGATAAATAATAAGCGGAGGGGAAATTAATTAATCTTCTGGTGTCAAAACAGGACAGGAGAACCTCATTGGACCAGACTTTGATTCTCTTTCTCCTGGTAAGCAGCTTCTTCTCCTTTTTCCCACTGCAGGAGCTGCATGTTGCAAGCCGATTCAGAGAAACTGCGCCAAGCATGGATCCAGGCTGTCCAAGCGAGCATTGCTTCCGCTTATCGGGAAAGCCCTGATAGCTGCTACATTGAAGTGAGTACAGTGGCCAGCCAGAAGGCTTGTAGGAGTCATACCCATAAATCTCTCACAGAGATACTGTCAGGGTAATGATGTAAGAGCTTGACCAGCTGTTATGATGATGTCATGCTGGGAATGAGTCAGCAAGGTTTTGGGGCTGGAATCACTTTAAGAGCCTGTAATAATGAGAGGCCCTGATGGGCCATCTCTCTCTCTCTCTCTCCCCCTCTCCCCCTGTGTGCTTCTGTGCTGTAATTGCTGATTGCTGTTTGTTTGAGGTCTGACTAAAGTATGTGTCTGTATATATTCTTTGTAGATAAAACCACAATTTAAATACAAACCTGTTTACTGTATTTGCTCCTGGGTTGTCTCACATAGTCACTGTCAACTAAAAAGATACTCCTTTGGCCTTTATAGTTGCCAGCAGAAAGGGAGTTGGGAAAAACAGTGCATTCCTCAAGTGCCTAGATAATCGCCCTGGCAGCCCAAAGTTGTTGGAGCGCAAGAATATTACTGGAGACCATGATTGATGACTCTTAGCTATGGATGTGTCCCATTGGAGAATATACATCCATGTTTTATGAATTGACATTTGTCTCCCCTTGCTTCTTGAAGGTGACGACACACATAAAAAAACAAATTGATGGCTAATTTTCTTTTCCTTGAGATGTGGCTAGAGACTTATGGTTTGAACAGGGGTGGATTTGTTGGAGTCCTGACAGTCACACTGTGCGCACTCTGACACAGACTCATAAAATCTTCCTAGAAATTAGACAACAGATATGGGGCATCCTTTTCCATTTCAGAACAATGGGAGGCATTTGCATCCAATCAGCTTTCAGTTTGAAAATGAAACCAAAATAATTTTTTGGTTGTAATTAAGAGAAATCAAAAAAAAGCAAAGGAACTCCCCTTGAGAGATGCTTGACAAGCTGTATCCCTGCTTGGTATTTCAATTTTGGCTTTTCTCTTACTCCAGAAATTGGATCGAACAGCTTCCCCTTCAACCAGCAGTATCGATTCTGCCTCCGATTCCCGGGACCGAAGTGGGAAAGGGGAAACGATCCTGCAGAGGGTGCAGAGTATCTCGGGCAATGACCAGTGTTGTGACTGCGGGCAGGCCGATCCCCGGTGGGCGAGCATCAACTTGGGCATCTTACTATGCATTGAATGTTCAGGGATACACAGGTATTTTCCACACTATATAAGAGAATATTTGTAGCTCAGGGTTCAGTTGTGGGGTCCTTGGTGCTCTCTTACAGACGTTTCATTGCCCAACTAAGTAACATCATCAATGCTAGAAAGGAGCGGAGTGTGACAGAGTGCAGGAAGAGAAGGACTGTGGGGTCCTTGGTGCTCTCTGAGTTTGGTGGTTTTCTTGCAGACATTTGATTACCCAATTAGGCAATACCATAACTGTAAGGAAGTGTAGGGTTCACACCAGAGGTGGTAATTCAGCCGGTTCTGGGGAAACGGTAGCGGAAATTTTGAGTCGTTCGGAGAACCAGCCAATCCCACCTCTGACTGGCCCCGCCAACCCCATCTCTTCTCTGCCTCCCAGCTGATCGGCTGGGTCTTCTTTGGTTGCCCTGCACAGGAGAACAGACCTGGAAAGCAGGTTAGTGGAGTGGGGAGGGAATGGGGATTTTGCAGTATCTTCCCCTGCCATGCAAGCCACACTCACAGAACCGGTAGTAAAAAAAAAATATGAATCCCACCACTGGTTCATATTGATGAGGTTCCTTAATTGGGTAATGAAATGTCTGCAAGGAAATCACCAAGATCAGAGAGTGTCAAGGACCCCACAGGTGCTTTCATGCATGCCTCCTTGAGTGCTAAGAAGATCAAAGTTCCTCCAGCTTCTTAGCTGGCCCAGGAGGCTGTTCTCTTGCCACGTGAAAGAGTTATTTCAGAACGAATGTGCCAGTTGAATCGTCAATTAGAATTTGACTTGGCTTAGCAGCAGGGGAAGCTGACCACTTCTCTTCACTTTTGCCCTACAGGAGCTTGGGAGTTCATTGCTCCAAAGTGCGGTCACTCACGTTGGATTCTTGGGAGCCAGAATTATTGAAGGTAAAGACCAAAACCCCCCACTACCTAAAAGGGATGTAGTCAAAAGAGAGGTGGTGGGGTGCGGAAAGAAGGTCCAAGGCACACCTTGAGTAGAACAACAGTGCACAGATGCTCTTGAGAAAGAAAATGCAAAGTTTTCCGACACTCCATTTTGCATTCACTTCAATAAATAAATAAAAGTAAACCATTTTGGCACTTCGAAGAAGCTGTAAGAAACCTGGGAGTTTGAAGTCCGTACCTCTTCAAGGTGCCAGGGTTGAAAATTACTGCATTAAGTCTTGCAGCTTCGAGGAGGGGGAAAATAACGTAGCTTAAGAACTACCATCTATTTAAGCGCGTTGGGTTTGAACTGGGCAAAAAAAGGACCAGTCCTGAAATCAAAGAAAGGCACCAGAGTGAGACCCTCTAAGGGGCACCATCCCAGAATGAGGGCACCCCCGACTGAGAAGACCCCATGATATGGTTTGAAACAGGGTGTCGTTGTATCTCAAGAGTCTTCAAACCTGGCAAGTTTAAGACTTGTGGACTTCAACTCCTGGTATAATAAAGGACAGTTTGAGTAAAAAAATCAATCAATCAATATGTCATACTCCAAATACTGAGGGTAGCCAGAATTGTTTTTCGCACAACAGTGGAAACAGACCAACACCCCCTACAGAAGATACGGCACTGGAATGTGCAGAGATGGATAAATTAACGATGGAGTTAAAAGACAAGGAAGAAACAGTAATATTGTAAGATTTGGGACATATGGTATATGAGTGGCTAGAGGAGAAAAGTAAAGAATATGTATAAAAATTACTTAAAAGCTGCAGGAAATGTATATATAAGGAATGATAAAAGGGTAAATATAAATGTAAAAATATGAAAGAAGCTGACTCTGAAGCCCTATCAGAAATGGAAATGTGGTGTAAATGTTTGAAAAATGTGTAATAAAGATTATTAAAAAAAAAAAAAAAGACTTGTGGACTTCCAACTCCCAGAATTCCTGAGCTAACATGGACTGGAGGAGGAATTCTGGGAGTTGAAGTTCACAAGTCTGAAAGCTGTCAAGTTTGAAGAGCCCTGCCTTAGAAAAAGTGCAGAGAAGAGCAACAAAGAGGATTAGGAGTCTGGAAACTAAAATGTACAATGTCCAGTTAAGGGAACTAGGCATGTCTAGCCTTACAAAGAGGAGGACTAAGGGGTGCCCCAAAGAAGAGGGGAGGCGTCAAATTATTCTCCAAAGCCCCTGAAGGCAGGACGAGAAGCAATGGATGAAAACTAACCAAGGAGAGAAGCAACTTAGAACTAAGGAGGGGTGTCTTAGAACCCACACTTGACAACTTTTAAAACTTGTGGACTTCCAACTCCCAGAATTCCTCCTCCAGTCACATTAGCTCAGGAGTTCTGGAAGTTGAAGTCCCACAAGTCTTCAAGCTGCCAAGTTGAAAGACCCCTGACTGTATGTAAACGGAGAAGCCGAACGAGCAACTTCAGTTCACGCGCTGTCCTGTTTTTTATTTTCAACGTCCTGTTCAAAAGCTGATGTGTGAGCTGGGCAACGCTACCATGAACCAGATCTACGAGGCGCAGTGTGCGGAAATGGGGCTGAAAAAGCCAACAGCTGGTAGCCCAAGGTAAAGCTTTTCCTCTCTCTCCCTGCTACCCATGTTTTAATTCCGCCACGTGAATTAGCAGGCAAGTCTGCTTCCCAGCTTACAGCCAAACTGGGGGTTAAAGCGAACCAACTTTCTTTTCCTGCATACCCAAGTAACCCCCGGCTTACGACCACAACTGAGCCCAAAATCTCCCTTGCTAAGTGAGAGAGTTGTTAAGCGAGTTTTGCCCCGTTTGACGACCTTTCTTGCCATGGTTGCGAAGTGAATCACTGCAGTTAAGTTAGTAATGATGGCTAAGTGAATCTGGCTACCCCATTGACGTTGCTCATCAATGGGGAATCATGTGACCCTGGGAGTCTGCAACTGTCATAAGTGTCAAGTCATAAAATATTTCTATGGTCTTTTTAGAGTTGCCAACAGAAAGGGGGGGGGGGAAGGGGTTTGAAAGAGCAGTGCGGCAGCTTGGAAACTGAAAGGGCATTCCATACATAGTTTTTCAAAGATAGTAACTAGGTGACTGAAGTTTCTGCCATCCAAATATCTAACTGGAGAACATAATTGATGACTCTTAGCTATGGATGTGTCCCATTGGAGAATATGATTTATGACACAACCAGGGGATAGGGAAAAGAGTGACAATGAATGATGTGTCTCAGAGTCGGCTACACCCAGGCAGTGCCGGACATGTTAACTCCCAATAAATCCTTTTGAAATTTTGGAAGTTTGGCTCAAGACTCATGATTTAAATGGGGTGAAATGCTGGAATCCTGACAATAAGTACATGCCAATTGCCAAGCGTTTGAATTTAAATCATGTGATGCAGAGATGTTGCAATGGCCATGGGAAAAAATGGCTATAAGTCACTTTTTTCCAGTGCCATTTGTAACTTTGAACGGTCACTAAATGAACTATCCATAAGACTATCTGTGCTGTTGCTGTGTTCAGACAACACACGTCATGGATTAAACTGTTTTTCCTGGGGTATATCGAACCGTAAGTCGCCATGCCCAGTGGCCAACAAAGAGATCGAAATCCCTAACCTACGATCCATTGTGCGTGTCGGTGTGCAGACTCAGACTTTGAGTGACATGGTGAAATGGTTTCCTCACAGGCAGGACAAAGAAGCATGGATCAAAGTCAAATACGTGGAGAAGAAGTTTCTGAAGAAGTTACCTTCTGGAGGGGCCCTGGCCGACAACGAGCAGAAGACCCGTCGCTGGAGCGTGAAGAAGTGCCAGAGGTGCAACAGCACCACCAAAGTGCCCACCACTCGTAGGAAGTATCGGCACGAGGCAGGAAACGCGTCTCCAGCTGCCCACTCCTCAGGTAGGGCAATCCACCTCAGGTAGAGACTGATGGATGGTTCCGGCAGTGGGGCTTTCCCTTGATATCCCTAGAAAGAAGGGTGGGAAAAACAGGATCATAAAATTGTAGAGTAGAGTAGAGTAGAGTAGAGTAGAGCAGAGCAGAGCAGAACAGAACAGAACAGAACAGAACAGAATAAGGAATAGAATAGAATAGAATAAGGAATAGAATAGAATAGAATAGAATAGAATAGAATAGAATAGAATAGAATAGAATAGAATAGAATTCTTTTATTGGCCGAGTGTGATTGGAATTTGTCTCAGTGCAAATCTCTCAGTGTACATAAAAGAAAAGATACATTCGCCAAGAGTCAAGAATCATCAGGTGCAACACTTAATAATAGTCATAGAATACAATAAGCAATCGAATCATACTAGGAAACAGTCAATATAGATTGTAAGGATGGCATGCGGGGAAAAAACTGTTCTTGTATCTGGTGTGCAGTGCTCTACAGCATCGTTTTGAGGGAAGGAGTTGAAACAGTTTATGTCCAGGATGTGTGAGGGGTCTGTAGATATTTTCCCAGCCCTCTTTTTGACTCCTGCAGGATGCAGGTCCTCCATGGAAGGCAGGTTGGTAGCAATTGCTATTTTCCGTAGTCCTAATTCCTCTCTGGAGTCTGTGTCTGTCCTGTTAGAGTGCAGAACCAAACCAGACAGTAATAGAGGTGCAGGTGACAGACTCCAGCATTCCTCCTCTGTAGAACTGGATCAGCAGCTCCTTGGGCAGTTTGAGCTTTCTGAATTGGCACAGAAAGAACATTCTTTGTTGTGCTTTTTTCATGACATTTATTATTGATTTCATCCTGAAATATGTGGAGCTGAGAATGCAGATGTGGCCCTCAACATACGATCACGATTTGAGCCTAAAATTTCCATCACTAAGCGAGGCATGAATCTGGCTTCTCTCACTTGACTTTGCTTGTTGGGGGAAAGTTACGGACAGTGTTTCCACTGCAACCGTCACAGATACATGCCAATTGCCAAGGGGCTGACTTTTGATTACATGACTGTGGGGACATACTGCAACGGTCATAAGTGTGAAAACAGGTCATAAGTCCTTTTTTTTCAGTGCCGTTGCAACTTTGAACAGTCACTAAAGCTGACAATTATCTGTAATGTGAAT
Organism: Hydrophis major; assembly: GCA_033807585.1. Lineage (NCBI taxonomy): Eukaryota > Metazoa > Chordata > Lepidosauria > Squamata > Elapidae > Hydrophis > Hydrophis major. Next base: position 13,148,686 of record CM066342.1, on the reverse strand, counting down.
TTTTTTTTAGCATATTTAAGTTTATAGCACTTCCTGGGATACATACAACTGCTTTTAAGTCCTGTAGCTTGTTCGTCCTGATTCCAGGGTTTGCTTTCAGTTCTTTCAAACATATTGACACTTAGTGAAGATTAGAAATTTGTTCTTACGTTGTATTGGCAAGGAATGATCTTTTGACAATGCTGGATGACAACACGAACACAATAACGCAGAGTTCTTGGCAGTGGCATGGAAACAGAAGCAGCTTGCTTTGTTTTTTTTTTTTCTTTTAAATTTCCAGTCTTGCCTTTGTGATTGCCTAGAGGTCTCTCATCCAAGAACTAACCAGGTTTGGAAGTAGCCAAAGTCACTCCATTGCAGATTCCTGAAACACAAGCTGAAGTGGTTCACATATCATGCTGTGATCTAACGTGGTTTGGATATGGCTTGTTGGGCTCTGTCAGTAACAAGTCATTGTCAGCAAGCTACCCTAGCATTGTGGTTTGTCCAATAAACCACATTTTAAAAAATCCTGGCTTTCAAATTATTTCGTAAATACAACTATTTGTATGTGTCTCTAGGTTAGAAAAATAGTAATCAAGTTATTTTTCAAATAGCTGCCACTTTGGAAAGGAAGTTCCGGCGAGATTCCCTCTTTTGTCCTGACGAACTGGATTCCCTCTTCTCCTATTTTGACACAGGAGCTGGTCCACGCAGTAAGTGTGGTAGATTGATCTGTGGTCCCTCGATGCTCAGCTACGAGAGGGAGGCAGGAAAGGGAGAAACGTGGATTTTTTTTGGACTTTCTCAAATTCAGTAGCTGGGATTCCCCTCCCTTCTCTCTTGTTTTGTGCCGCATTTAAGCGGCTGGCTAGCTTTTTTTCTCCCTCTCCCCAAACTCCCTTTTTCTCCCTCCGTGAAGAACAAAATCTGTTTGCTGCATTAAAAAGGGGGGGGAATATAAATTGCAATACGGTGAAAATGGGCTCTGGATGCCCATAGCCATGTTTTTGACCTCTTTCTTTCTCCCCAGGTGTAAATCCGGCGTCAGCTCAACAGCCCGTGGGAGCCAGCCCATGGAGCGAGACCAGCAATGGCCCTGGAGGCAGCAGTTCACCCTTTCTCCTGGATGGAGGCAAGTGCTGTCTGGCTTTGTCACCGTGGATATCTAATATCTTACTGTATATCTGGCAACCTCAAAGCAAGAGGCTCTGAGGCTACCTTCCCAGAAATGCCTGGCTTTGAAACGGCTTCGGGGGAATCCATCTTTGGTTGAGAGACAACCCTGGTCTTTGAAATGTGCCAAGATGGGCAAGTGCAGCCCAGAGAAATGAGGGGGATCAGGACAGAAATTTTGATTAAAGTTAAGTGGAACTGTAGTCATTATAACCAGGTTGAAAATCTGGATGTTTCTCTCCTCATAACTTCTTAGCCTGCTAATTGGCTTCCTACCCAGATAGCTGAGATTTCCCTGTGGGCTTCAAATTTTTTAGCAAGGGGCTCTCTGCCCTAATGACTGGCTGGGTGGGCATGTGGCTAGGTGATCATGTGACTGGGTAGGTGTGGCCAACTCGATGTCACACCAAAAAGATGTTTTATTATTTTGTGCATTTAATACTGAAATAAAAGACTGGGTGAAACCAGGCTTAATAGCAGTGACTGTGAGAGGGATCTTGGAGTCTTAGTGGAGTTTCTGGCCAGTTATGTGATTCTTATTATTTGGGAATTAGCCCTCGACAAGCACTTTATTTAGCTTGACACTTTTATGAGGTGTGAAATGCTCTTGGCTAATCGCCCAAAAAGGAAAAATGCCTTGAAAGGGTGCTGGGTTTTTTATATTATTATTCTAGTCTTTCTGAGGTTATTGGGGGCACTCTAAGCCCCACAAAGTCTTAGCTAGGGACTCTCCTGAGCCCCTACAAGCCCCCAGCAGCCCAGCCCTGAACAAAACTTAGTTCCTCTGGCAGATTTCTCTCTTCACGCATTAGTCTCCATCCTGATTATTAAGGAAGTCCCTTGAGGGGAAGGGATAACAATAGTCCATTGCTCATTTCACTGATTTAAAAGGACAAACCAAGTACTCTTCTATATGGTGTCCCTGACTGAAACTCTTCCCTTTCGGTCAAAAAAGGTGTAGGGTCTTCTTGGGCATTGGGGGTGGGGAGTTGAAGCCCACCCATCTTAAAGTGGCCAAGGTTGGAGATCCCTGGACTAGATGACCTACAAAGTCCCTTCCAACTCTGTTAACCTGGATCTTCCTGGCTTTTCCCCCTGTTCCTTCTCTCTGCTAAGGACCGTTGTTTAGGGGTTGTTCACCTGCCTGGATCCTTTTAATGAAGCTCCCAGGTTTTAGCACAATCTACAAATCCTTCCGCAAACAAAATCACACTGGTGGGAAGGGATTTCAAATGAGATGTGCGGGCCTGGGGGAATTTGGAAAAGATTGGTAGGAGGGTGGGGGGGAAGGAGAATGTTTTCAGGAAAGAGGTAGAGGTTCTTTAGGGCAGATATGTGGAGAACTTCTGGGCAACCAGAAGAGTTGACTAACCAAAACAGTGAAAGACTGGTAGTTTTATGGTACATATATATATATATAAAAAGTTTAATTGGTCCCTCCTTTGTTTCCCATAGGTCTAAGCAGCGACAGTGGCCTGGGTGGTAGCACTGATGGCAGCACAGACGTCTTGGTGTTTGGCTCGGTGGTTGATAGTGTCACAGAAGAAGGTGAGATCTTCAGCCACAGAAGGAGACGGGAACAACTTCTGCCTTTGCCCAAGGCAGAGCGCAGCCATAGCATCTTCTGCCACATCCAACAGTCGTGGCCGCCAACTTGAGATCAGAGAAGAGGGATGATCTGATCAATAGCAATTGGCCACCGTGGCTAGCTGAATACCTCGCGCAGCATAGTCGTTTTAATCTTGCTGGGAAGATGCAATGCTTCCAGAGGTCTTGGTCACACGTATCTCATTCTTACAAAGCTGCTTTTTTTTTTTTTTGCTAAAAGGCAATTGGGCTTGGTTTTTTTTTTTCCTTGAAGACATTTCGCTTCTCCTCCAAGAAGCTTCTTCAGTTTGGTTCGCTTCTCCTCCAAGAAGCTTCTCCAGAACTGATGAAGCTTCTCAGACAAGGGAAGCGAAACCTCTTCAAGGGAAAAAACAAAACCAAAAAGCCCAGTTGCCTTTTGGGGATGGGGGTGGGGGAAGCAGCTTTGGGAAAACCGTGACCTGGATGACTGAGAATCTCCCCATAGACGGTATCTCATTCCTTCCTCTTCCTCCTTGGCAGAGTGTGAAGTGTCGGAGGAATCCAGCGGAGAAGTCGAAATTGAACAGGAGGCCTCCGATTTGGAAGACTTGAGGGAGCTCCATCCTGGGTTGCTAGTTTACAAGGCTTCCAGGGCCAGGAACCTGCCAGTCATGGCGGAGGCCCTGGCCCACGGAGCCAACATCAACTGGGTGAATGAAGAGGACGAGAGCAAAACCCCGCTGATCCAAGCTGTCATGGGGGTGAGCGATATCCGCACATCGCCGGCCCAGTTTCAAGAGTGTGCCATCAGGGCAAAGCAGGTCTGAGCTGTCTTGGGGCCATGAAGTGACCTTCATCAGCTCCAGCTAGATTTCACCGCCTGTCACTAAGTGTAGGCCAGAAGATCTACTCAGATGAGGAGAATCACAAGCATATCTCCACATTTGGAGCAGAAGGGGATGGACTTTCTCCTTAAAACTATAATATATCATTAAAACTATAATATAATCCTTGACTTACGACCACAATGGGGCCCAAAATTTCTGTTTCTAAGTCAGAAATTTGCTAAGTGAGTTTGCCCCATTATACGATCGTCCTCGTCACGGTTGTTAAGCAAATCTCTGCAGCTGTTTAGTTAGTCCCAAGGTTGTTAAGTGAATCTGGCTTCCGCATTGACTTTGCTTTGTCAGAAGGCCTCAAAAGGGGATCACGTGATCCCAGGAGACTGTGACCGTCGTTAATATGAAACAGTTGCCAAGCATCTCAATCTTGATCACATGACCATGGGAATGCTTCAAAGGTCATAAGTGTGAAAAATGGTCGTAAGTCACTCATTTCAGTGCTGTGTAACTTTGGACGGTCACTAAACGAACTGTGGTTAAGTTGAGGATTGCCTGTATAATGTAAGAGACATCCAAGGTTCCAGAACTAACTTTTTCTTTCTCTGCTGCTTTTTCCAGGGCTCACTAATAGCTTGTGAATTTTTGCTCCAAAATGGGGCAGATGTTAACCAAAGAGATATCCGAGGGAGGGCGCCTTTGCATCATGCCACATATTTGGGCCACACTGGGTAAGTCACCTGCTCTGCCTTCAGGAGTTTCCTATGAAAGTCTGGCCTGACACATTCCTGCTTCTTAGCCTTGGTGTCACCCATCCCTTCAAACTCTCCTTCTTCGCCCCAGCATATTTCTTGGCCTGACCTACGTTTCCTCTCTCTGGTTTTTTTTTTCTTCCTCTTCCCTTTCAACCTTTGGCAGCCAGGTCTGCTTATTCCTAAAGAGAGGGGCCAACCAACACGCAGTGGACGAGGATGGGCAGGACCCCCTCAGTATTGCTGTCCAGGCTGCCAACGCGGACATTGTGACTTTGTAAGTGTGTCCTTCCTCCACCGCAGGTGAAATGCATGTTGGGGGATGGAAGTGGCTGACCTTGGAAACTCAACAGCCCAGGAATAGATTGGGCCAGTTATGGCCAAAAGAAGAAAGAGAGAATTGTGGCTTGGCTCTGACAGACCACTGTCTTCAGTGAACTGCGGTGGCGCAGGGGTCAGAGTGCGATACCGCAGGGCTCCTTCTGCCGACTGCCTGCAATTTGGCAGTTTGAATCTCACCAGGCTCAAGGTTGACTTCGCCTTCCGTCCTTCCGAGGTGGGTCAAATGAAGACCCAGATTGTTGGGTGTTGACTCTGTAAGCCACTTAGAGAGGGCTGCAAAGCCCCGTCAAGCGGTATATAAGTCTAGATGCTATTGCTATTTGCTGTTCAACCACTGTGCTGCTTCCCGAGTGCTGAAGGATTTAACTCCTGACTGCCTGGACCATCCCTGTTTGAGCCAAGCCCGTTTCCACCACCCCTCTCCCTTGGCTGACTAACATTCCTCTCTGGTCCTCATTCTACAGGCTGCGTCTGGCTCGGATGAACGAAGAGATGCGTGAAGCTGAGGGCCCCTATGGGCATCCAGGTCAATATACCAACAATAGCCCTACAGAGCTTCAGTACCGAAAATGTATACAGGAGTTCATCAGCCTTAACATAGATGAGTGTTAGTGAGAACTTCGGCAAACCTCGCTGCCCCACCTCCGCATTCGGGTCAAAAATTTTAAGGAAGCTGAACTGAGCCCAAGGAAAAAACAAAAACAAGGAAATTAAATGAACTCTAGACGTGTGTTTTGGGAGAATGGGGGGGGGGGATTTGCTGACTGAAGAGCGGATGGATGGGCTGAATGCTGCACAGCGAGAGGAGGAGGAGGAGAAGCGAGAGAGGACCCTTAAAAACCAACTGGGATCAGATTTTATTTTGCATTTGGTTCAGGTGGAGTGGGTGCATCTGAGCTTCAATCTGCCCTTTGGTTTTCCCTCCCCAACCCCTCTAAAAAACAGCAATTGACTGTCTAAATGGTCTCTCCAGGCCTAAAAACAGGAGGTGAAACCTGCTTAGGAGGTGGGAGGAAGGAATCGAAGCTACATTTGGAAAGCGATCCCAAACCGAACCGGATGGAGGCTTATTCTTAACCTCTCTCTCTCTCTCTCTCTCTCTCTCTCTCTCCCTATCTCCCTGCATTTGTCTCTTTTCTTTGTCTTGGAATCCCAGATCAGATTGGAGGAGGGAAACGGACGCACGAGACACACAAACGTACACACATAATACACAGTTAACACGTGGCCCGGAATGAGATAGCCCCGTTTTGAGCATGGACCAGGCAGGGATGAAGTTCAGCTGGGCTGCCAGTTGGGTGTCTTCTCAGCACATGCTGCAGTTCATGGATCAAGAAGCATTGGGGAGCTGAGGGGGTGAGAGGGACTTCTCTCCCTCCCTCCCTCCCAGGTTCCTGCAAGCCAAATGCTTCCTCTGGTGAGGACTGATGGGAATGAGCCAGAAGGTTAGCTTAGCTGGTTCAAGCCATAACTCAGCCACTTCCAAGATGAGGACGCAATCCTTGTGGGGTGAAGACAGAGGTCAATTCAGGCTATGTTGGGGAGAAGAAAACTTGGCACGTGCAGTACATGCTGGCCTTTGTCCCTGAGGAGGACAGAATCCTGCATCTTTGCAGGAAAGGTTGGCCAGTTGGCTGGCACCAGTGAAGCCAGTAGATCAGATGGTCCATCACAGAGTGTTCCTCCTCCTGGAAAATACAGAATGGGTGTTTGAGGTGAGATGCACGTCTGAGATTACTTGATTTGGGCCTCTGTGAGATACCCCTTGGTCCAACCCTCAGAGCAATTCTCATCAACGAAAGACAGAGAGAGGAATAAACCCGTCAGGCAGCTTGAAGGGTAACCTGATTTGGGGCTATTTTTTGCTAGAGGCAATCAATTTGTTATCTCACCATAAAACACACCTCCATATATTTAAAAAAAAAAAATCCCTGCCCATAGAAAATTAGCATGTCTGGGACATCTCTTTCTTCCCCAAAGACTGGTTTTCTCCATCCTTGAATTTCCTTTCTGTATTGGAAGGAAAATGCTCCAATGTCATCATCAGTGGATATGGAGGAGGGAACACAGACCTCTTGACTTTTATATACTGTCTTTTGTGCTACACACTCGGAGTGTGGGATGCCAACTCAAGCGCCTCCAGCCAGGGGACAAATATGGCCGCATATTCTTGAAAGAATATCTCTGTCTTTGTCCTTCAACTTTTGCGCTTATCTTCACCCTTGACTTCCAAAAGTGGTGAGGCTTGGGAAAACGCACTCGTCGCCGGCGATGGGTTTCCCCGTCCCCCTTTTTTTTTTCTTTCTTTCTCCCCCACTCCCTTTTAAAACAAAAAAAACCACAGCCACAGCCAGGGAGCAGCGTAACATTTCTCTCTTCTCACTTCTTGAAGCAACATTTAGCTAGATAGTTAGATCAAACCTGGGGGTGGGGGAAGGGGGGGGGTTCGATATCCCTAAGTAACTGAATTCCCTTGATCAAATCTCTTGGGAACTGGGAAAATTCAGAAATTGTCCTTTTTTTTTTTTTTTGCATGTGCACTCTTAACAAAGGCTGTGATTCCCCTTCTCACCAATGCATGATTGCAGAGGGCTCACAGAATTCCAGAATTCAGGTTATTGAGGGTGGGCGGGCACTATTTATTTTATTATGGGGTGGGGGTTTTTTGTTTTTGCTAGAACAGGAAACAGTTATTCTCAAAATCCACTCTGGGTTTTTAGATGGTCTTGTTCAGAAGACAAGATTTTGCTTTATAGAGTTAGAAAGTAGGCAGTTTCTCTCAAGGATTGGATGTAAACTCCAAGGCAGGCACTGGTTCAGTGATACTTGGGAAGGGAGGAAGCAAGAAGGATGGAAAAAAGAGGTGGGGATGTCCCAAGGCATCGGACTCCACCTCATTCTGCGGCATCAAGTCATCACCTTCTCCTTTTCAATCTTGTGCTAAGCCATAGAGGCAGGTTGCTTTGATTTGTGCAATTTGGGATTCTGCTTTGGGAGCCCTGTGACTTAAGGAGTCTTGCATCAGCGGGTGAAGTCAGTCATGGCTATGAATAAGGGTTAAGTCCAGGTGAGATTCTTGGAATTCTTCCTTCAGATTTCCAGCTGGAATCTGGTGGTGGTGATGGAACCAGGGAGATAGGAAAAAGCTGGTGCATGGGGTAAAAGTGGAATATCCTTTTTTTCCCTGAGGGGCTTTTAGGGCACTGAAAGGGTCTGTACTTGCTCCTTACCCCTAAGGAGGAATAGGGTCTAAAAGAAGAGTAGAACAGGAACACTTAGAAAGGCGTATAAAAGTGAGCCCTCTTGTTCCAAAGTTGGCAAATTGGGATATTCCAGAATGTCGAGTCGGTTCAAATGTGAGGCTAAGCTTTGGGGATTAGGTCCCTTGAAGAAACAGAGAATCTACTGCACACAAGGGTAGATTCTTTTGACTGTAATCCAGCTTTTTCAGTTGGCTTGCATGCTTGCTCCAAGCTACATTGTTCTCTTTTGCTTCCTTCCATCTGCAGCCACCATCCCTTGGCCAACTCAGGATCCCCTGAGCATCCAGGTCTCCTCCTGTCCCTAAGTTTTCTTGCAACATCTGACTTATCCCATTTGTGTAATGGCCGTGGCCTCCTTCACGCAACTTTTATCTGATCATAGTCAACCTGGGTTATGTAAGTCGCCAGCCTAGCACTCTCTCTCTCTCTCTCTCTCCAACTAGGAGGCAATCTTGTATGCGTCAAAAGAGAGAGAGGCGTTCTTTTAACCATCTGTCCTCTCAACTCCATCCCGTGCTTGATCTGGGCTTCCGATTCCCATTTGCACCCCTTCTCCAGATAATTAGTGTGAAATGTAGGGTTAGCTGGCATATATTTATAGAATAGCCATACATGCATGGTGTCTGGCCCTTATGCCTTTTTCCTTCATGTACAACTTACCCTTGATATATTTTTGTAAAAGCAGGAAGCCAGATGCCATTTGCATTCCATTTTTGTGCTCAGGGAGTGGTAGGAGGGGGCCTGCATTTTCCTCACCGCCATCCTGCAAAGTCTAGTTAGGCTGAGCTTGTGAAGGTTTGGCCTAGAGTATGCAAGAAGGTTCATCGCTTCTTCATCACTGTGCTTTTTCCAGTGGGTTCTTCTTTTTTTGAGTGGGTCTTTTGGGGGACCATCATCAAAATTTTATCAATCATTTGATAAAATAGAAACATTCTTTACAAAAACAGTTAGTTCAGTCCTCCATCCCAAGTGTCTCTTCATGCTATTTGTTGAGTTTGATAACACTTTGCTTATGAATTCTTGGTTTTTCCCATCTTTTGCTATTTATTTCCTCTCTTGATTCTTATTATTCCCTGATTCCAAGTCATTTGAGATCTGGTCTATCACAAGGTTAGATTCTGCTCCATTCCAGCCAAATAGGTAGAATCCAGGAGGAAACATTCCAATGCATTCTTTACCTAATCATCCTGCTGTGAAGTAACCCTTAGATATAACTTTTTTTTTTAGGGGTTACATTTCTCATCTCCTGGATTAGGCTGTCTCAGTGCTTTGGAGATTCCCCCCCCCCCCAAAAAAGAGAGTCTCATGGGGCACTTAGGCCCCCTTTTAGAAACAAAAACAATGAAATTGGCAACTTGGATTTTTGGGATGGTGAGATGCAGTGTGGAACCCAAAGTTCAAGCAAACTGGAAACCCTAACATCTTGAAAATGCTGTAAGCAGGGAAACAGAAATGGACGTTGTTGCAAATTGTGATGGCCAGACCAGCAAGCCAAACTAAATTAATCCAGATGTTGAGAAGATGCCTTCCTTTTCAAGGCAGAAGGGGAATTTTACCATTTCTCAACGACCGTTGTGACCTCTCTGCTCGGGAAATTTGAAGGAAGATGAGGGATTTTTTTAACCAGAGGTACCATTCTGGGTGAAAAGCAACAAGTTTCCCCTATGCTTCCAAGCAAATGTAATAATGCCTCAGGATTAACAGCTATTGCATGGTATTATTAAAGAGAAGGATCACAAATGAGAGATGACCAATGATGACAGATGTCCTTGGTATTTTAGGCCAACCAATCAAGAGGGAACTAGTTGCCCATCAGTTACAAGGATGTATATTCCTTTTAATGATGCTCTTATTTTTCTCAATCATTTCATTTTCTACCTGTCCAAAACCAATTCTTCCAAATCTTGCAGTGATCCCTGTTTGAAACTTCTACATGACCAGATGTTCCTTCTCACCCAAACTCATCCAATTGCAATTCCCAAGATTCTTGGAGGAGACAGGTCCCAGGGCCAGCAGCAGTGATTATTTCACTGGGTCCAATTCTGGCCTAACTCCATTCGTCTGGCAAAAGTCTCTTTAGGAGGAAATGGTCGAAAGCAGTTTGAGGTCCTCCAGAAATGACCTCTCTGGGAAAAATGTCTATGCTGTATGAAACTGTGCTGTGACTGGCCTGGTTGTCTTTCTCTCTGTCTCGCGGTGGAACACATTTCTTCAGTTTGAGATTGGCAAGAAAAGGCCCTGTGTGTAGAAAGGCGAAGGAGGACAGAAATGGCATGAGCGAAAGGGAGAGAGACCCATCCTAGGGGCCCCTCTTCCAGGCTCTCCGTTCTATCCTAAGGCAGGACTTGATCTCTGCTCTTCTGACATGGTGATTTATGTATTTAAGATGTACTTTCTCTAGATGCAATGTATAAAATTGACTTTGTGCACTTTTTCCTATTTAACAGTATTGGGTTCTTTAAAAAAAAAAGATTTTAACGTTCTTTTTATTATGAGTTATGTGCCGTCTTTTTAAAATGGGTGACATTGTTAAATATTTAATTTATTACTGAAGATGGCTGGGTGGACCATTGCAAGTATTTTTTATTTATTTTCTTCCACCCACCCTACATTCAGTATCCCTTTCAGTGTATTTAATGTCAGGAATTTTTTTTCCTTTTCCTTTTGTACAGTTGCTAGGGAGTGTATCTTTTACCAAAAGAAATAATAATCAGCCAATTTGCTTCATTTCTTCTCCCCTCTACATATTTATATGTAGAGGAGAGAAGGAAATATATGTATCATATACACACACGCACACCCCAAACCCAAAGAAAAGTGTCAAGAAAATTATAATTTTCTCGAAACTTTTCTTTGGCTTTGGTATAAAACCTTGGAGTACCAGGGATGAAACTGCATCACTACAGTTTCCAAAAATTTTCTGGGTTGCCTCTCAATTAACTTAGTTCATCCTTTGAAACTAAGTAGGATTTGGAGCCGTGCCTAAATGTGCGTGCACAGCTCAAGTGGCTAGTGGTTGTGCATTGTCCACTGTGACAGGTGGGTGTGATTTAAGTTGGAGACAAAATGGCAGCTGTGCAGGGAAAACAATGAGAAAATAACACTTTAAGATTTGAAAAGTTGTGAATAATAGGCTGAGTGCTGTTTCCATAGGAATTTGGGGTACCCAGGGATGCTTTTACCCATAAGACTGGATTCTCACATGCCCCAATCTTAGGTCTGCAGGAAGTAGAGGATAGGTGAAACTTATGGCATAGGTTCCGTTATGGAAAGTTGACCCGAGTCAAGATAATTGGACCCGACTCAAAAAATAGGTTTTCTCTACAGGGAAATGTCGAAATGCCCCAAGCGTTGCAGATCTTCTCTTCAGCTGGGTGAGTGGATGGATTAAATCTCCTAATCGGGTCTCTGAGTTAAAAAAAAAAAATAAATAATCCCCCCCAGTCCTCTTTAGGACAGCATTGCCTCCATGGCTCAATGTCACTTTCCCTGGCTGCAGTGCAGAACTGTACCACCGGGGGGCAGGAACACAGGAGTGTTTCAAGGAAGAAAATAATACACCTGGCACGCAACCCCCACAGTGATGCAAGCTGGGAAAAAGTTATTTCCCTCCCTGGGGAAAACCAGGAATCAAGCTGCCTGAGAAATGGGAAGTGCTGTAATCTACTTTCCCATCCCAAAGCGGAGGAAGAAGTCGGACTGAGTCAGACCTAACATCTTTTAAACTTTGCGTGTCTTAAGGTTGCAACCTTAACGCTGAGATCTTCCAGGGGATTTTTTCTTTAGATTCAGATTCAGATCTGCCTCTCTTCAAGGAGTCCAAGGCAGCAGGTTCGACATGCCTGATTCATGGTTTTCCCCATAACGAACCTTATGCGGAGGGGCTGGACCGAGAGAGGGACGGTGGAGGCCCTAGAGTAAACCCATGGTGCTTCCATAGCTGGGACTGAATGCAAACTGGGGTCTTCCTACCCATTGTCCTGTGCCTTAACCGAGTGTTTCTCAACCTTGGCCACTTTTAAGACAGGTGGACTTGGAAGTCCCAGAATTCTCCCAGCCTACCGTGGGGAATTCTGGGAGTCAGAGTCCACCTGTCTTAAAATGGCTGAAATTGAGAAACGCTGCCTTAACCAGTGCAGTACAGTCAATCCCGTGGGATGGCATCAGGTTTAAAACCTGATCGGAGAGGCACACGGGGTTGTGCTTAAATTCTTTCTTTAGGAACTAAGCTGGAAACTAAACTTAGGAAATGACAGGTGGATGGTTTCTGCAACGCTGGGCATCCTCACCTCAAGGGAAAAACGTATTTATTTTTATACTAGAAAAGGAAGACATTTTTGTATTTATAAAAAGTTAGAGCGCCGTATATTGAATTCCGGCCTTTCCCAAGCCAGGAGTCCTACACTTCCTATTTCAACAGCACTGAATTAAATAAAACGGGAGCGAGACATGTAGTTGAGTTGTAGTTCTTGCTTTTTTCCACCTCTGAGCTAGGAGTTATATATATTCAGCCAAATCACTTGATGATCTTTGATGTCTTCGATACCAGGGGAGATTGTGGGAATAAACCTCGTAGCTTGGGAGAAGAACAGTAGTTGAGTGGAATAACTCAGTGGAGAGGGATGGAAGGGAATAATTTGACGTGCAGCTTTCTATCCTTGCACCCCAAAAGTAGCCACCTGTTTCAGTTGGATGCACAGAAACCTCTGAAAGCCACCAAATGTACTGCTCTCTTTTTTCAAGTTCCAGAAATGGTGGGTTAAGAAACTGTAAATACATTCCCGCATCTTAATCCCTCCTTCTATCTCTTAGGCTTGCTTTGAGGACAGTCTTTGTAATACTGGTTCCTTTTTAAATTTTATTTTTTATTTTGCTCCTCTTCCTTGGGGAGAAAAAACAAACAAAAAACCCCAACCTCTTATAACTTCCTATCTTCCTCTCTTTTTTTGCCCTACCTGGTCTGTCTGCTGAGTGCTGCTTTTGAACTTGAATTCTCTGTATGTTGTTTACCTTTGTATGATTTTTAACAACAAGGAAAGAAAAGTTTGGCACCTACAGAGAAAAAGCCAGGGATGGGGGCAGGGGGGAGAGGAAAAATAAAATTCTGATGCTCTAATGTCTTACTTCCTTCCTCTTCTTCCTTTTATTGTCTCTTGAAATACTGTTAATAAAAATCTAGAGTAAACGCTTTTATCTCCTCTTCTTCTTGCATCTGGGTGTTTATTTTGTGATCTGTCACTTCTTCCCCCTGCCTTGCACCTGCATATTAACGCTCAAGCTTTGGGACACCCCCCCCCCCCAAATAAAAAAAAAAAAGATTGGCATCAGCCACAATGCAAATGGTCATCAGTGATGAAGCAGGGAGAGGCTTGGATCTTAATGGAATTATTAAAGCACCCCTCTAGAATTAACTAAGCTGTCCCTTCTATTGTTTTCCCCAGCAATTATTTGCTTTGATTTGATGAAGAGGTCTACCTAATTTGCAGCTGGAGACATGCTTAACTGGGAGGGAGCCTTCACTGGGAATTCATTTAATGCTACCAGGGGCTTCTGGGAAGCAGAGATGTTGAGGCTTCTGCTTTCCAGAGTGACTTCCATAAAGATGAAGGGTTTTGACTCTTCCCATTCTTTTTAATATCATCTAAGCAAAAGGTCCAGAGTCCATCTTGACTGCGCTTCAGGGCTAGAAACCAGTGATGCTTGACTAGGGGGAGATGTGTGTGTTTGTGTGTGTGGCCTAAGATACAGGCTAAACTGGGCAGTCAACAAAATCTCCCGGGGACCTCCAAGGCAAAACTAAATTGCACAGAGGTGAAACTCAAGGGTGCCATTCTGGAATTAAATAGTCTGGAATTGGTTACGATTACGTTCCAAAACATAGGCTGGGATTCAGATGACATTCTTGGGAAGAGTCCTCAAGTTTTTGGGAACTGTTATCTTCCAAAATCAAGCATGGACTTGCAAGGACTTCTCTGTGACTTGCAGCGCATCTCACCTGGCCACAGTTTCGCCACAGGTGTAGTTTATGGCGACTTTTTTTTTTTTTTTTTTAAAAAAGGACACTAGGTCAAAAGGTTGAGCCGTGCCAACTGAGTAGTACATACCGGCTTTATCCTCCAAGGAATCAGCTGTAGACATGACTGGGGGCTACACTTCAAAGGAGTGTGGGAGGGGAACTAGTACCTCACCTCTCCTGCCCTTTCATCCTGCCAGCTTCACCAGAGATAAGACATAACAATCCGGGCAAAAACTCCCCATTGGCAAGCAATTGCTGCAGATAGCAGTTGGGAATGAGGCAAAGCCAGCCTTGAATTGAAAGCTCAACACTAGGATGATTTGCAAAGAGAGCTAGGAGGGACCAGCCATTCAGAAGCTGCTTGTAACAGGGCCAACGGGTAGCCCTCAAGGAAATGCCTTCAAAAGAACAAACAAGATCGGTGGCCTTGATAAAGACCCCATTTTTTTTAATGCACGGCCCCTGTGTCTCCTTTTGCTCAACCCTGTCACATGGATGGAAATAATTTCAGGGCCTGGTGATAGGGCGGAAAGGAACTTCCGCCTACTTGAATAGCGGCAAAGATACTGCACAACCCCTTCCACTTAGGTGTGAACTGAAGCTCCTATGGTTGTTAACCTGAAAATAACAGGAGTTTCTCCTTGGGGGGGGGGGGGAGTGTAAAGATATAAGTTGAAAGGATTGGTGGCGATTCCAAGAGCCAAGCTTAAAGATGATGATGATGATTTGCAATTAGCCAAAGCTTCCTGCTGGTCACTGGGTAGAAAGCTACGAAGGGAGATAAATTTAGTTTTCTCTGCACCCTGCCTAACATTTAATATAAAGAGCTCTCTCCTCTTCATTAAATCTCTGCCAATTTAATCTTCTTGCTGCATAAACTACAACTGGCGCTATTTCCTTCGTGGTTCCTGGCTGCTCTTAAAAAATATTCTCAAAAGTGCCAGACCATTAGATGTGCTTCTCTTTCGCTCCTGCTCTCTAATGGGTCACAATAGGCCTGCTCAAATCTGTCCATTTCCAACAATGTGTTTCTGCTCCAAACTATAAGCTGAAAACAGGTTGTGATGTGTAAATTACTGTCTTTTTACAACGTTCATTGACAGTGATGTGGATATAAAGAAAGGTGAAGAGTTCACACCTCTTTGGGGGCAGAGTCTAGCTGAGTTCACTCTGCAGCCAGAGATGCTGGGGATTGAAATTTTTGAGGCATTCTGGTTTTCCAAAAATTCTTCTGAAGCGTGGAAGTTCCATATCATTTGATCTTGTTTCCAGCTGGAGAGTGGTTTCTTAAAACTCCTGCTTGGTTTCCATTTCCAAGTTGTATACAAAATGAGGGCTGTAATCATCTGGACGACTGTAACAAGCTGTTGTGTATGAAACATTTTGCTAATATGTTAAAAGAGTAACTCCAGGAACAGAAAGAACCTGCATGCACACAAAATGTAGCTTTTATTCAAGTTTGTTTTGCAATGTTTGGACGTTGTGGACTTATGCATCACTGATAAAAATCTGAACTGAGAGATTTCAAAAGAAAAACAAAAAACCCTGCAACAGAATGCTGTGGGAGATACTTACAACTCTCAGTTTGGGATTTAATGCTTGAAATATCCTTTTGATCAAAATTCAGGAGGAAACAAGAGCCAAGAAGAGATGTTAGGATTGCTGGAGAATTTCCCTCCAGGAAATGACTCCAGGCTCTTGTGTCCACAGTCTACGGTTTTTCAGTCTTGCCTTCAAGATCTTTTGCATGTTACTATCCAGTTCAGCTTTCCTGCTGCCCGTAATTTCTGCCTTTTCCACCCAAAGAATGGTTGGGATCTGTGGACACCCTGAAACAGAAACTCGCGTGCCGTGCAAGAGCTTTTGTGTTTTACAACCTATGTGGTGTGTGTGTGTGTGATGGGCCCGTCAAGAAAATTAATACTACTTATTGCATTAGTCTTAGATACCATACTTTCCGCCAGAAAGATTTACAAGCCACGGTTTACCATTTAGTACACGACACAAACCCAGTCAGTGCAGGGGTGGGATTCAATTTTTTTTAACAACCGGTTCTGTGGGCGTGGCTAGGTGGGCATGACCATGTGACTGCGGGCGTGTCTTCCCTTTTTTTTTGCAGTACCTACCCCTGGTTTTTTTTTGCCTCCTGGGCCTCAGGGAAGCCTCCCCGGGGCAGGAGTGATTTTGCTCCCAAGAAGCTTCCCTGGGGCCCAGGAAGGCAAAAAAATGGAGCGCCGGGGGTGGGTGGGGGAACGACCCTCAGGGAAGCCTCCTGGGTGGAGCAGTAAGACAGCAAGTGGGATTCTGGCATAGCAGAACAGCTGATCGTTGGGAGGAGGGAAAAAAAGAAATACCGTAAGGAGTGACTGGGCGGGGAAGAATGCAGTCAGGATGTCGCGCATGCGTGGTGAGGACTGACTGGGCAGGGAGGGGAGTGGCGGGAGGAGAGAGGCGGGGCCAGCCAGGGGCACCATTTGCCAGTTCTCCGAACTGCGCCGAATTGTAACAACCAGTTCTATTGACCGGTAGAATCCCATCCCTGAGTCAATGTGGTTTTTGTACTAAATCACGCAACCTTCATGGGATGTGTGAATGTGGCCAGCATTTTCAGGCATCCTCCCCTCTTCTTCTTCTTCTCCCAAAAAAAACTGAGATTATTTGCCAGGAGGAAAACCAACATGCATGAAATCCCACCTTCTCCTTAAACCTGGTGTGATCAATGCCATTGTTGTGTTTTTCTTTCTCCCACAGGAGATGCCACTTACCTTGACATCTTCCGGGACTTTTCCCACATGGCATCCAACAATCCTGAGAAACTCAACCGTCGTAGCCTTCATTTCCATCCTTCTTACCGATAGTTTTCGCCTCCGGCATCTACTTCTGATGGTAAACCCAAAGGAGTAACCGAGAGATGAGGTGTTTTTTTTTCCCCCTGTGTGACCAAAACACAAAAACGAGGAGGGATAACTTGTAAAGAGCTGGGTCTATCTGAGATGCAACGTCTCTACGCATCCTCTAAAATACACGCCAGTTTCGACACACCTTCCCCAAGGAGGTTTTTCCTTCCATTCCCCAGACTTTCTGAACAATAATGGCACGTCCTTGCAAATACATCTGCCAGAATGATTAGCCACAGAAATGGATCAACAAAAACTAGGTTTTTCTATGGTTTTCCTCCTTGCTGGCCAGGGAGTTGCCTTCTTCGCTAGCTCTTGGCTTTCTTGCTGGCAGCTGGCTGCCAGCTGCAAACATAAGACAAAAAAGGTCATAATAGCTGCCTGACAGAGTCTGATAGGGAAGAATTAGTCCCATCTATTACTAGTCTTGGCTCATCAGGGGTTCAATTTAATTGCAGCTTATGAAAGAAAATACAGTTTGATGGGACCCATTCCAAGGGCAGTGCATTATGGTTTAGCCAACCAGCAGGCTGGGGACCACTGGTGGTCCATGAGAAAATTTTGGTAGTCCACAGAGAAATGTCACCCCCAAACAATTAATCCAGGCTGCATGGGAATACAAGGCTGTGCCTCCCAAATGGCCCACGGGAACTCGCCCCACGCGCCTGGCCACCGGGCTGCTTCTTTCCGCTTCTTTCTTCTTCTGTTTTTGGCTGCACGCAAGGAAAGCAGCAGAAGTCTTTCTTTCTCTCCCCCAAACTCTGCCAGAAATGAGTCTTTGGGACCCTGCAAGGCCTCCTGCTCCAAGAGGCTGCACCAGCGTGACATGTCTCACAAAGACTCATTTGTGGCGGAGTTTGGGGGACAGAAAGAAAGACTTCTGCTGCTTCTGCTGCTTTCCTTGCATGAAGTCAAAAGTCTCTCTCTCTCTCTCTCTCCCTCTCCCTCTCTCCCTGAGAACGGAGCTGGAGACGGGTATCCTGTGATCCCCCAAAAAGAACGATTGATTGTTAGGAAAACAGGGTGGGGAATTTTCCCGCAGACTTTTTTGGGGATTTTCCCAGGGTCTCTAGTCCGCAGGATTTAAAATGATGAGTTTGGTGGTCAGTGAGGTCCAAAAGGTTGGCGACCCCTGGTTTAGCATGAAGTCCAATTCAGACAATTTGGGATCATTTCCTTCCTTTTCTTTCTGAATGGATGGATGGGGTGAATGGTTGAAAGAAAATATTGGTGGACTAGAACTCAAAGTCTGGCTTCCTGGCTAACTTGTTGGCAGATGGGAACATAGTCCCAGAGCTCTGCCTTCAGATTAAGTCATTGCCGGGTTTCTGTCTTTTTCAAAACTGGAAAGGGAAATATTAAGGTAATGTCTTCCAGGAACTAACTCATTGGCAAAATGGAACCTTTCTGATGAAATCTGAAGTTTGATTAGGGGGATTTGAATTTCAATTATGCACCAGAACACTTGATATAATCTTATTGTGGGGTACTGTGGGAAATTGAGACGGCTGGCCCGGCTCTCTTAGCCATAATTTGGTAAATGTGCCATAGTCACCCCATTGCTTGCTAAAATATTTTGATATTTTTTCTTCCTTCTCTTTTTTTAAACAACAAAAATTGATGGAAAGTGTTATTTTTATAAAAAAAAATACTCACATTGTTTCATTTTTAAAAAAAAAAAAAAACCAAGGTTATAGGGAAGAGTTTGTACTGGTACAGACCTCTTCTTGGAAGTGCTTAATTTTTTAATGTGTATAGAAGTCCTTGTTTAATATGCTAAAAATGTAATATATCTCCAAGCAAAATATAAGTATTTGTAAAATCTTGGTGGGGGGGTGGGCAGAAGAGAGAGAGAGAGTGGGAGAGATGGACAGCAATGCCCTTTTTACAAGAGTTGGGAGAGATATTTTTCTTCCAATAAACCAACTATACATTCCTTGTAATTTTTTTTCTGGTTTGCACCTTTTTTAAATTGATGAGAAATTATGTCATGCTATAATTTATAGGATAAAATTTATTGGGAACAGTTTTATGGCCTGGAAGGATGGTGGCTTCTTTTTTGGTAAGCTAGAATAAGTACTTTGTGTTCTAAGGTTAAGAAGCTAAACTATTTTCCTTTGAAATGTTTATACTTCTGCTTTCTTAGTAATGCTATTAAATTATATGTTAGGGAGGGATTAATTGCAGACTTCTAAGAGCAAAGAGTTCTGATGCTTTAAAAAGTGCACACTGCAACAGAAGACGTACGTAGAGGTAGTTGTCAACTTACGACCACAAATGAAACTGGAATTTCTGTTGTTATGTAAGGTGGTTGTAAAGAAATGTGTGCCCAATTGTGTGACCTTTTTTTTGCTGTGACTCTAAAGCAAATTGCTACAGTTGTTAAGTAAATCGTGTTGTTAAGCAAATCCCACTTGCTTTATGGACTTTGCTTGTCGTAAGCCAGCTGGGAAGTTTGCAAGTGGCGATCATATCTCTCTCTCTCTCTCTCTCTCTCTCTCTCTCACACACACACACACACATACACGAATGTTGCAACCATTGTAAACTTCCTAACAGTGAGGACAATTAGCCGGGGGAACAGCTTGCCACCAGAAGTTGGGGGTACTTCATCACCTGGAAGTTTTAAGAAGAGACTGGACAGGCACCTGTCTGGAATGACAATAAGGTCTCCTGCTTGAGCTGGGGGCTGGACTAGAAGACCTCCAAGGCCCCTTCCAGCTCTATTCTGATTGATTGAAATACATGCCGGTTGCCAAGCACTCAAATGTCGCATCACAATGGACTGTGCCAGTTCTAAAAGTGAGGACCGATTGTCAGTCTTTTTTTTTCCTAGTGCCATTATAACTAGAACGGTCACTAAATGAATAGTTGTAAGTTGAGGACTACCTGTTCAGCCGTTTTTCTTGCACCTTCTCTCTCTCTGTCATTTCTCAACCTGCAAATAGGGGAGGTTCTGCCTATGAGGCTAGAGATGTGATGCTATATGGATTGCATATATATACATTTGTTTATGTGTGTGCAGGTAGTCCTCGACCTACAACAGTTCGTTTAGTGACCGTTCCAAGTTACAAGGGCACCGAAAAAAAGGGACCTTCGAATCATTTTTCACGGTTACGACCTTTGCAGCATCCCCCACGGCCATGTCTTGGCAATCGATTCACATTTATGACACCGAAATACAATTTTACCATATTTTATCTATATCTCAAATTATTGCATTTTATTTCAATTTCATTTTAGACCGTGTTTTATACCGATTTCATTTTACACTGTATTTTATTCCAATTCCATTTGAATTGCTTTTATTTTAGTAATCATTTGTTTCTGGAACTCTGCACTTCGATATGGCCCAAGGGCTAATCAATAAAGAAAGATACTAAAGGCTCACGTTTACAACCGTTGCGGGGGTCACGAGATTCCCTTTTGCGACCTTCTGACAAAGCGAATACAGTGAGAAAGCCAGATTCACTTAAGAACAGGGCTACCAATTTAAGAACTGCACTGATTCACTTAAACCACTGCAGCAAGGAAGGTCATAAAACGGGACCAAACTCACTTAACAACTGTCTCGTTTAACAACAGAAATGTTGGGCTCGATTGTGGTTGTAAGCTGAGGACTACCTGTATTATTAGATCTTATTTCACACCATGGGGTTTTGGCAGGCCCAATCCTGGACTGTTAAGTTTGCTTTTTGGAATCCTCAGTGTCAGGATTCCGGCAGTTACCCCCAATTAAATCATGAGTCTCGAGCCAAACTTCCAAAGGATTTATTGGGAGTTAACATGCCCGGCACTGCCTGGGTGTAGCTGACTCTGACACACATCATTCATTGTCATATTCTCCAATGAGACACCTCCATAGCCCAGAGGCATCAGTCATGCTCTCCAGTTAGAAGTTTGTGGGGCAGAAACTTCAGTCACCTAGTTACTATCTTTGAAAACATTTATGGAATACACTTTCAGTTTTACAAGCTGCTGCACTGCTCCCCCTTCCCTTTCTGTTGGCAACTCTAAAAAAACCATAGAAATATTTTATGAGTTGACATCTTTCCCTTGAATGCCAACACACAGTCAGCCTTCGTTTGGCTCCGTTTCATGTTTGCTCAATCCCATGTCAGCTTCAGTCTGGTGTTTTTTTTAACCAGCGCCAAATCAACACAATCTGCCCGAAAATGTTTATGTGTCTTTTCTTTTTTTAACGCCAGACTCAAACAGATGCATGTTTTCTACCATGGGTTTGATTCAGAGGTGGTATTCAGCAGGTTCTGACAAGTTCTGTAGAACCGGTAGAGGACATTTTGAATAGTTCGGAGAACCGGCAAATACCGGCTCTGACTGGCCCCACATCCATGTATTCTCCGCCTCCTGAGTCCCAGCTGATTGGCTGGGTCTCCTTTGGTTGCCCTGCACAGGAGAACATAGCTGGAAAGCAGGTTAGTGGGGTGGGGAGGGAATGGGAATTTTACAGTATCCTTCCCCTGCCACACCCACCAAGCCACACCCACAGAACCGGAAGTAAAAAAAAATTTGAATCTCACCACTGGTGTGATTTTCTACACACACAAACACACACACACACCCACCCACCAATGTAATGCACCAGGTGCCTTTAAGCCAAACTAAATTGCGTGCTGAAGAACAAGAGGGTAGGTTAATGACATGTTTATTTTGCCCTAGGTTAATGCATATATATATATATATATATATTGTATCATTGGCTTTTCTTACTTCTTATAAAGAGAGCTTTGGGTCTCCTTCGTGCGGTTCTGATTTTGCAGAGAAATGACTGAGAAAGCAGGCAGAATTTTGACAGGGAGATCAGTTTCTTCCTCCACCTGAAGGAAATGAGCTTCAACAGAATGGACGCTGGGCCCTGCAGTTGGCCACTGGAAGGTTTCTGAATTGAGGGTTGTACGTGAAAAGATGTTTCTGGAAGCAACTGGCAGCTTTCTGGTCACACTCACACACCATTTTCTCACAGCGGTCCCTTGATTTGACTGCGGAGAGGGAAGACCATGGCTAAATGCACATATGAGAACACAAACCGAAGGTAGATCAGCCTGATTTGGGCAGATTAGAATACGGTGGCTGGCAGGGTTTAGTTCAGGGGTGTCCAACCTTGGCAACTTTAAGACTTGGGGACTTCAATTCCAAACTGGCTGGCTGGCTGGGAGGAATTCTGGGAGTTGAAATCCAAGAGGGATCTTGGAGTCTTAGTGGACAACCAGCTAAATATGAGCCAGCAGTGTGCGGTGCCAGCCAAAAAAGCCAATGCAATCCTAAATTGAGTTAACAGAGGGATACAATCAAGAACAAGGGAGGAACTAATACGATTCTATAAAGCCTTAGTAAGACCAAACCTAGAGTACTGCATCCAGTTTTGGTCATCACACTATAAAAAAGATGTTGAGACTCAAAGTACAGAGACCAGGATGATTAGGGGACTGGAGACTAAAACATACAATGAACGGTTGCAGGAACTGGGCCTGACTAATCTAGTGAAGAGAAGGACCAGGGAA
Organism: Hydrophis major; assembly: GCA_033807585.1. Lineage (NCBI taxonomy): Eukaryota > Metazoa > Chordata > Lepidosauria > Squamata > Elapidae > Hydrophis > Hydrophis major. The sequence continues at coordinate 13,126,331 of CM066342.1, read as the reverse complement.
GACAGGAGAGCAGTCTACCAATATTTGAGAAGCTGCCACAGAGAGGAGGAGGGGGTCAAGCTATTTTCCAAGGCACCTGAAGGCCAGACAAGGAAGAATGGATAGAAATTGAACAAGGAGAGATTCAACCTGGAAATAAGGAGAAACTTTCTGACAGGGAGAACAATCAACTAATGGAACAGAAGTTGCCCTCGGAAGTTGTGGGAGCTTCATCACTTGAGACTTTCAAGAAGAGATCGGACTCCCATCTGTCAAAAATGGTGTAAGGTCTCCTGCTTGGGCAGGGAGTTGGACTAGATGACTTACAAGGTCCCTTCCAACTCTGATTATCTGTTATCTGTTAAATCCACAAGTCTTAAAGTTGCCAAGATTGGACACCCCAGGTTTATTTGTTTTTGTTTTTTTTACTTTTTTTGCCTTAAAAAAGGGGGTGTATGAAATTTAGGGTGACATCTTCCCTTGCAGGCCGACGAAGGCCACTTACAAAATCTAAGCCAAGTGAAAAGTGGCTGCAAATAGGCCAGCTTCTGGACTAAACTATGATTTAACAAGCTACTGCAGTCTGGGTCACAGAAGCCCTAGTACTCATGCTAAGCCATAAATTACAGCTTGCAATGGCTGAGTTCCCACGTTGCACAAAGTTTAAATCCAAGTAATCTAGTGGCCTGCTTAGCTGGACTCTCTTCCCAGTTTGATCTTCTTGCAAACCGCTTTGATCCAGTTCTCCAGTTTAGCGTCTCTTTAACTTACCGCACTTGACTTTATCTCTCTGGGCATAAAACTGGTAGTTGAGGACTTTGGGGTTGCAGCCGTACATCTCCGCCTTGTTGTAACAACAGTCATGGCTGTGGCAACACCTTTCGGTAGAAAAAGAAAACGCACATGTCCAGAGCGATAAATGAATGAACATGGCTCAGTCAGGAGGGCTGTGGCCATCGAACGCCTTTGCTCAGAATTACATAACATCTCCAGTTTTGATTTCTTAATACGCAGCACTGAGACTCTAGGAGGTCCACAGCCATTTTGGACAAGGACTCTAGAAGAAATATAATATTCTACTGAAATGGAATGAGAAAAGAATATAGCTCACTCCCTGCACCTTTGGTCACACCTCCTCCTCCTATCACAGGACAAACTTCTTGCGTTGCTCTGCTAAGTCCTGATATAATTTATGGTAGGGGGTCTCTGCCAACTTTCAAATTCGGGATAATGCCAGCGTCCACTCCAACCAAATAACTCCGAGACAGACATCCTCTCAAAAGTTCTGTTTTATTTGGATAATAAACTGGCACATCTGGGAAATCCTGAATCTGAAAGTTCTGGGTTTCCTTGCAATAAGTAAAACCTACAAACCCACCCCCTGCACTCATCATTGCATCACATGCCCCAATCACCATCCGCCCCAACTTGAGACTTCCCCCTCACCCAGGTGCAGAAATAACATGACCTTGACTTCGAAGAAGAATGCTTTTATGTCTAACCACATACGCTCCAAGAAATTCCCTCCTCCCGTTTTCCCTGGCTCAAGAATGCGGCAGTGAGGAAGCGTCTGATCTCAAAATGGCTCTCAAAAGTGACACTCTGGCAACTTTAAGACTTGTGGACTTCTTCTGTTGCTTATTTTACTGCAACAGAGAGAGCCGGAAGTCAAATGTTTCTTTCTCTTCTTCCTAACCCTTCCTCACTTCTTTTCCTTATCTTCCTCTCCACTGCTTTCCTATTTACTTTTCTATTTTGTATCTTATCTTATAACCCAATCAAAATGATAAACTTGAAGACTTGTGGACTTCAACTCCCAGAATTCCTCAGCTACTCATGTTGACTGAGGAATTCTAGAAGTTGAAGTATTAAACTGGCCAAGTTCGGAGACCCTTGGTTTAGGGAAAACGAAGTTCTTGTAGGTTAAATAAAATAAAAATAAAAATAGCAGTAAAATAAAACATGACGTATCTTTCTCACCTAGCCAGCCAGTATCTTATAGCAGAAAAATTTCCAAGAAATGAGATGAGATTAAAGCAGTGGAAGTACCAGCCTACTTGAACTTTAAAATATCTAATGCAGTTGAAGGCAATATGGAATGGCATACACCTGAGGGAGCTGGCTGGCAGAGTTCTTCAGTGCTTCGCATTGAAGGGAGACCTCCCTTATCTGCCAACCAATGACTAACTGTTTTTGCAGGGCAAATAATTCATTTTGACAAGGGAGCTACCTGCAAGACCGTGCCTGTTCCACATAGATGCCACAGCAGAAAGGAAATATCTGAAATCTGAAATCAGTAGTTCATTCCTACTTTGGAGCTGGGTGTATAATTCAGCCAGAGGCTTCTTTCTTCCTTAGCACTGGCAATTTTTGGTAAGCAAATTAAATATACTAATTTTAATAGATAAATTCAAAAATACAAGGATGGGGTGGGTGGAAGTGAGCCTTTACTGGCACATGTGTGCTGCCTGGAAAATAAATTAGCAACGTGTGCATATAACACGAGAAGGTTTTTTTTTTTTTAGTTTTAATCTTGATAACTTTCTTTTCTGGGTGGATTTGCATCTTGGGGGAACATCATCAGTTATTTTGTCAGTTTGTTCTGTCTATGCCGCTGCAATTTTTAGATGCTCAGCAGCCTACATGATATGAACCCACCAAAAAAAATAAATAAATCCATGGTGCATCTAATAAAAACATTATGTATCTAGGTGCTAAAATCACCAATGAACAAACCACATTAAGAATACCACCCACCACCCAAAAAAAGGACAGGCAAAAAATAATAAAACCAATAACAAATGAACTTGACTGGAAAAATGAAGTTTTTAAAAAAACATCCTTCTGAAAGTCCTTAGAGAAGGAGCTAATTTGATTGCCCCCGGGAGCCATTCCAAAGCCCGGACAATGCTTGGGATGATCTCTCTTCAAACATGGTACAAAGGTAGAAAATGGGCTAATTGACAGCCAAGTTAAATGAATGTGCGAATGCAGTTTCTAAAAACAGTAGCCAGAGTTCAAGAAAAAAGATGGGTGTTACCCCAAAGGAGTCCACTCCAGCTCTGATTACACCCACTGATTTCTCAATTTCTCCCACTCCAGTGGAATCCTTAGGACATTCCACATGTATTAGGCCACTTTTTGAACTTCTCTTTTCAGCATGAAATCCCGATGGCCCCTGGATTGTAGGCAAAGGTTGATACAGTTGGATGAAAAGGGAAGGTAACCCCTCACCTGTCGATGGCATCTACAGGAAAGCCTTGAGTCCCAGGTCCGCAGTGGCACCCATAGTTGGTGAAGTTTGCCAGGCCGTAGGTAACGGTGCTGAGTTGGATCATCTCATTGAACTGAGAAGGTGTGCTGGTCACAAGAGCCAATCCTGAAAAAGAGGAATTGTTCATTTTAGGGAAGCAGAAAGGGGGAGTCCCAAGGCCATAGAGCAGAGGGTCTTTAAACCTGACAGCTTTCAGACTTGTGGACTTCAACTCCCAGAATTCCTCCTCCAGTCCATGTTAGCTCAGGAATTCTGGGAGTTGGAAGTCCACAAGTCTTAAACATGCCAAGTTTGAAGACCCTTGCCATAGAGTCTGCCTTAGTTAGTCTGCCCGTTTCCCCTTCCCAGCATGCTTCATTCCCTCACTCCAATTTGGCTTAATGACGGAGCCAACTCAGAAAGAAAGTCCCTGTCTCTCCATTCGCTGCAACTTTCTGGTCAAAGAGGATATAATTGCAGCCACCAAATTGAGAAAAAAAATCTCTCCACATCTCCCCCAAAACCACATTTTTAAAATAAAAGACATGGTAAAGAGCACCTATGATTCCACTCTTGAAAGCAGAGGAGTTGACTTACCACAAGCCAAAACCAGCACGGAGATGACAAGAGGCTTCATCTCTGCCATGGAGCAACAACCCAAAATGAATCTGGTTCAGCTGCTGGAGGGCTGGTCTTGTGCAATTTTTCTGGAGCCACCTATCACCCTTTATAGGCACCCAAGCAATCAAATCCTGGGATGAAATTACCTGTCCCTCCAGCCACTGTTCATAATAATTATACCCAAACACCAAAACAAAACAAAGCTACGGACCATAATTACCAAGGAGGTCTGAAAACACTGGGATAATTGTGTTGGATGATACCCAAGGATGAGAGCGGAGTCTTTGTCTAAGCATTATTATTATTATTATTTTTGGGGCCACTGACCACTGCTTTTTATTTATTTAAAACCTTGAGGAAAACACCACCTGGAGACAAGAGCCTTAGTGAGAGGCGAAATCAATATATATATTTTGGTCAATATCATGCTTGTTTAAGCATATGCAGAGGTCCATTTGAGATTAATTTATATTTTTCCTTTTTTCTTAACCTCTGTAAATAATGTGCCTGAAAATGTGTGTGTATGTTCTACTTTTAAGTATCCCCCCCCCCCCCTTCAACATCTCAATTCTAAATCTGTTATTGTTGTGGTTAGCTGGCAGCCGGTGAGGACGATAGGCACATTACTTTTGGTCAAGCACAGTGATGGTTTGGTATAACCAGAAGCCATTTTTCTTAGCTTACACACAGCCTCAATTTATACGCCCATGACTCACATGGAAAACCAATGAGATACTCTTTATAGTTGAGATCTGCTTTACTCGGCCTTTTGTGAATACCACCTGCAATCTGCCACCTAGAAGGGGTTCAGATAATGAATGATTGGGAAGAAGACAAGGGCAGAATAAGGTAGAGTGCCCTGGATGACAAAGACCACTGTGAGCCACCTCTGGACCCTTTGAATGCAGATTTTATTTTGTGAACACTGAGCTCTGATTTGTCTCTATCTGTTACTAACATTTTCCTTGAGTTCTTGCTTCCCTTTTAACCGATTTCTGGCCTTTCCATATTGTTGAAAGACCTTCAGTAATGGAGGGAATGACTTGCCACCAGAAGTTGTAGGTGCTCCAACATGGAGGCTTCTAAGAAGAGATTGGACAACGATTTGACTGAAATGGTTTCTTGTTTTGGACAGGGGTTGGACTATAAGACCTCCAAGATGCCTTCCAACTCTGTTTATTCTACTCTACTCTACTCTACTCTACTCTACTCTACTCTACTCTACTCTACTCTACTCTACTCTACTCTACTCTACTCTACTCTACTCTACTCTACCCTATCTTGTGGGAAATTATTCCATATTAACTGAATGAGCTCTTTGTCTGGAATTAGATCAGGGGAGCATCCTGCCTAAGATTAATTCATTCATTCATTCTCCCTCCCCCCCACACACACTCACACACTTACACACACACACAATATTTGCCATTAACTGTTACATGGCTCTTTTAAAACCTTAAAGACTGAATCTGGTTTCCTCAATGTGAAGGGCTACCAGTTAATTACAGAGTTCAAAAGAAAAGAAGCATGGCACAGCGGGAACAAAAATAAAGTACAAAATATTATGATCTAAAATAAATGGATGGTTCTTTCATTTATCTGTACTTGATGACATGTTCATTACATCGGAAGGAACAGGGAGGGCCATCGTAAATGTTTCTTTGTTTTCTCTTCTTTGTCCGCTGATTGTTCCTGGCTCAAGAGTAAACACTGATGGAGAATGAGGTGATCTTAGGGTAATTTAACAGCTGAGGTCATGGGCCATTTCTCATCTCGAGGGACAGAAAACCACCCGCAAAGGCGGCAATTTGGCAACCAGAAGGAAGAGTTTAGTCAGAGGGGAGAAACTGGATTACATGATGTGGACAGAGGTGAAACTGAACATTTTGTCAAGCTAGTTGACAAAGAGAAATAGTCAGCTTGCCTTCTGACATGGTCTGATGTCCTGGAGATGAGAAAATAGTTCTCAAAATGTCCTGTTAGATTTTTTGATCAAAAGTGGGCGTTGTTAATAGGTTTGGGGTTTTATTTTTAGACTTCTGGTTTTTTTTAGACTTCTGTAATCAAAAATCTGTTGGGTTTAATGACATCTTCTATTTGAAAAGGGGAATCTGAAATTATTCATCATCTCAGACAATTCCAGGTGGCATTTTTAGTAGCTGGGCAAGTAGATCATGATCAAGTCATTCCATTGGAAAAACCAGGAAAGAAAATAAGATAGCTTGAGCCCATGTCAAACATTCAAGGAGCTGAGCCTTTCAGAGCAACCAGTGGAGTGACTCACCATGTGGAGTGTTATTGACCCATTTTTCTTTCGCAAATGGAAAATTAAGAAGGCAAAAAAGAAGTATATATGAAAATACACACCCAGATTTTTCAGTGGAGATGACCCTTCCCTTCCATGCAAGTTCATGATTGTTTCAGAAGGAACAACAACGCCCTTTGGAATAAGATGTGCTGGATCAGGAATGAAAGATGTGGGACGAGTCACACAATATCTTTGCTCCAGCTAGGACTTTCAGCCAGTGACTTTCTCTGGCACACAACATTCCCGCTTGTCTTCATGTTCCTTTTTTTGCTTTTCTTTTCTTAGAGGGCATCTATTCTCTTTGTCCTTTCATCCTTTTGCCTGCTTTACAAGGCAGGTTAAAGTGAAGATGTCATGGGATTGGATGGGATTCTAGGGTCAGGATGGTTATCAATGACTCTCAAAAGAAGTTGTCAACTCGTAAAGCATTTCTATGCCTGCTTTAGAGTTGCCATAAACAAGGGGGGGAAGGAGCAGGGGGGCAGTTTAAAACCAGAAGTACATTCCTACCATGATCTTAAAAAGATTGTAACCAAGCTGCCAGATCTTCTGGCCAGCGAAATCCCTTAATTGGAGAAAGTGATTGATGACACTTAGCCCATGAACGTGCTTCATGGGAGCATCTGATTTATGATACACCCAGCGAGGAGAGGTGAAACAGGGTCACAGGTGACTGTAAATTACGTTTGCCAGAGTTGGCTTCCTACAGGCTAATGCTGGTCATGTTGTTCCTAATAAATCTTCTGGATTCTTTTGAAGCTTGGCTCGAGGCTCATGATTTAATTAGGGCAATTGATGGAATCCTAACAGAAGGGGGATTTAGATTACTGCTTCTGAAGTGACAACCACCCCTGGAAGTTCAACTGCAGTAAGAGGGAATAGGTTAAGTAGCAGGTGAAGCCAAGGGGCATTTGAGCAAAACAGCAGATATGTAACTTTAAACATGTCTCATTGTTTCACTTTTTCCTTGTCTTGGCCAACTCGTTGTTTTACCCATGCCCCGTGTTACTATTCAACCCTGCTGACCTGAAACCCCCCTCACAAATCCAGTTTCGGTTCTGTAACCTCATCCCAAATGCAGCCAACCCTACCCCATGCCTGCCCTTCTGCGGAAACTGAGAAGTTCTGTAACATTGGAAGCTTTTGTATCACTTTGAGTTGGATTGAAACTGACATGTATCTCTGGCCAGTTTTAGTTCTGGAACAGGGATCAGTAAATTACAGCCTTGGGTAATAGATGGCTATGTATGACTTTCATAAGCATGCACAGACCAAAACAAAACAAAAGTATATATTATGTGTAACAAAAAAAAAAAAAAAGATTAAGACCTCACCGAAGATGCTTGCAAGGACAAATCTCTCCATTGTTGCATGTGAGGGACCTTCAAATTATTCTTCCAGAGCATAGTGATATACTCTTGGTTTGCCTCCAGATAAAGCTGGCTGGATTTTGATACTGCTGGAATCAATAAAATAAATTGGTCACAGAGAGTTTAATTGAATTAAGTGCAACTTGAGTTCACTGGGGATCTAACTTAATGGATGGTGTCCCACATACACACTACTCCAAATCCATATTCTTGTGATGCTCAAAAATTATGAGTTATTGTCATGGCTTATACAATGGCTGAGCTTCCACAATGCATTGGATTGAAACGACCCCACCCAAACATGTTTGGAAAACGCAACCTATATGTTTCTAGCAAACACATGGTGGTTGTAAGGGGATGAGCTGAGGATATCTTGTTTCAACCATGAAGTTTTTCTTATGGAGGAAATGCTATCCCATGCTGTCTTCAGCTTCTTAAAGAGATCGAGAATATAAATTAAAAACAGTGGCCATCCAGATAATTTTCTGGCAAGAAACAAAGACAATGCATTCCCCTTAAATGTTTTTTGGTTCTAACTTTTTGACATCATTAGTCAATGATATGTGAACCTCTCCATGAATTTCATAGGGTTTAGAGCTCAACAAGAACTTAATTTAGTTGTTTTAATTTTTATTCGTTTCTAAAATTGTATATATGTCACCTGATTCCCAGTGACTCTGGGCTTGTGAAGTTCAAAGAATGATTTCATTTTGTCTGGGCAAGCCAGATCAGAGATTTTTAAAAATGGCACACACCTATACACCTTTCTAAGATGTTTGCGACTTCCAGAGTCCCAGCCCTCATTTTGAAGACCCGTGGGTTATGGTATTACAGAGGGATCATACATGATTTAGTTGGGATGCGCCAAAGCTTAGCATGAAGTCAGCATTTGACTCAGGGGCTCATGGTAAGGGGCGGTGATGAGGTGGGGGGGGGTGAGTCAGAATTTCCCTGCGGAGTTTAGAGGCCTGTCTTTGAGTCCAAAGAGAAAAACTGGATAATCTCAGGCCACAAGTTTAGATCTTCTGTTTATTTGTTCATTCTTGATGTTTTCATGCTGGGGAACCATTTGCCTACATCCTTTCCATTAAATCTGTTCTGTATGTGGGGTCCCTTGATGCTCTCTGAGCTTGGCTGTTTGTTGCAGACATTTCATTACCCAACCAGGTAACGTCGTCAGTTGGGTAAGGAAACTTTCCTCCACTGACACATAGGATATGGGTAAAATGTTGACCCTATCATGAACTGGGAGTTTCATCAAATACAACAACTTTCTTTTTCCTTTTCTATTCTTCTAGTATGGGACTTCAACCGAAGAAGGAAGAATTTCAACACACCACAACAGCCCTTACATCTACTCTGCAAAGCAAGCCCATAATCAGATTGGGAAGAAAGATAAGTTACTTCGTACATAGATTTTGCAAGGACTTTTTATAGTTGTGCTAAAGTAGCCAACGCTTAAGGGCGTGGGTGTGGATTTTATGGTTTTGTTGAGGAATATTACGAATGTTGTCACCTGAGCCTGACATTTCAGTCTGAATCCCCATACCATGATGGTCACTCATGGCCTTTTCCATTACAAGAGACCACTTCTTGCATTCAGTCCATCTATTTCTCATTGTCTTGTCAAACACTGTGGCTTTTATTGGCTTCTCAAATGATTTTATAAATGGGTTTCATTTCGTAGAAATTTGCTTCCATGGGCAGAGCTATAGAATTCCGTCCCTTCTCTGCAGAGATTGAAACTGGCAGCTTATGCCAGGTAGTCAAGCCAGGAAGGACAGAGAGCATCAATTGGCACAAACTAAAACGATCTTGACTGTTTCCAGGGTGAGGGCTGCAACTGGGTTTGCATTGGTGTGGAGGGGGGAAGTCAAGAATCATAAGGTAGAACACTTAATAATAGCCCTAGGGTACAATAAGCAATCAAACCGTACTAGGAAACAGTCCGTAGATATCGTTAGGATACAAGAGACAAAGTTACAGTCATACAGTCAGTCACAAGTTGGAGGGGATGGGCGGGCAACTTTCCCTCTGGTTTCTAGCCTCTCTTTGGATTGTATACTGTTTGTGTCCTTTTTATGTTGTTTTCCCCTTCATTTTTTTTTTTAAATGTGACTTCCCTTTAGATGAGCTTTCTTTAAATGTGATTTAATCCTAATATTTGAATCCTCACCGGCTCAAGGTTGACTCAGCCTTCCATCCTTCTGAGGTGGGTAAAATGAGGACCCAGATTGTTGGGGGCAAGAGGTTGGCTCTGTAAACTGCTTAGAGGGGGATGTAAAAGCCCTGTGAAGCGGGTATATAAGTCCAGGGGCTATTGCTAATAGCTTTTTTTTTTTAAATGAAGGTCTTGCATATCTACCTGGTTCCGTATTCCCAACCATGGGCTTGTTTGTCCAAACTTTCCTTGCTGAGAAGGGCAATGAATGCCATTTTATTTTAATACTGTGCTGCAATATAATCCAATTTAGGTGTATTGAGCCGCTTGGAGGCCCAAGAAATCCATCTTGGGTTTCTTTTACTTCCTTGGGGATGAATCATCACTGCGATATTATTTCTCCCTCTGCCAAGCATCTCCATTCATGGATTGGTTCATGACATGAGCTGGGGAAAACCTGCATTTCTACCCTGTTCTTTCTTTTCCATGCCAGTCGGTCTTGGAGAATACTCCTTCCCTTCTTTTATCTTCAGTCAGACTGATTCTTTCTGGTGGGGCTGCATGGGCTGCCAGTCAATTGTTAGGACTGGTGCCACTGTCTGGAGCTAAAGGCTTACCCGCTGCAACAACAGCTGAACCAAAAGCTCAACAGAGATGCAGAGGGTTAAGCGGCAGTCTGCCGTGCTAATTTGGAAAGGCGGTAGCAGATGGTTTCCTTGGTGCTGGGAAGTTGTTGTTCAAGGTTGCCCAAGAAACGAAGAGTGCTAACGCCCACGCTAGCTTAGCTTAACTCCTGGTCCATCAGAGGGGACAATAAAATAACCTGAACAAATTCCTGTTTGCCGTTTCAGCTTTCTAAAATCAAAAGAACGAACGGACCTCGTGCAAGGAAAATAAGTTATTGAATCAGGTAAACAAACAAACAAACAAAAAAAGCTTCAGTTGTTTTTTTTTTTAATCTTCTCACTCATACCTGCACGCGTCCCAAATAATTTACAGTCAGATATTCATGTTTACAATTACATCCGAGTCTCAATAGCAGCACAACAGTTAAGAGGAGAAAAAAAATCAAAATGAAAGGGGAGAGAAAGGGAAAAGCGACTGTGACAGGTAGTCTTATGACATCATTCAATCCAGGCTGATTCAGAGAAGTCTGTTCATCCCCTGCTGGCCAAGAGAGCTTTCATACCTAAGGTTAACTACCTTTGTCTACCAGAGATCTGACAGAGTGGAAGGGGAAATTGAAAATATTGGCTTTCCAGAACCGCTGAGTTGTTTGCAGTTGGAAGAGGAGATTGGCTTGATCTAGAACAAGGTGTTGAATGTTCCTTGATACCTTTCTAGAAAGGTGTGTTGATTTCAATTGCCATTGGTCCCTGCAAATGAAACCAAGGCTGGACTGTCTCTGTTCAGGCTATGCTACTTTGCAAACTGACTCTTCGCATTCTTCTACTCAGTTTTCTGTCTCCCCTTTTCCCATCATTAGTCATTCCTTGTTCTTTGGTTCCTGGCTAGTATCCCTTCCTCAATTCTTTTTTAAAACTCTTATTCTTCCTCAGCCTCCTGGAGATTCCCTCTCATCCATGAATGGTGCCATTTTTGGCTCTGTTCAGAATCAGAAGTTAGACAATATGAATTTCACAGAAGGCCTCCACATACATGTCAGTTGGGTATTCGACACAGGTATTGACTTGTTTTGTCTAGCAACATGTGAACAGGACTGACAAGAAGGATCCTCCCAATATAACTTGCCTTTTAGCCTCTGATAGCAGCGTTGATTCTTAAAAGAATTGAATGGCATATCCCCCATTCTCTGTTTTATGTCTACAGCAAAAGCTTCCTTAGATCCCAATGCCAAAGTTACCTCTGCTGAGAATTGGCAAACCTTCTACCACTGACATTTTGCTTGCAGACATTCTTATTTCCTTCTAGTCTGATCTAAAAATAATCAGGCTGATGTTAGGCATAATTGACAAAAGTGATCACTGGAGTGTGTTCAAGGCAGGGGAATCACAGTCAACCAATCTGAAGGCTTGTTATTGCCAGCGAATCACAGAAATTTTCGCAGCTATTCTTTCTCGCCGGAGGGTCTGACAATATTCAGTTTCAGAAAAAGACTATAGACTTAATTTCAGACACCGGTTGCCTTGCAGTGTGATAACTATTGCTATTGTGCCTGTTTGACTTAGGGAACACGGAACATCACATTTTCAAAGAGAAACAGAACATCAGAAACGCCCAACATAAGATTTTTTTTTTTAATGGGTCAACTCAAGCACAAAAAGTCCTTTTGCTCGAATGAAGAGCACAGGTGACTCTTATCGCATCCTCCCAAGATCCCAGAGTTCCCGTTAATGCAGATGATACAGGACGTTTCCTCGTAATTTTAGAAAATATATATATATATGTGAGCGGTTTAACATTTAACCTGAGCAAATCTGTGAAATGTCGAGGATCCAATGTGTTCTACATGAGAGTGCCCAGCTGAATCTGGTTTCTTGGGAAAGCTCCAAGTCGAAACTAAGAGAGATTTATTTATTTTTATAGGGAACTGGACAATGGCCAGGCAGTCTCCCATTGCCCCAGCTCACACAAAATAGGCTGCTCAAAACCATACAGGGCCTTGCTGTGTTTCAAAGAGGCTGTGGAACAGCTCAAAATAAAACTTGAATTATCCGTAGGACAAATATTGCAACAGAAATAACAGAAGGAAGAAGAAACATTTTCAAGTCAATCCAGGAATTCATCAGCACGCAGTGTGTCAACTGCCTAGTCCATGGGAAAAGGGGTGGGAAGGGTATTGACCTCCGTGACCTCCATGAGCTCATTGAGGAAGTCCTGTCTTCCATAGTCACTGATCTCACTCAGGACCATCTAGAAAACCTGAAAGAGGACAATGCCCCAATCCCATCACCTGTTGAATGGCCAATCCCGTGAGTCCTCTCCTTTGGGCTTTGACCTTTCCAAAGGTGGAGAATTCACCGCTCCCTTCGTAGGCTCCACTTCCTCTGTTGGGAAGCTGTCCTTTTGAAAACGGCTTTGTGGGTCACTTCCTATGCCATTAACTCTTGGGATCTTGGTGTGTCCCTTGGTCCTCTTGGTACTTAAATCGGTGAAGAACCACAGGTGGATATAGCTCTGGCATCTGATACTTGTTATATTTGGAATACGTAGAGAGTCCCTCGTCGGGAATGAAGGATGGATTCTCGTAGCTGGATTGAGACTTCTCTGCATCTTGGTCCATGGCCAAACCTTCTTCAATGTAGCGGTATTTCTCTAAAGTCAAACTCACACTCGGCACCTTAGGGGGGTTTGACACCTTGTGTCTCCTCTTGGCTGTAAGCCGCCGATAGAAGAAGATGAGAGATAAGATGGTGACGTCCACGAGGAACTCAAACATCTCGACCACTGAGAGGACAGAAGATCCAAACCAAAGACTCCATTGGCTTCCCATGTTGCACATCACCAGGGTCACCTAAACCCCACATAAAAAATATGAACCATAGAGTTAGTGGCTTCAGACGTTGTTGTCTTCCTGGCATAAAATGCACACATGAAAGAGGAATTCCCCCAACTTACGTTATATTCTGGAGATTCATCCCAAGAGTAGTAATCTAATTGCTCATAGAAAATATTCACCTTGGCAATATCCTTACTGAAATGGAGGGAAAGAAAATGTGAGCAAACCAAATTTCTCTAGTACAAAGTTTGTCCTTGAATCTGTCTTTCATAAAAAAAAAAAAAAAAATTCAGGAAGAAGGAGAGCCCTGATCAAAACAGAAAAAAATGTGTAAGTTCCTGAAGGAAACTGTTGTTCTTCCTATCAGGAAAGCAAGCAAGACACACACCACCTGCAAGTCGTTGGGTAGGGTTTCTCCAACCAAGGAACAAGAAAATCCTGTAACTCACCTGTTCGTTGTGGTAATGTTGTACGTGTGGTCTGCCTGCAGTGCTCTGTGAATCCATTTCTGAAATAGAAACACAGGGAGGGAAATGAAAATCTGAAAGGGAAGACACAAGAAGACAAGAAGCTGCAAGCTAGATGGGGAGAACTAATAGGAATAGGGAGTTCAGCCAAGAATTTTGACTGATGATGTGGGAAAGGTTGCCGATGGTTTTTTGTTTGTTTGTTTTTTTAAATCATACTCGAAGGAAGGAGCATGTGATACTTGCAAAAACATCTTCCTCCTTGGGCACAGATTTTTATTTTTTTTATTTTGGGGGGCTCAGTTGCACGGCAGCTCAATTGGCAGAACTTCCACATTGCAGTTTGCAGGATGCAGTTCCCCCCTGGGGTGGAGGAAGGACTCTTATCTCACTGTTCTGCGACCTGAATTCAGAGTTTGTGGTGGATTTCTTAGTCAATTTTATCTCGCTTCTTTCTGCTATTTTCTCTGTTTCATAACCCCAGTTTGTTTGTTTTTTAAACAAGTTTGGCTTGACTTTCTGTGCTGGCCTACGGGTATAACAATATGCATACATGTGAGTCTCTGTGAATTGTTATCCCTGAAAGATATCCCATGAAATATGGCCTTTATCCTATTGGGAGCTATTTAGCTGGAGGGGAGCCCTGTCTCTTCTCAGTGTAGACAGCTTCCAAATCCCTTCAAAGATGGTGGGATGGAAGCAACTCAACGGGAGTACCTTTAATTGTTATGTTGTCCACTGTAAGTCATTCCTACGTTCTTCCCCGTTCCCAGTCTGTGCAAAACAGCAAAAAAAAAAAAAAGATTTACCTCGGATTTAGTTGACGGCCAGTTCGCATATCCCGCCGAGAGTTTATACCAAGTTTCCCTGCCAATGACATAGAACCTGCTGTTAATTCCATACCAATCCAATAGGTTTGCATTCATATTTACCTCGAATATTTTGCAATACTGCCAAGCCAAAGATTTGGGGTTGCTTTAATTCTGCAAGATGATGACAAATGAACTGGTTGTATACAATTGTCAAACCTCTGTATGTGTGGGGGATTTTTTTTTTTCCCTCCTGCAAGATTATCTTCTTTTTGTATCACATCTGGGGCAATCAATACATTTATTTAGTGTTTAATTCCTCATTTTTCTTGTCCTCCCACTACATCGAGGAGGCCTTCCGCTAATGAGGATTTCCCTCCCCCCAAGTATCTTGCAACACGCTCCTCCTTTTTAAAAGGAGGCACTTGTTCACAGGATCTGGGGGAGGTTACTAGTGTTGGTCAATCAGGGCCCTGCACAGAAGGTTTCTCCTGGAAGCTAACAGAACATGTTCCTGTGGTGGGGAAAGGTGGCCCAGGGAAGATTCAAGTCTACAACAGCTTATATGTCTGCATGCATGCTTGGAGGCTTTGAAGCAGGGAAGGAGATGAGATTTCAGACAGGAAACAGCAGAAAACGAGGGGAGGTAAACCTAGTCTCCCTCCATCTGCATGAATATTTATTTTTATTTATTTATTTATTTATTTGGTTTGTCAATATTCTTCTGCTACTCACTTGCACAGCTTGGGGCACTGGCTAAAGCAGATTAACTGGTGGTCGGTGAGCTCTTTGTACAGCAGATAGAAGCAATGACCTGGGGAAGAGAGGAGTGAAGTCAAAAGAAGGCAACTGCCACAAGTAAAATTGTAGCTGAAAATTCACCAAAGTTGGAAGATCCCGAAGGGGCTGAGCCTGGGTTTCGAGAAACCCATGTTTCCTGTTTCCAGATGAATAGTTGGACTTCCTAGTCGCTTCCAATTTACAGCTGTGCAATCTCTGGTTTTCCCTTCCTGTTTCCAATAACTGAATTGGGTCAGGCTGCTGTCCAAATGCTAAAACCGAGTGGGCATTTAGGCTGCCTTATCCTCAGCGAGACTTTGAAAGAACAGATTATGGAACAGCCCTGTAGCAACTCTAAGAACAAAGCAAAAATTAGCTTCCTTTTTTTTTTTTGTTCTCAAGAATTAAGCCCACGTCAATTTCTCAGTAAATGCATCAGCCCTTTGAGAAAGTCCAGACAAGGAACCAAAACTAAGAGGACTGACACTACTTTTATTGTAAGGTTACAACAATAACAGGATGTTGCAGGACTGAAAGGAAGTCTCCCCTCTGTTGCTTTTACATTTCAGAGGACTAGGGAGGTTTCCTTCTGAGGTGTTTCCTCCACCCCATTCCATCTGTGGGCTGAGCTATCTCTTGCTGATGCTTTGCCTCCTGTCTCCCAAGGTTATTCTCACAGTCCATTACAGAATGGCACCATAATGGCAAAATAAACAGGAACAGAAAAAAAGGAAATGTCCTCCCTTGTCAACCTGTACAGAACAAAGGATGGTACTGAAGCTCTTAAAATGTATAGTGTGAGGACTCATTTTGGCATCAGGTGGCACTGCCAAATTGAGATAGCACAAAGAAAAGGCAGCTCTTGGAGTTTCGAAATGGTGGCAGAGGCAATAATGTACTGTAGCCTAGAGTGGGAGGTTGGCCATCTCCCCACCTCAAAATCTGACTGAAATACAGTGAAGCAAGATATCCAACAAGCTTAGGGAGAAAAGAGGTGAAGGACACCAGGCAGATCAATTTCCTTGTCCATCTTGAATCCTGGGAAACCCCCCCCCCTTTTTTTTTTTAACTATTACCATCTGGCAGACGGTACAGAATAATAAAAACAAGCACAAAGAGGCTGAAAAAACAGCTTCTATCCCAGGGCAGAAGCTCTTTTGAATTCTGCTGTATAGTGCAGTGTTGGTGCGGTGTCGGGGGTTTCCTTTCAATGTGTGAAGGGTGAAGGATGTGTGTTTGTGTTTATTTTCATGGTCATGGTCCTGATGTGCACTGAAGATGGTGTTTGATTTCCTTGTACGAGGTGCAATGACAATAAACTAAACTAAACTAAACTAAACTAAACTAAACTAAACTAAACTTACCCCAAGCAGGATGTTTATTGTAGTTGCAATACTCGGCTCCAGAAGGTAATGGGTAAAAATAATATCCACAGCCACAGTTCTTCACCATATGATGCTGGAAGCAGGAATGCAAGCAGGCCTGCAAGACAATGTGAAAGAGCAACACTGGTGGGAGAGCAGAGCAAAACATTGGAGGGTTGCTTTCCTCTTATTGCGCTGAACTTGGAATCTCAGAATCACTAGATTGCATGAGGAATGTGGGTTAAGAGGAGCAGGGAGAGCTATCTCCAAGCAAGGAACATGAAAATGGAACTGCTCAGAGAGTGAGAGGGGAAAAGATCTTGTTGACAAGAGGATAAGATGCTGAATTTCATACCCGGATTGCAATTAGCTTCAGAGCCCAGGCATTAGGAGGGTTGAGCCTGGATATTGTTTGAATGGGGCCCATGTTAAGCGTATGCTGGATGGCTGCCTACTGGGAAGACTTGAAAAATGACAAATGGTCACAACGACTGTACATTGTGTCCAGCATTGGAAACTGTAAGCTGATCACTATCATTTCCTAAGGAGTTCAGTGACTAAAAGGATGCAGCCATCTCTGGACTTTCCAAGAGAAAGTCTAGGAATCCAGAAACTTGGTTTCTTGGTCGTAACCTTGGCCAGGATCAACTGAGATGGGTCGGGATTCAAAGATGAGACAATGAACAAATAAATGGGGACTGTACCCTCTTCACTTCCTCCATACCTGCAGTGTATACGTGCTGTTGTAGACTAATTTGATGTTGACATCTTCTCCGTTATTGGTACATACGCCGTAAGCCCCTCCCAAGCGTGACACCTCATCCTGTGCCGTTGGGAGAGAAAAACAGCATTTTATTGCAAAATTCAATGTCTCCAAGCCCAGCTGCTGATGCGTGCTACTCTCTGGACTAAGTCGAAGTACTTTCCCTACACGTCTATTTGGGAATATGCTTTGTTCACTTGGCTTGCCGTGTCTGGTGGTTTGGGAGAGTATATTCTTGTAGAGAACGGTCTACTGCTCTTATGGCTAACGGGGTTCCTCAGAGTCAACACTGAACCGTACAGGTAGTCCTTGACTTTACAGCCATTCATTGAGTGACCATTCGAAGTTACAACAGCACTGAAAAAAGGGATTTATGATTGTTTTTCACACTTAAAACTGTTGCAGAATCTCTACATTCATATGATCAAAAGTCAGACGCTTGGCAACTGGCACGTATTTATGACGGTTGCAGTATCCAGGGGTCGTATGATCACATTTTGAGACCTTCCGACAAGCAAAGTCAACGGGGAAGGCAGAAACTCTTAATGACCGTGTTACTAACTTAACAACTGGAGTGATTCACTTAAGGACTGTGGTCAGAAAAGTCACAAAATGAGGCAAAACTCACTTAACAGCGGTTTTGCTTAGCAACGGAAGCTTGGGGCTCCATTGTAGCCCTAGGTAGAGGACTACCTGTCAATCACTTGCCGGGCATCTTATAGACCAGGGGTCGGCAACCTTAAACACTCAAAAAGTCACAAAGGTCCTAAACCAGACACCACCACCCCCAGTTCAATTCTGGAGCTGACAGGAAGTCCGGTTCCACCACCAGAGTCTCCTCCTATCACAACGTCCTTTTTACTCTGCCAACTGGAAGTCCAGGTCCCCACTATAGTCTCTTTCTAGCGCTTGAGAGTTTTCCTCGACTTGTTCTAAACAAGAGATCTATCCATTGTAAAGCAAACCAGAGACAGAGAGGTGCAGCAGAGGGATGAAAGAGCCACATGCGGCTCCAGAGCCACGGGTTGCCGACCCCTGCTACAGACCTAAGAATCTCCTGCCATCATTTCCAGCTCTTGAAAGTCTCCCTTGAGAGACCAGCAATCCCACCTGTTTGATTCCAATGGTACTTTTGGTCCCAGGCCTGATGTTGAAACCTTCGTGCTCCAAAAAGGGGGTTTGGTTGTGCCTGTGAATCATGACTCTCACGCCCGCCGTGGTGGACAGCAAAGGGATATGGTCTTTCTGCTCCACTTTGAGAATAAGGGATAGGCCTATATCGGGAAGCAGGAAGCAGGGAAGGAGAAACGGGAGGTCACTTTAAAAATCAGGATCCGGCAGAAAAGGGCAGGGTTTGTTTCTATTGTGCTCGGATTGTCCTGCAGGTGAGGAGGCTGATAGAAACCGAATCTTCCCTGCACGTGGCTTACCTCTGAAGTTGTGATTAGCAAGTATGGGAGCAACACTGGCTGTGTGGGCTGTGTTTCACTTGTGCATTATTCACTGTGCAGACTCTCAGGTGAAGAGAGGAGGGAGTATCTGCCTTGAGGAATAGGCAGTGGTGGAATCTCTTGTACAGATCAAGGAATTTCACAGATTTTAAATAGGTTAGGGATAGGGAGAAATGTTTGTTCACACTGAGTGTAATTTTATATCATTTGTACCATCCGCACGTTTACCTGGACTGAAATGTTGTTATTCTTCAATATATTTTTTCTGGCCACTTCTATATCAAAATGTCAGATCTCTTAATTAATGGCAAATCTCTTAATTAATGGCAGGTCTCTGTTTAAGCCTCCCTCCTTATTTTTGGCCATGCATAGAACCCTTTGATGGCGAACATTAGATTGTGCAAATGAATCCTGTTCCTCTTTCTGTTTTTAATGTTTTCATTTTAGTTTCCCTGAAGCTGCCTCTCTTATTAATATTTCTGGTGTGGTATATAACAAGTACATCTTATATTGTTTTAAGCTCATTGAGCATGGTTTGCTCTGCTTTATTGTTTTGCTGCCTTTAAAAAAGAAAACAATATTCTCACGAGTTCTACTGGGCATTTGTTGTCAATTTGCAAAAATAATACAGTACTAGGACTTGTAGAAACAACAAAAGCTCTGAAACACTCAGAAAGATTTAATGCCCAATTTGCACCGAAATGGAAAATCTCTTCTGATTCCCCTCTTTTTTTGGCTCTCCCTAGAGTAACACGTTCGTTCTAAAAACAATGTTAGCAGTATCTCATAAACTTGCTGTCTGCCTGTTTAAACACACCCTGTATCTTATGGCTGCTATGCTCAAAGCAACCTGTATCTCGAATTGTGATTCCCCAAATGGCTGCCCAAGTGTATAGCAGTGTTTTCATTCATTCTATCCACCCTGCCCTCCAGATTATTTTTTCATATTGCCTCTCACTTTCTCTGTTGTTTATCATTAAGGTGACATGAGGTCATAGGATCCTGCTTCTCAACAGTTACATCTTCCTTGATTAAAATCAGTTTTCAGTATATATGTGTGAGTGTGTCTGTGTACGTATATGAGTGTGTATGTATGCCTTTCATGTTTCCCCCAAAATAAGATCTGGTCTTAGGTTAATTTTTGCTCTAAAAGATGCATTAGGACTTAATTTCCAGTCGGGCCTTATTTTGGGGGAAACAGGTGTGTGTATGTTTATATGTATGTGTGTATATCTACACATACACACACATACTGTTTCCCCCAAAATAAGAACCAACCGAAAAATACTTTCTGCCAGGAAGTTGAACATTATATCTGGATTTAAAAAAGAAAAGATCCCCTTCCCTGACATTCAGTCCTAAACTGAATTTACTACAGGTAGTCTTCAACTTACGAGAAAAGTCATAAAATGGGGCAAAACTCACATTTTACAAATTTCTCAACCACCTATTTGGGGCTGAATTGTAGGAGTAAGTTGGGGACTTACTGGTATTGATCTTGGCTAACCCTGAGTGACTTAGAAGTGAAAGAGATATGTGTCTGGTTAGAGAAGCGTTTCTCAAGCTTTCAGTTCCCAGAAATCCATGTTGGCTGGGGAAGTCTGGGAGATGATATCTGCACACCTTATACTTGCCAAGGTGAATGAAACACTGGGTTAGAGTATAGATGGGAAACAAGGCAATGCTAGAAGTTGGAGCTACTTTGGGAAGCTGGAGAAACATCTCAGAGAAGATGAATGTAAGCCAATCGCCCTGCCCAGAAAACTGCACCAACTTGTTGGTTAAGGTTATCTTGATTTGAAAGAAATACTTTTTAAATTTTTTTTTGGAAAAACAGCAGTTGAGATCACCTAGCATTTAAAACTCTAAGAACCTAAAGATAGCATCTTGTTTCCCCCCAAGGGCCAATCAAATCCTGAAAAAAGAAAAGAAAACAGAAAGCACAGCGCAGAAAACCCCACCTCTCCCCCCTCCAACCACTGGCATTTCAATCTAATTTTGCAAGATTTGGATTGATTTGCTTTTGGGGGATCTGTACATACCATAAACAATTCCTGGCTTGAAAGCTTTCCAGAACTCATCCGTTCCATTCTTGTTCAGGGTGAAGCAACTTCCGTAGACCGGGTGGTGAAAATGTTCATAATCGCTATTGTGAAAAGACATCACAGAAAGAAAGAAGAATGAAAAATAGGCCCAGAATAAATTTGAAATGATATAAGCATTTTCTGAGCGTGGTGATTGTTAACAGTGGACCAGTTTTTTCCAAATTGGGAAGGTTTTTATATTTCATTTGTTCTGGTTGTGATAAACGGGGTTTATGAGTTCCCCAACTCTTCCAGCTTTATGGACTGGCAGGGTGGGAGGAGATAGTTCCATGCGAGTGGCGGGCAAGTATCCCTCCCCACACACACACACACCTCCATTCGCACAAACGGAGCTATGCATGCATGCTTGGCACTTCTGCAGCCGGTTCTGAACAGGCAGTAGCCAGGTCACGGCCCAGGGCTGGGTACCCCTGCTATAAACAGTCTTTTTTTAATAGAAGACGGTCTCACTCCATATACGTCCTGGGCTAGGAAAGCAATTAGCCTCAAGTCACCCAGGAAGGTTCGTAATTAAATGGTCAGTTAAATTGGGCCTCATATCCCAATCCAAGACTTTAACTAATACATTACAATGGTTTCTCTAGGACGGCTTCCAAGCGATTTTAAAAAAAAAAATCTTTATAGCAGTATGATCCAATTTAATCTAAATCTTGTGGAGACATTGTGTAACCTGTTATATTTACACCTGCTCAGTGGATTGAGTAAAGTTCATTTCTGGGCAATTCCTAAGCATATCCAAGCATTTGTGAATTTCTTGAGTTTTGTCTGGATAAGCCTAAAACAAATGTTTGCTAAGCAGATATGGTGATAGTGTGATGGATTTGCTTCTTGCAGTCTGTTCCTCTGCATCTAATTTCAAAACAGATTGGGCAGAGGTTGATGTTTCCTGCTTGAGCTCCACCAAAAGGAGGGGAATCTCCACCTGTGATTGTATCCGGGCCCTTTCAAATGGTGTTTTTATGATGTCAGTCAAAGAAGTTGGATGGGGGGAAGCAATTCCACACCGGGGAGGCAAGAATCCAGAACAAAACAGCCCCTCCTCCCCCAATAGATGATGCAGGCGTCAGTTACCTTGTTCGACAGGGCTCCCCATCGTACTGGCAAGAATAGATCAAGTTTTTGATGTGATCATTATTTAAGGACATTTTGATAGTGGATGGAATCTGTGACATGATATTCATGTAGTGGAAACGGTACCACTCTTGGACGGCATCCACTCCGGAAATGTAGAGCTTGTTGTAGCAATTGGCACCTGTTGTGTTGCACTTGGGAACAAACAAAAGAAAAGAAAAAGAAAAAAAGGAGGAGGATGAATAGGCTGAGAGTCTAAGAAACTGCAATGCAGGTGATCCTTGGCTTATGACCACACCTGAACCCAGACCTTCCTTTTTACATATATATTTGTTCAGGTATTTTCCCCACGTCTTTATATTTGTGCTTTTAAAGTTGTAGCGACGTTTCGACAGAATCTCATCTGCCATCATCATCTAACCCTAACCCTAACCCTACCCCATAAATAGGACACAAAGGACATTGTACCCTGTGCATAGTGGATTATCTGTCCTTCTGAACTTTGATCATTCTGGTCTAGCTTTTCTCCCTTCCAGTAAGCATTATGTCCGAGAGAGAAGAGAGAAGCAAAAAATCCATTTTTAAAAGTGGGGGGGTGGGGAAACCTCTCTATTTTCCCCCTTTTAAATGACTTCTCTTTGTGCAAGCACAAGGCAGCGATGTTGCCACTGTTGCCACTAATGTGATGTTGAAATTAGATGTATGTAACCATCCATAAATCTTGAATCCAGACGTCAAGATACCACGGGATCTTCTCATTGAGCCAGTATCCCATGGAAGCTCTCAGCAATACACTTCTTGCCTTCCCTAAGCTCTTCTTAATTGCCAGGTTTGTTGCTGGGGTTTAACAAAAACACATGCCTTAAGCCCATGATTATTATTTATTTTACAGGTACAAAAGAAGCGGAGGCTATTGTGGGAGAGGCAAGAACTGAGTTGAAGGACGTGCCTTGATGCCGGACTGAGTCACGGTTTTTAAAAATCTCCCTCTTTCATCGTGATAATTCCACACAAGTAAAAGCTTGTCTCAGGTCCTCCAGATGGGATGGCTCGGGCTCAGCGAGAAAATCCCGTAGTATCTTGATGTCCCAGATTCAAGACTTACGGGTGGCTGTGGGGTCCATCTACATCTAATTTCAACATGGCATTAGTGGCAGCAGTGTTAAACCAGTGGTAGGATTCAAGTTTATTTTATTTTTACTATCAGTTCTGTGGGCATGGCTTGGTGGGTGTAGCTTGGTGGGCGTGGCAGGGGAAGGATACTGCAAAATCCCCTTTCCCTCCCCTCCCCACTCACCTGCTTTCCAGCTCCGTTCTCCTGGGCAGGGCAACCCAAGGAGACCCAGCCGATCAGCTGGGACTCAATGGGAGGCAGAGAAGAGATGGGGTTGGCGGGGCCAGTCAGAGGTGAGATTGGCTGGTTCTCCAAACGACTCAAAATTTCCTCTACCGGTTCTCCAGAACTGGTCAGAACCCGCTGAAGACCACCTCTGGTGTTAACGTCGCTGCCTTGTGATTGACAGTAGAAGCTCTCACCCAAGAGGGGGGGGAGGGGAATATCTCCTTTTGATTAAGGGTTATCTAATCAGGGAATTAAGAAATTTAAGGAAGATAGCAAGGTTCCTGGGCAAAAAGTTCTTTCTCTTTTCCAGATCAATGCACTGGGAATATAGGAGTCCTCAACGTACAACAGATCGTTCAGTGACTGTTCAAACTTACGATGGCATGTTAAAAAATGCAACATATGACCGTTTTTCACAGTTACGACCTTTGCAGTATCCCCATGATCACGTGATCAAAATTCAGATGCAGCTGCCTCATATTTATGACGGCTGCAATGTCCCGGGGCCCTGTGATTTCCCCAAGCAAAATCATCGAGGAAGCCAGATTCACTTAACCATCGGGTTACTAACTGAGTCAACTGCAGTGACTCGGTTAAGAACTGTGGCATGATGGTCATAAAATGGGGCAAAACCCGCTTAACAAACGTCTCACTCAACAAAAGAAATTTTGGGCTCCATTGTGGTCGTAAGTTAAAGACCGCCTATATTAAATATGTTAAGTTCCCGTTGTTCAGAGGATGATTTCCACCCCCAAAAAGTCTACATTGAGAATCCTTCGAACTCTAAAATTGAGGCAAGCAGTCAATAAAGGAAGGCGTTATACAATTGGGGGGAGGCAGGGGGATCAGGTGTTCCACTTACCAGCCGAAACCCCACTTTTCCGCGCATCTTCACTAGGGCGATGTTACGATCCAGATGAAACTTGGAGCTGTTGACCTTGCCGGGATTTTCCTCTGAAAAGTCAATGCTGACGTTTTCTAGAGTGTTCTTAGGAATGTGGAAGCCGTATAAATTATATAAGGTCTCCCTTGCCAGATTATCTAGTTTAGCTATATCTTGATTGACTGGGCTGATCCTGGGAAAATGGCAGAACATGATAAAGGATTATAAAAAGCCAGGGGAAAACTTCCAAGATCTTGCTTGGGAGGAAATATTATCCTATTCCCTAAACACTATAGTATGCTGGGTTATGCTAATTATCCCATTAATTATGTTTGATTAATCTCCAGGAACCTTTGTACTCATAGTCAACAGTCCTCAAGGACATCAGCAAGAGCTAAAATCAGTTCAGCTGTCCAGAGCAACATTGGCCTATTTACTCTCTGATCTCTGATTGGCTATGACACCCATATAAATAATTTAACTAGACACAAGAACAGTTTAATCCCAAACACCATCACTCTGCTAAACAAATAATTCTCTCAATCCTGTTCAACTATTATAATGTCTGCACTACTATTACTGTTAATCTTATCATCAATCCTTATCACCCCTCCCACTTGTGACTGTATGACTGTAACTTTGTCACTTGCATCCTTATGATTTATATTGAATCAAATATAATTTGCTTATTGTACCCTATGACTATCATTAAGTGTCGTATCTTATGATTCTCGACTCCTAATGAATATATCTATGTATACCGAGAGTATTTACACCAAGACAAATTCCTTGTGTGTCCAATTACACTTGGCCAATAAAGTATTCTAATTTATTTATTCATCCAATTTGTAAGCTGCTTCAGTTCTCCCAGGGACAATAAGAGGTGAACAATACTGTGTTTCCCCGAAAAGAAGACTCTGTCTTAATTTATTTTTTGCCACAAAAAAACATCAGGACTTATTTTGGAGGGGGATGCCATCCACTGACTCACCTCATTTACACGGATGGCCCCTGGCCTCTTTTTCGCTGTCTAAGGCCTTCAGGAAAGCCTTGCCAGCTGCAGAATGGACCGGCAAGGCTGGTGTTCGGTTGTCCGAGGCCTGGCTGCAACTGTCCGAAGGTAAGTACTAGGGCAGTTCCACCCCGTCATCCCCACCCCTGCTTAGAGAGGGCTGTAAAGCGCTATAAAGCGGCATATAAGTCTAAATGCTATTGCTATCTTGATTAGGGCTTATTTTGGGGTGTAGGGCTTATATTGGACACACGTGTAAAAATCAAGGTAGGACTTACTTTCAGGGTAGGTTGTATTTTCAAGGAAACAACGTATATAAAGACTAGACCAAGTAGAAAACAGTCAAAGCAACACAGTACAGATTATTAAATCCGAGGAGGAAACACCAAGTCCTAAAAAATAACATCCTTGGAACAATTGTAACCATTAAGATGGTAAGGAGCTTGTTTGGAGAACGGGAAACTACTTCGGTTCAATTTCCCAAAATTCAGAAGGGGTAGGGAGTGAGGCGGGAAACTTACCTATAAGGATTCAAATTGCAAAGAGTAATGGCAGGGAACATCTTTGGTTCTGAATGAACCGACATTGACATGACCACAGGGTAGGCCCAGTACTGGTTGAAGATCAGTGCAAACTGCCAGTAGAGCATAGCAAAGCTGGATAAGAAAAGCAGAGCCCAGAAGGCTGTTTTCATCCTATTACTGTTCGAGCAGACCAAGCGAATGGTGCCATGGATTGTGGTATTGAGACAGAAGAACTCAAAGAGATCCTTGAAAGAGCTGTAAAATTCAATCAGGGCTGTGTCTTCCTCCTTCGTTTTTGCCTCCGTTTCTTTTGGCAAATCTTCCTCCATTCTGTAAACCTGAAACAGGAGTTTGGAATTCTGAATTAGGGCAACCCAGGAGTCAGAGTCAGGCCCTTTTCAGGGCTTTATAATCTATAACTCCTCCTCTTGCTCTCCCCACCCCTCCAAGTTTGAGAATTCCCAAGCAGCGTGATTAATCCAGTGCATGGATTCTTTCTTGATGCCTGTAATAATTCCTCATTCTTACAAACCTTAAATAGGTTCCTCAAGTTCAATAATTGTCCAGGAGGAGTGAGGAATTTAAATCACAGGATACAACTTTCAGGAGGATCGTTCTATTTCCCAGATTTCAACACTGACTGGTTACATGTGTCAGTACCAGTAACAAATTGCAGTGTCCCACAGGTGGGCTGGTTAGAACACTTGTCAAATCAACAACAGGAATACAGTAGCAGTCCTAAAATACAGCTGTTTCTTCACTCTTGGAACCTATGCTAAAATCTGATTAGGCAAGATTGTTTTTTTAAATTATCATTTTAATACAACTTTTTTTTAAAGCAGTGACAGCTGAACTATGAAGAATAAACACCTATTTCCGAGAAGTCCTTACAACAATTTAAAAAACAGAGCAAAGTCTCTGCTGGTTGCGACCAAAGACAGCCGAATGCGCACTGGATGTTACATTGGGCAGAATGAGTAACAATATTCATATGCATATTTTCAAGGGTTTCCAAAAAAATGTTCCATGTCAGGCAAATTTGGAAGTTTCAGACTTGTATGAAAAAGGTTTTTCAGGGGATTTGTTCTAAAAAGCTGACAAGCAGGAATTTCATGACTCTAGAAGTCTGAAGAAAAGGAAAGGAGAGAAGCTATAAGGAAATGAACAGGAGAAGCATTTGTCTTTACAGATGTGTCTTTATTTTTGGATGTGTTTTATAGAAACATCTATATCTGGATTGTGGTGAATAAATTCATCTCGTTTCCATTTGCAGTTATCATTCTTTCTATGCTAACAGCCGGCAAAGCAAAACTGAAAAAAAAAAAACCAAAACACTTTTTTCTTGGTTTTGTGAGTGAGCAAAATTATGATGAATTCCTTGCAGAGAAGATCACTGAAATAAAACAATCAGCCAATATATTTTTCTTGGGAGGGTGGGGAGGGCGAGCAATATTGCGAAGAATTGAGTGTGTTGTCTTTATAAGAGTCCTTCTGCCTGGGAAATATTTTGAACGGCAGAGGAGTTCCTAATTCCAAACTCGGATTTCATTATGGTTCTACTTTCAATATGCTTTCAGGCTTCATCTATTCACCTTTTCACTGATCAAAGGTTAGTTATAAAAAAATTCAAAATTCTGCTGCCTGTAACACACATACAAAACCCCCGTCTCTGCCTTAAAAGTGGAAACACTCGGTTTGAATTCTATCTCTGTCCTGTCCATCGAGTATCTGACTTCTGAAGCCATTCACATTTCTGTGTTTCCTCAGTAGGAAAGTTAAGCCGGATTCCAGGCAGAAAAGGTTTACGTAACAGTTATGTGATGCAAGCAATGGAGTTATACCAATGTCATCATCAGGTAAAAAAGCCAAACACTTGTTATTATCTGTATTGATCAGAGGTGGTCTTCAGCTGGTTCTGACCAGTTCCGGAGAACCGGTAGTGGAAATTTTGAGTAGTTTGGGGAACCAGCCAATATCACCTCTGACTGGCCCCACCAACCTCATCTCTTCTCTGCCTCCCACTGAGTCCCAGCTGAACGGCTGGGTCTTCTTGGGTTGCCCTGCACAGGAGAACAGAGCTGGAAAGCAGGTTAGTGGAGAGAATGGGGATTTTGCAGTATCCTTCCCCTGCCACGCCCACCAAGCCATGCCACACCCACCAAGCCACACCCACAGAACCGGCAGTAAAAAAAACTTGAATCCCTCCACTGGTACTGGTGATAACATTGGGCCCAGGACAAGTAGCTCCTGAATCATCTCTGCATTTCCAACACCACCTTGCAAAAAATACAGTCATTCAAAGCCCGATTTTCTACACTCATTCATCCAACACTGTAACTTCTGATGTAATGAAATCCTGTTGGGAGGATGCATGCCACCATCTGATCCACCCACCAAAATGCACTAGCTAACAGGAAAAGCCCTTGAGGCCATTTGGAGAGATCATAAAAGTCCCATCCAGGCAGTGAGGTGAAATCAAAGCATCACTCACCCATGATTTGAAGTTCAGGAAGTCCTCGACTTAAGAAAAGTTCATCTAGTGACCGTTCGAAGTTACAACGGCACTGAAAAATAGCGACTTATGGCCGGGTTTTTTTCTGGCGTCCTCATGGTCTGGTGATAAAAAATTCCAGTTTTTGGCAACTGGGGTTCATATTTATGATGGCTGCAGTGTCCTGGGGGTTCGTGTGATCCCCATTTGCGACCTTCTGACAAGGAAAGTCAACGGGGAAAGCCAGATTCACTTAACAATGGGGTTACTAACTTAACTACCGGAGTTGCTCACTTAGCAAATGTGGAAGAAAAGTCATAAAAATGTGGCAAAACTCATGTGACAACGCTCTCCAACTTAGCGAGAGAAATTTTTGGCTCAGTTGTGCTCATAAGTCGAGAACCACTTCTACATGTCTAAACAACACATGCCTACAGTCTAGCATTCAAGTATCTTTGAGTCAAATTGTATTCTCTCTGATCACGGTCTGTTGTTTCCGGAGGAAGAGGAACAAAAAAGATGCTGGCGCTTAAAACTGGGGAGAAAGGTCTACAGTTCTATGGCCCAATCCTTGCCTTCTGGGCACTAGATCCTGGGTTCAAGTTCTGGCTTCACTCTTTGAAGACAGGTGAGAGAACATTTGGTGGGAAAAGGGCCTGCCCCCGCTACCTCTTGACCTAGATAAATAGGATCTAGAGCAGCCATTGGTGAAACGGAAAACCTTGAGTACTGCTTTGCCTGCTCATCCTCACTGCTCATTGTTACAGGGAAACAGGTATGTTTTACGAGGAGTTTTACGCAAACTTTGAGCAAGTAAGTTCAGCTAGACCAGGGGTAAGGAACGTTGGCTCTTTTATCACTTACGGACTTCAACTCCCAGAATTCCTGAGTGAGCCATAAAAGGTTCTCCATCCCTGGCCTACTGGTTTTTTCAGTTGTGAGGGAAATCAATTTTTGACTTGAATGGGACTGTTTAATATACAAATGTAGGACATATTTTTATATATATTCTTTGTATGTCCTACATTTGTATATTAAACAGTCCCATTCAAGTCAAAAATTGATTTCCCTCACAACTGAAAAAACCAGTAGGCCAGGGATGGGGAACCTTTTATGGCTCCCTCAGGAATTCTGGGAGTTGAAGTCCATAAGTGATAAAAGAGCCAAGGTTCCTTACCCCTGAGCTAGACAAATAAATTCACAACCATGCCTTTACTATGCAACTTGCTAAGGTCCATCTCCATTAAGAGGTCGGAAAGATGCCCCCAGATGGAAAAGGACCTTTCCTCCTGCTTTGTAAGCCCTCTTGAACTGTGGAGCAGATTCATTTGTTTCTAAGAGTAAAAATAGAATAATCAATCTTCAAGGACACTTGTCAAAGGAGCCAAAATAGGAGAAAGTAGTCACCCTGTTGTTTCTGGGGGGAAAGAGGAGGAGGTAACACTATATAAGCTACCTTGAATGATGTGTTAAGTGCAGTTAGGGGAAATGCTGAAGATAAACTGTGCTCCCTCCTCTCCCTGCATCTACGCTGAGTTATATCCTTCGCTGTGCCTGTTCTCTTCTAACTATAAAGCCGAGGAGGGGAAGTTTTCCCAAATTGGAGAAGATCTGCAAAAATGTTCGTTGCAAAAAAGTAAAACTTGGAGCCGTTAACTCTGTTCGCTTTTTTCCTCCCACCTATTTCGCCTTCGCTCAAACTTTTGGTTTCATCTGTGGCCCCCATGTGTTGAAAATACTAAATGCTAACAGGTTTTGTGTGTGGCAGCAAGGTGAGCTTCTGAAGTTCAACAGTCTGGCTGAAGTGTGTGTCTCCCCCCCCCCTCACCTCCCAAGACAAGTGTGAGGTGGATGAAGAAAAGCTGTATGTTGGGATCTGCTTACAATTGGATAAAGATGAGCTTTTGCATAGGCTTCTCTGTTACCAGAGAATCAGACTCAAAATAAGCTATGCTGGTTTTCCCCTGACAGTTTAGAGATTTACATATGTATGGAAATTCCTGGGCACAGGTAGAAGTTAACTATGATGCCAAGTTAACAAACTCAAGTGAAGAGATATGCATGCGATTAAGTGACAAGATATGTGTGTCATTAAGCTGATAAAGATAAAGCCTTAGATTAGAATATAACTGAGTAAATATATGAATCTACATTTGCTAATTTGTAATCTTGTGAAAGGGATTTTGGGGAGAGGGGAATTCTATTGCTCTGTAAACCAGTGGTCCATGGGGGGGGGGCACAATGTTATCGCAGAGGGTGCATGAAAAATTGAAATGTTATGATTTAAATCTTGAGTTAAGTCTTGGGGGTCCCTGGCCACAAAAGGTATTTAAAGGTGTGTGTGTGTGAAGAAAAGGTTGAGAATCACTGCTCTGAACTATATTTCATGCTGCAAGGCTTTAAATCCCGCAGCATAGGCTTAAAACCACTCTTTTCTACTGTTATTATTTTTGCTGATTTATTCTCTTGATTTATATATGTTTCTAAAAACTAATAATAATTGGGTAAAAGTTATTTTCCATGATTTCCTCCCCCCCAAAGAAAGCATTCATGATCTGAGAGATGATGACCATGGCTGGGATTTAACAGTTGAGTGGATTTTGGGCTTTCTACCTGAAAAACGTTTTTTTTTCCTTGTGAAGATTACATTCTTCTGTCACTGTGAACATCTCCTTTTTTTGCAGTATTCTGGGATACTTCGGATGCATTAAAACTTAAAAATATTTTATATGTTCAGTATATATGAGTAAAAAAATATATTACTGTTTAGACCAGGAGTGTCCAATCTTGGAAACTTTTAAGGCTTGTGGACTTCAACTCCCAGAATTCCCCAGCCAGCCAATTCTGGGAGTTGAAGCCCACAAGTCTTAAAGTTGCCAAGGTAGAGCATTCCTGCTTTAGGCTGTCATTCCAAAAATTGTAGTCAGACAAAGCAAAGTTGATGTTGAGGGAACTGGGTTAATATGGTGGAAAAAATACAGGTACCTTGCATGTGGCAGATAATATATTGACTCATTCCAACGCTCTTGATTCATTTAGTTCATTCAGCTTCCACTGGATCTATCCTTAATTGTAGTCAACAGTGCAAATTAAAAAAAAAAATCACCTGTACCCTAAAGCCACACACTCTACACTACAGTTAAGACATGTTTCACTCCAGTATATAGCAGTTATAAACTTGTTTCAGGCACCAAATGGCGGGGCCGCACAATCAATACCCAGGAAAGAGAGAAGAAACAAAATACCTCGAGTCTTGTGCCCACTGTTATCTGTGTGGTGCCTAGGATTCTGCTGAGTGGAGTTTGGCAGAGTTGTGAGAAGGCTTTCTCTGGGGTTTGGCCTGAAGCAGCTGGCAAAGTCTCAGAAAGCGATCGGGAAAGCAATCGGTCCTTTATAACCGCAGATATGGCTTAGGAGCTATCTAGCCTCAGTATGCAAATTGGGGCCGTTGAGTCAACTTCCCCAAAGGGCTGGAGTTGCTCAGCCTCTGGTCCATCCGCTGGGTTTCCTTGCCTTTTCAAAGAGAATCTGAAGCAATTGGACCAGAAAAGCCAGTTAAGAATGGCGGTGGGTGGGAAGTGGTGGTGGGCAGAATGACAAATTTCACTTCACTGGAATGCCAGTGGTTTTGCTTTGTTTGGAATGATTTTAGATGGGGTTTGGCCCATCTTGTGCTCCTTTTCAGAACCGCCTGCTCCTGGGTTCCAAGTTAAAAGATGGTCTTTGAAAGTCCAGGTTCCCATCTTCTTTCATCGAAATGATTTGGATGTTTCTTCTGGTTTCCTTAGGAGCTTTAGGATTTCAGGCTGATGTCAAGTCACGACCTGTATCCTCTGCAGTCTCAAAGTGGCTTCATGGAAGAGCTGTTCCAGTATCAGAGAGAATATAATCCGAAATAAAGGGCGTTCACACTGTTAACAGAACCTGAATGTTTTATAGATTTCCAATTTAAGCAACTTTTAGTCCTTTATCATATTTCCTCCTCCATGTGTACATACCAATGTCTAAGTGTGTAATAAAAAGCACACTGTAAAAAACCCATATCCATATTCTATCAATTGTATTTCTTGTCTGAGAATCTAAACAACATACCAGGAATGTTTTTATTTCTTAGATTTTCATCCTGCCTTTATTATTTTTATAAATAAATCAAGGTGGCCGAATATACCTAATATACTTCCCTTCCTCCTATTTTCCCCATAACAACAATCACCCTTTGACAGATAACTGGCCCAAAGTCACTCAGGCAGCTTTCAGGCCTAGGGTGGGACTAAAACTCTCTGTCTCCTGGTTTCTAGTCTTAATCACTGTACACCTCAGATTCGCATACAGATGTAAATACAGGAAACCCTATAAAACAAGGAATCTTCCAAAGTACAAAGTACATCTCAGATCTGCATACAGATGTAAATACAGGAAACCCTGCAATGAATCTTCCAAAGTACATGGGAGATTCTTATGCACAATTATGCACATTTTATTTTCTTGAGATCAGGAGAGCCCGAAACAGATGAAACTTAAAATGTCTCAGACTCGGGATGTGAACACTGCTGACCAGGGAACAGAACTGAACCCAAAAAGGTAATCTTAAATATTTTACAGCACCTATCTTAGAAGTAACCTGCTGCTCCTGAAGTATCATTGTTCCCCTGGGCTATCTGCCCAACCTCTTTTGCCTTGTTGTTAAAAACTGCATTTGCAGATAAGAACACTTATCTTACACATTTTCTATTTTATTGAATTCTCAGGTAAGGGTTAGGAAAGCCAGACAGGGTGGCACTTCAGCAGTGCTGTGTGCTTAAATGACATAGATTTACTCAACAGCCCAACTGAACAGAGTTTCCTGAAAAAAATATTAAAAATATTGGAGTCAGGAGTGCAGCTTTGTTGCCGTTGAGAAAGTTGTTGCAGCCTTCTCTTGAACCTGTGGCAATGCTTGGAACCAATTTCAAACTCAGTTCCACTTGGAGGGCACAATCTTAACTGTTCTGTCCTGAATTTGAATACTCGAAATCCCCGCGCCTTGATTGGCTAAGGCGCGGGGATTTCTGATTGGCCAGGCGAGCCGCGCTGATTGGCCCGATTGAAGTCTCCCGCGATTGGCTCGCTCCAAGAGCGGGAGACTTGAATTGCTGCCATTGGCCGCGGCCGCCGCAGCGAAAAGGATAAAAGCCGCGGGCTTTTTCCTTTTCGCCGGTTCGGTTCACAACAGTTAATAAAGAGCTTGAATGATAGTCACGGACTCCGAGCTTTCTTTTACGGACACGACATTAACCTTGAGATGTGAATAAAGCAGTAGTAAGCCATTCCTCATCAAACGAAGTTACAGCAAATTTTGGAATGCGCGAAAAACTTCTTCCTTGTAAAACCGTATACCCATTGATCTGATTTAATGGGTATAAGGAAACGGTAGGTTAAGCAAAAGGGTGCACATTTTGAAAGAGAGGGAGACAGACTGCAACTTGTTGAATTAATGTGCAACACAAGCCTTTACTATAGGATATAAATATGGCAAGGCACACACATGACACATCAAAATATATGGCCTTGAGGGTGAGGGTAGGAAACGGCTTGTGCAAAAGTACAGTACAAATGCTAGAAAAATGACAATGAGATATAGAAATTGTTTTTAGTGTGCATCCGTGGAATTCATAAACTGATGTAGAAATGGAGCTGAACTGGGTTTGGCACAGGACAACTGAGAAACGAGTGAAATTTAGAGATAGAGATGTTACTGGCAGGTAACTAAATTGTACACACAAGAGAGCAACTGTACTTTTTAATGTAAACCAAGTATCTGTGAGGAACATGTTGCAAGGTGCAATGCTGCTGTTCAAGATTCCAGCCACCCCATTTCACCCCCTACTCCCCATCACCGTTCCCAGAAGCCACTAAGATAAATCTGCATGCACTTTTTTTTCTCCAAACTGCTTGGAGAGTTCCTCCCAACCCATAAAGGTTTTGGTGCTTTTGCTACATTTGGGGATACACTTCCCTCTTGTGTGCAGTTAGACCACAGTATCCTGGGATTTCTTTCAGGCACAGGAAGTGGCCTTGTAACATGAATTCTGTGTGCTCACTGCCTCTCTCACCTTTGCATCACAGGAAAGATCCAGCTTGTATGTCATCTTATGGTTCAGAGCTGGTTATACAAGCATGCAAGAGTTTGATCAGTTATTTCATACACGTTATCTCCCACTTCTACACTGACTAATTTTTCCTTTGATGTAGCAAGGGCTGTTTACCCCTTAAGCAATACCAATTTTTCCCTTTGTACACTGTAACCTTTTATTGCTACTCATCGCTTGTGCAAGGCTAAGACTAATTCTACTTGTTTTGAGGGTGTGGGGAGGGGGAGAAAGAACCACGACCTTCTCTAACCTGTTGGTATCTCTTTTCCAATCATCTGCAGGCTAAACAAAATCTTCCAGCTGAAAACATAATTACAGAAAAGTTAGCAAAGAAATTGGGGAAGTGATTCTGAATTCACACATGCTATCCCCAAAGAAAAGAAAACTGTCATTGTAATGTTTTGATGTCAAGATTTTCTCCTGTCAAAGACCAGAAGGCAAGGGGAATCATTCAATTTTTTGTGAATTTAAAGATGAACTGATCTGGACACTTTGAATCAAATCCTGTTGGATCTTCAGCTATCCATTAGTTTTTTTTCAATTCAGCACTGAATCCCAAAACATTAAAGATTGTTTTAAATTGTTTTAAAGAAATGCACTTAGTTAAGTCCATAGTTCAAAAATGCTCATGTGGACATGTCCTTCAATGCAAAATTTACATGGGTATTTAAAAACTAAATGGGTGGTATTTCTTACTGAAGAGATTCACCTCCTTAAGAAGTTCATAGAAAGTTTTCACATTTATCTCCCCCTGTATAAACATACATCCATAAAGGAGGATGTTTGTAGCTCAGGGTTGAAATGACGGGGCCTTGGTGCTCTCTGAGCTTGGTTGGTTTCTTGCAGACGTTTCATTGCCCAACTAGGTAACATCATCAGTGCTACAAGGAATGGGGTTTGTTCTCAATTTATATTCTGGTGGTTTACGCTGTTAGTGTTGGTGGAAGTGGCTTTTGGTTGGGCTGTTAGCTTGTTTGGCAGTTCCTTGATAAGGGTATTGTTTACTTCTTGATTGTTGGTCTGGAATTAATTGTGGTGAAAATCTCTGTTCATCTAGGTGTGAATTCCTAATGGGTAGGTCTTTTAGTTCCCTTTTTGGCCTGTCAATTGTTTCTTTGGCACACAATATGTAGATGTTGCTTATGTCTATGTGTCTATTGATGGCCAATTTGTCAAGAGTGTCAGGCTTCCAGGAACCCTCTAGTATTTTTTGGAATTGGCTTTTTCTCAGATTGTCATGATTTCCCAGTTGAAACTATGATTAATTCGATCCATGTGTTGTGAAATTATAGTGTTTTCTTCATGTCTTTTGATTGCTAGTTGGTGTTCACCCATGAACACCAACTAGCAATCAAAAGATATGAAGAAAACAC
Source organism: Hydrophis major (assembly GCA_033807585.1). Classification (NCBI taxonomy): domain Eukaryota; kingdom Metazoa; phylum Chordata; class Lepidosauria; order Squamata; family Elapidae; genus Hydrophis; species Hydrophis major. Next base: position 13,090,613 of record CM066342.1, on the reverse strand, counting down.
TATAATTTCACAACACATGTGTTCTGGTCTTCTGCTTACTTGTTCTATGTAGGGGCTGTTTCAGTTTTAAAACTGCATATTGTAGATGATTCCTGTTTTTCTTCTAATAGTGGACTTCTATTTAGATTAATTCCAAATACGAAATAGTTCCAAGGCTGAATTTCTTGTTTTCATCACTTTCTTGCTGAATCTTAAAGAATTGTTCTTGAAAAAGAATCCTATTTGGGTTTAGGTAGCTAACCACCCTTTATACAAAGACCAGCCCTTTCCTTTGGGCTAAAACAAACATCATTCATTATTTTAGCACCCATAAACTTACAGAAATTGACTTTCCTCCTGGGAATTTTTTTTACTTTTGCTTCTGGTGTTAGAAATTATTTTCTGCTGTGTTCCAGGTAGAACAAGGGGGCATTACATCCATGTAATTTTTCTTCTAAAACTTGCAATGCTTCTCTTTTCCAGATATCACACCACCAATGAAATTTCTGAAGATCCAGTCACAATCCCGCCATGCAGGGCTTGTGCTGGTTTGTCTAATTTTGGCATCACATTGTCAGCAGTAAAGACAGTTCCTGACACTGGTTCTGTGTTTGGGTTCACACAATCCTCTAAAAAAGAAACCTACCAGATGGCCTCACAAGACACAAAGCCCCAAAGTCCAGCAGCCAAGTTCATTCAAGTTTTTTTTTTAAAGAAACTCACAATCAGGTAGGTTTTACATATGTATTTAAAGCATCGCTCTGGCATTTTCCATTTTTAAAAAATCGGAAGCAGAATAAGCCCCTGACTGTTTTCTTGCTTTACATGGAATGAGACAAAAATGATTGGCAATTTTTAAAATTCATTTATTTTAAATCACAGGTGTTGAAAGATTATGATTCATCAAGATATTTTAATTCATTTTATATTTCGGTGATGTTGCCCTAAGAATCGTTCATTATAGGATGACTAATGAATTAAATTAATGCACTTAAAACAACAACAACCCTGCTCTCTCTTCTTTAATTTTACAAACTTGACATGTTTTATATCGAACAATTAATTCTACAAATAACAAATAGTTAGAAAAATTAATCAAGGGTCTTCTTGTGATGATTCTGCCAGTGCCCGTGTGTCAGCGATGGGAGCGGCGGTGCCCGGCCCGGCCCAGGAAGAGCAGCTCCTGGGCACGGCCTTCAGTCAGCATGTCAACACCAAGCCCTTTATGCCCAAGCTGCCAAGTTCATGCCAGCTTTCCTGAGGGGTGGGCCAGGACAACCTGCGGTGCCGCCTCCTCCTTCACTGTCGGCAGGTCGACCGCCGCCCCCGTCGCTGACACACCGGGCATCAGTAGAATCATCACAAGAAGACCTGCCATCTTGTGAAGGGTCAAACATTGGCATTGGTATGGAAATCTCTGAACCCGCTGTAAAAAATGGAAAGACAGAAATGTCCCCTGAGGAATTGTGGGACCACCAAGAAGAAATCTTTGAATCCAAATTAGCAAGTGGTCCTTCCGGTGACGCAGGGCCCATTGAAGAGGGCACCCAGGAAATGTTGGAAGAAGAGGAAGAAATGCCAAAACCCAAATCCATGGAACGACCTCCCTCTGGAAGTTTCAAAAAGAGATTGGAGAACCCTTTGTCTGAAATGGTACTGGGTTTCCTGCTGGAGCAGGAGGCTGGGCTAGAAGACCTCCAAGGTCCCTTCCAAATCTGTTATTCTATTATTCTGAAAACATTGCTCACAGATGAGAATGAGGTTCAAATGGTACAACTTCAGAAAAATGTAAGAAACTTCCATGTATAGGAGCAGCTGTCTGCTTTCTGATGCAGCTGTTGCAGGCTGATAATTCAGCACATTCACAGTACGCAATGAAGAAAGCAGTCGTTCTTTCCTTCTTTCCTTCTTTTTCTTTTAAGTCCTTTTAAGATGCCTTGTGCCAGGGGAATGCCTTTGCCAAGGAGACACTCTTTTCCTGTGGCCAAAGAAGTATTTCAGATGGCTCGGGGGAAGTGTACACATGGGCTCGTCTGTGGATTCATTAAGCAATTAACAAAAAAAATTCCCCTTAAAATGTGATCACAATCGATTCATATTTTCTACCTATCAAAAGGATATCATTTTCTTTATTGGCCAAGAGATAATCTCCTGTACTTAGGAAGAGAAAAAGGTACAAACTTTTGAGCAAAGAGGAAGAAATAAAACATGATTCATAAGTCCTGGTCTGTTGGATGCTAGCTTTGGCCTTAGATGCCAAAACTGGTGCTCTGGAGAAGGATGGATAATTTATTTTGAACCGACAATCCCAAAGTTCCAGGCTTGACCATATCTTATCAATCAGTGAAAATGTCAAATATTGGAGAAAGGGGTGGAATTCCTTTACTGAAAACTGCTTGCAAGAATGAACATCGATAAAAAAGAATACTTTGTAGCTCAGAGTTGGACTGCAGAGTTCTTGATGCTCTCTGAGCTTGGCTGTTTCCTTGCAGACATTTCATTACCAAACCAGGGAATGTCATCAGTGCTAGTAGCATATCAGATAAAAGCAAACCCCTGTCCCTACTTAGCATCGAGGAGCCCTGAAGAATGAATATGCTGGGGAAAAGATGACTGAAGAAGTTGGTTGAAAAAGAGTACACATTTTCACATGCTTGAGGGGAAAAAAACACCCCTTGCAGATTGATTGTCAAAGTTTGTAAGATGAGAGAAGAAATGAAACTGAACTTGGCAGTTTCACCCGGGGGGTGGGGGTGGGGAAATGGTTGTTGTTGTTGTTTTGCATTTTTCCAGACAACATGTTGCACTGTCAAATCTCCCGCGCTTTTCCAGCCAAGACGACAATGAGTTCTTTGTGGCTTGGATGAAGCAAGTCATCCTCAAACAAACAAGCAACACGAGACTGGAAGTGACACATCACACCTGCATCTCAGGTGGCAGGAAAAGGCAAGCAACTGACCATGTGAATGATTCTCCGACTAGGCATTTAGAGTGCCGTTGCAGACACACTTAAGTGTCACGTTCAGGTTCATGATACCCCTGAAGAGCTTGCCTGGAGGAATGAAAGCATCCTAGGAATGAGGCAAAAAAAAACCCAAACAAACCCATGAGCCTCCTTAGCTGGGGGACACAGGTTAGATTTCAGTGCAGAGACAGCTATAAGCCAGCTGGTGATTTGCTTACCAGAATTCCATCAATAGAAGTGAAAACAAAGCCCTTGGCTCAACTCAACTCCATCATGTTGCAGCACAAATTATTTGCCTCACGCTGATGATGATAAATGATGACTGCAGGTCAAAGGTGTATAGTTTGTACAACTGGCTATGTCCTGTAGCTCCTCAAGTGTTAAAGGGATTCTACCCTACTGCTGGTATTGAAAATTTAATGATTGGTTGACAGCTTCAGTACATGGAACAAGGTTATGGGGTTCTGCAGTGGCACTGTGTTTCAGCCTTTTCTTTCTCTCCCTGCAAGTTCACAGAGAAATCCAGGAAGAATCTTGCTTTTTAAAAGGTATATATATTCCCCCTTTGTTTCCAGGTTGCCTCCAAGAGAACCTTCAGTGCTGTATTACACCTCGGGCAAGTGCAGGTGAGGGAGAGGCTAAAAAGCACAATCCCTTGTGTCTTTCAGGCAAATTGCCTACGGACTGGAGACATGTGTTAATCTTGTGTTGTACAAAGATGATTTAAACCAGGAAAGGCAGCCAGGTTTAGCCAAGTGTATGTAGCAGGTCCTGGCACCAGTGTATGTTTCCCATCGCTTCTTCCATCAGGGAGTTTTCCATGTCATACTCTGTTCATTATACTTCGTTTGGTGAGGTGGAGAAGCAGTCTCTCACTTGCATGGCCATCTACAGGCCCGACGCTGACCAGGAGCAGAAGCTATCTGGATGTACCCTAACTCTAACTCTATAGGGAGGATTATGCCATCTGACAAGCCTACAAACTTGAAATTTGGCACATATGTTCCTTCTCTTGGCTTCTAGTTGCTCACTAAGAAAGGATTTTTCAAAATGACCATGAGAGCATTAGTATTTCCTATGTTATTATTATTAACACGCTCTGATGCTAAGGCGTTCTAGTCCCCCTCCCCACCTGAAAAATCTGTTCCTGATGCAAAACACAAGCAGAGGAGAGGAGTTTCAGTTTCATAGCAAAGCACAGGTATTGAGCTAGAATAGAATGGAATGGAATAGGAATAGGATGGAATAACAGAGTTGGAAGGGACCTTGGAGATCTTCTGGTCCAACCTCCTGCTTAGGCAGGAAACCCTAGACCACTTCAGACAAATGGTGACACAATCTCTTCTTAAAAATTTCCAGTGTTGGAAATATGCATTTGGTCAAGGTCTATGTTAATACCCAAGAGAGGATACCTGGTAGAACTGCCAGCCCAGAAATGCAGATCCTAAATACATTGTATATAGAAATACAGTCATAGATACAGGTAGTCCTCAACTTATGACTGGTTGCTTAGTGACCTTCTGAAGTTAGGATGGACCTCCTCCAAAAGTATTTATGACATGATTTTGAAATTCCAATGGACACACACACACACAGACCAGTCATGTGATCACATTTTGGATGCTTGGCAATCAGTTCACCTTTATGGCCATTTACAGCATCATATAAGTATCTTTTTTAATTATGGTTGTAAATGGAGGAATACTTGTAAAATAAATCTGCACTGCCAACAGCAGTGGAGCCTGAATTCCCCTCCTTCATGACATTAGAGTGTAATGGCTACAAAGGATATACTTTTTTTTTTCCAATCTGAATTTTGTAATTAATTATTTGAGTTCTGCTAAACGGTTCAGCCATTTTGGGATTAAACCAAAATACTGGATATCATTAGAACAGATTTGTTTTTAAGCTAAAAATCAATAGTTATAACACCTAATTGTATATTTAGCAAAAAAAGAAAAAAGTACAAATGCTTAGCAATTCATCCTATGGCCATTACAGACTGAGAATTTAGGATATTATGATATCTTTGAAGGGCAACAGGCTGGGAGATTATGACAGTTTTTGAAAGTTAAATTGACCTATTTAATTCATGAGCGCTTCAAAATAAACCTGGTGCTCTCTCTAAAAGAACAAAGGTATACCGGCGGTCCTCAACTTATGACCATAATTGAGTCCAAAATTCCTGTTGCTAGGTGAGATATTTGTTAAGTGAATGTTGCCCCATTTTATGACCTTCCTTGCCACAGTTGTTAAGTGAATCACTGCAGTTGTTAAATTAATATAACAGGATTATGAAGTGAATTTGGCTTCTCTATGGACTTTTGCTTGTCATAGTTGCAAAAGGGGATCACTTGACCCCAGGACACTGCAGACGTCATAAATATGAGCCAATTTCCAAGTGTTTGAATTTTGATCACATGGACATGGGGATTTTGCAGTGGTCGTAAGTGTGAAAAGGAGCCGTAAATCACTTTTTTCAGTGTTGAAAACGGTCAATAAGTGAATAGCTGTAAGTTGAGGATTACCTGTATTGTTTGATACTTTGGAGCTAATCATGATTCATGTGCTTCCTAGCACTAACCACCTTTCCTCTTTCTTTCAGCAATTAAACAATTTAAATTCAGGATTGGCAGTTTCAGGATTTATACTAAGGCCCTGCCCAAAGATTACCTTGAAAAGGGCCTGTTGAGACAACTACCAGAAAAGCAAGAGCTCTCCCGCTCACTCAGTGAGGGAAGTTTTCACAGTATCAGTGGCAGCACATGCAATTCCCACTTTGTGCAATTGGACAAAAAACCCAGTAACTCAAATAAGCCAGAGCCAGAGTGATTATTCTCCTTGCCTATGGAGATTCTCCGTCATCCAGGTGATGGTTGTCCCAAAGGTGCTTCTTCAAAAGGCAACTGAACTTTTTTTTCCTTGAAAATATTTCACTTCTCATCGAAGAAGCTTCTTGGATGAGAAGCGAAACGTCTTTAAAGAAAAGCAAAGTTCAGTTGGCCTTTTGAAAAAGCACCTTTCAGGCATTATTCTCCTGCATTTTCCACCATGCCTAGGAATACACTAATGCTGAAACGCTGAGCAGAAAACAAAACAACAGAACTGCATTACATCCTTCAGCAACCCGAGATGGTGGGGTGAGGAATTGTGCCACCTCATCTAGTAACATCAGTTCTCTTAGCTTTGCTCTCCATTTCTTTCAGTGGAACAGCAGCTAATGACTTCTTCGGGCACTTGTTTGACTGGAAAAGATTTGGGATGTGGCGACTGGAAATATCTGGGAGGGTGTCACCCCGTTGACAATATTTAGTTTATATTTAATTTATTTAAATGTTTTGATTAAAAATTTATTTGGAGCAAAATCTGAAAGGCCATTTTGCTGCGGGCTGATTCTTTTCAGCATAAAGAACCAACATTTAGATAAAGTCACAATTGTAATTCCTCAGGAGTTGAGCTCAAACTGAAAGATAATTTACCTCAGTTTAATTATAATGATATTTTGCTTACCTTCAGTTTTGACTCCATGTCAGCTGAGTGGACAAAACTGTGCACCTGGAATGGATCCCTGAAGAAGGAAAGGACAAGATCCCAGGTTCTTTTCTGCCTTGGAGAAGTGCGTCCATCCTCAAAATGGCTTGGCAGATCTGGAGAGTTTCGGCCTTCCTTTGGGAAAGAGGAGTGACGCCTGATCCTATAGTTTGATTAATCTGCATTCAGGAGAAAACAAAGACGTGTTGAAATCTTTTTTTTAAACGAGCTCTGGCTGCCCTAGTAATGCACATGGGATCACTTAATGGCAGAATTAAAATACCAGAGAAATGATTGTAACCTGTCAAGCAGCATTAGCTATCCCAAGGGGTGAGCTGGATAGTGGTAAGAAATAAGGCGTGTTCACTAAGCTACCCTGAGTTTGATGGATGCCTTTTTATCCTGACAGATGATTCTCATATTAGGCCAATGCAACTAAACAGGCTTTTTGTAGTAGAAAGGTAGGCAGGTAGGTTAGGTAGGCAGGGAGGGAAAGGCTGATTGACCAAGGTAATTGCTACCATAGGGTAACAAATACCCAAATTTTAATCATGTAACCATGATGCTGCAACAATCCAAAGTATGAAAAACCATCATAAGTCACTTTTTTCAGTGCCATCATAACTTTGAACAGTCACTAAACGAATGGCTGTAAGTCAATGACCTCCCGTATAGGATGCAATAGAAAGATGGACAGGTTTTCAAGGAACTTTATGCCAACTTATTATAAAAAAAGAACATTCCTGGAATCCCTGCTATGTCTGTTTCTTGTCTTAGTCTTCCTTGAAAGGCTGAAATTGTCAGAAGAAAACGTAGAGTTCCTTCCTTCTTTCCAAAAATAATAAAAACTCTTTAATAATCAGTTTTTAACATTCTTTTTCATGCCCAAAATATCCCACCTATTAATTTGCTGTTTAGAATATTTTTCTTTTTCTTACAGAAACCTAGCAAGCTGTTCTTTTTTCCTGGCTCTGAGGCCAAAATACTGTATAGCCCATAACAGATATAATTAGGAACATGATTATGAGTACATGAAATGGGTACGAATAAAAGGGGACATTAGGTCAGGGACGGTAGGCATGTTGGTGCTCTTAAAGACCTCTTAGGAAAGGGATGAGGTCAACAGTAGACAGTCTAAGATTAAAGTTTTGGGGGGTTTGGGGAAGAGACAAGAATCAGGTAGTGCATTCCAGGCATTGATAACTGTTGCTGAAGTTGTATTTTCTGCAATCAAGTTTGGATTGTGTTTCTTCTCTATGGAAACCTTTGAAAACTGCAGCTTTAAGATGCATTGGGTAAACATCTACATCTATCACTAGCATTTTTAAATGCAGGTCATTATATTATTTATATATGTAAATCTAATACAATATATATGGATCTTTGGTTATTCAGGTTTTCTTACACGGGAGAAAACCCGAATAACCAAAGATCCACATACAAATACTCGCGAGAACCTCAGAAAACAAATATATATATATATATACATGTATGTATGTATATGTGTGTGTGTGTGTGTATATATATATATGGCATTCAGCTTTGTTTGGGTATTTTCCCACGTCATAGTAGTGGTGCTTTTAAAGTTGTAGCAACGTTTCAGCAGAATCTCATCTGCCATCATCAGGCTTCTGTATAGTGTTCCTCTGTGATGATGGCAGATGAGATTCTGCTGAAACGTTGCTACAACTTTAAAAGCACCACTACTAGACGTGGGAAAATACCCGAACAAAGCTGAATGCCATACATGTAAGTACCCATGAAAACTTAACAAATATATATATATATTAGATTTACACATATAAATAATGTAATGACCTGCATAATTTTATTAGATTTACATGTTCCTGCAATCATGACTGGGCATGTTCTAACTCCCCCCCCCCATACACATATCTTTTTACTTTATATACTTTATAAGCCCCCATCTTAACTATAACAGACCCCCTTCAAGGTAATACTCTCTATGTACGTTTTCTACGTTCTATTGAAAACTTTTCTTCTTTCTATGCATTCTATTTTCTACTTTCTATTGAAAACTTTTCTTCTTTCTATGCATTATGGAGTTACATTATTTCGTTACCTGTTAACTACAATTAAAAGAAAAAGTTTGAAAAACATGTTCTGTGAGGCCCCACAGGCACCTTCAAGTAAAATTGGTAGGTTGTTGGGTCACTTTCCATATTTTCTGGGTGTGGGCGGTCGAAAAGCTTCATTGCTACTTATTGGCACAAATGCTAGGTATTAAATATATAGTTTGTTCTCGACTTCTGAGGCTGGGAACCCGTATGGGAACGGAGGGTGAAGCTCTGCGTTCCTCCATTGCCTGGCGCTGGATGGACGCCACTCGCTTCATCCCGAGCGCATCCTCCTGCGGTTTCCACGGCAACGGGCCAGCCACGGGCGGGAAAAAAAAAAAAAGAGGACCAAAGTGTCGCGAGCGTCCCCGCGCACGCGCACTAAGCATTCCCAACGATGTGGGATCGGAGCTCCGCCCTGGAAAAAAAAAAGCCGAGCCGCTCATTCATCCCGACTACGAGACGACAACATACGTCACGGGGGCTTGAGGCGTCGCTCTAGCTTGCCCGCCCTCCGCCGGAGCTCTATGGCAACCCGCCCTTAAAACCTTTCTGCCCTCCCTCCTCGGCATGGATGTCAGGCCTCACTGGAAGTGCCCACCTTCTAGCCGGAACCGGAAGTGGCGAGAAAGCAGGGAAGCCGGCCTTTAGTTGGGCCTGCCCTGGGCAGCCATCTTGGAGGGTCGCGGTGGCCGGAGCTGGGCAGCCGCGTCTGTAGGAGACTAAGGCGCCGCCGGGTTGAGAAGCTGACTCCGGCGCCCAGCTGCCCTCCTCCCCCTTCCCCCGCCCCGAGCAAGAGGATCGGAGCCTAGCGAAGAGCGGTAAGGACTCGGGAGCCGGAGGCTCTTTTGTTATTGGAGTGCTGGACTACGGCCCCAGGCTGCTGGCTTCCCATCGGGCACAGCCTACGGTGATGCTGGCTTCCCATCGGGCACAGCCTGGGCGCCCTGGTAAGGGGGCATCTTTTACCCTTTACTCGCTCTCCTTCGGCGGGGAAGGGTGTACGCGCGCGCGCCGGAGGTCAGTTTAAGAAAAGGGATGAATCCAGGAAGCAGGTCGTGTGAATGCAGCCGGGTGGAAGCCGAACACGTGCACATCAAACGGCTCCTGGGTGGTTAGACAAGGACAATAACACCCCCCCCCCTCCGCCCCAAAGCCGGGTTGATTGCTTTGGGAACCGAAGCTTGGGCTTTCAGGAATGCTAACTTGCCCTCGCCCTCCAACCCCGGATACTTTTGAGATCGGCTGATGATTAACTCCCCTCCCCATCATTCCCGGCAGCAAGCAGATGGGACTTTTGGGAGTTGGCTGTTATAAAACTATTTGGTGGGGAGAGGGGTGGGGTGGGACTTAGCAAAAGCAGACAGAGAGAAACTGGATGTTTTTTGGCTTTTTATCTATTGTGCTAAACTGGAAATTTTGCTTTCGTAGTGGCTTATTGGCAGAATTATCTCTAAGATTTAATCTGGAAATAAGGAGAAACTTTCTGACAGTGAGAACAATCAACCAATGAAACAGCTGTCGCGCCATCACTTGAGACCTTCAAGAAGAGATTGGACTGTCATTTGTCAGAAATGGTGTAGGGTCTCCCGCTTGGGGGGGGGGTTGGACTAGAAGACCTCCAAGGTCCCTTCCAACTCTGGTATTCTGTTATGAGACTCTCATGACTTCCTTGTTTAGAGCAGACCAGTAGCAGACAACTACAGAAAGAAGTGGGGAGGAAGATAAACTTCTGCTGGGGTGCCTCAGATTAACTAAACCTGCCAGCAGGATGGAGTAATCCCAAATTATTTCCTTGCAAAACACAATAGGCCCTTTTCTGAAGAATTCTCCCATTTCTCACACAGAAAATGACCTTGTGGAATTAAGCCAAGCCTCTATGTAACAAGGAAGCCTTTTTTTCTTTTGAGGAAAGCTTCTCCACCACTAACATTCCAAAAGTCTCATTTTTGGAAATTAAACTGGCAGGCTTTTTGGGCCAGGGAAGAAAATTAATACATTTTTTTTTAAAATGTAGGGTGTGTATCTAAGCACAGTAGAGTGTTTCTTCTTTTTTCCCACAACAGTCCTTTGGGACTGTTTGATTTGTGCCTCTGCTTCCTAGAGTCTAGCCCAGCTCTCTGGTGACCTCCTCCAGATATTCAGTATTTGTGTTTATGATTCAGCTACACCTGAGCAAGGAACTGGTGAGATGAACTGGATTTTGCCTTCCATCATCCTTAGTCAACAAGGTTATGACGTTTCTTTACCTGGTAATTCTGGAAGGGTTTCCTGGAGGAGATAGGCAGGCTGTGGTCTTTGGGTGCTGCTTGGGGTCGGTGGTACTTTGGAACAGAGGAATTGATCAAGGCAAAAGTGGGAGTTGAATAAATTTGGGGCAAACTGAAATGATATTTGGATCCAGTTTGCAAGCCTGGAGAGAGTGATGAAGAAGAGGAAGGACTTGGGGGTTTTATCCAAATAAGGATGGTAGGATGCTCTCATGTCGCCTTTAGGGGGCTCCTGGATGAGGGAAGGAAATTATTTTTATGACTATTATCGTGGTTAGAAGGAAATGATTCCAATGACTGTTGCCCTGATTGGGTTAGCACTGTCAACTCTCACATGAGGCCGTTTTTAAGAGTTTCCCAGCTTACAACAGTTATTCCAGCAGAAAGTTTTCCCTCTGTCCCTTTGCGTATTTTTTTTTAAACCCTAAGAATGCTTTGATCAGACTTTGGACCCTTAGCTGTACAGTCTTTCATCGGAACAGGTGAAGCCTGTTCCCCATCCCTCTGCAAACGTTAAAAGAAGTGGACTTGATTTGGCTTGGAAACATTTTCCTGGCTGGCTCTTTTGCCAATAAAAGACAAGTGCATTGCAGACCTGGGTTGTTTCTGGTGGCTGTCCAGCATTTGCTTTCTTCCCCAAGCTGGTACATCACCCCAAGATGCTGTTGGGACCGCCAGGCTCAAAGGAGGATTTCAGAGTGGGTGGTGCTTGCGTTCTTCACCTTTGGAGCTGTCTTATGGATGCTTGAGTATCTCCTGATCTTAGTGGTGACCCTGATCCAATTCCTGCTTTGAAGGAGGTTCTACCATAGAGAAGCCCATGGCGTTATTGACAATCCAAGCAAACGTCTCTAGTAGGTTGTGTGAAGGTGGAGGCAGAGGCTTGTGTAGTTTTGAAAACTCAGCCTGGCTGTGTTAAGCAAAAATTGGAATGGTGGCAGTGGAGACGGAATGAGATCAATTATACCTTTTTTTTTTTTTAACCCCCTTAAATGCTTTGAGGCTTCCCTTGACCTTGCAGCGCTAAAAAATCCTTTGGCTTGGTTGTTCCTTACGCTCTTCCTTTCTCTTTCCTTTAGATGAGCAACTCCAGCAACAAGCGCGCCCCCACCACGGCCACCCAGCGACTCAAACAGGACTACCTACGCATCAAAAAAGATCCAGTGCCTTATATTTGTGCTGAGCCCTTGCCATCCAATATCCTTGAGTGGTAAGAATGGGAGCCGGGGGGGGGAGAGGGGCTGAGCCTGAACTGCGACAGAGACTGGATCTCCTTAAGATTCTCTAGAACAGGGTTGTCAGATTCAAGGCCCATGGGATCGTCCTAGTCTACCCAATGCGGAGAGGAAAGATCAGGCCAGCATGGCTTCAACCCAGTCTATCCAATGTGAAGAAGTAAACATGCCAGCAGTTTGGAGAGTGGCGTCAAGTTGGCCACGCCTACCAAGTTGGCCACACACACCCAGCCCCCCCCCAAGGTCAACCCCAGCCCTGATACATCCCTGAGTGAAATTGAGTTTGATACTTCTGCTCTAAGAGGCTAAAATTCCTGATCCGGCTCACTTTTCCCAAAGTCTCACCAGCCACTTTGTATTTTTCACACCATTGGAAGCTGGTGTATTATTTACCTGTGCCTTTTTAAAAACAAAAACATCTCTTCCTTTCTGTGATAAAATTCCCACGTCCACTAACAGGGAGACAAATCTGCAAGAAGAAACCAGGTAGCAGACACGAGAAAACAGCAGTCAGAAATGATATCGAAATTTAGAAATAAGGCTGTGGTATAACCAAACCTTATTATTGGACCATTTGGGTACAGCAGAGCAGAGTTCCATCTGGGGGTCTTTTGAAAGGATAGGACACCTTCGTTCCTCACCTCTGCTTCAAAACATGACTTGTGTCATTGTACTTTTTGTTTTGTTGTTGCAGGCATTATGTTGTACGAGGACCTGAAATGACACCCTATGAAGGTAAATCATAGCTTGGCATCAGGGTAAACTCACCCTAAACACAAACCTTTATGTGTTTTAGTCTTGCTTTAGAACAGAGTTCTAGGGATGTTTTTCCCCCCTTGTTCTCTTTGTTTAATGTTTTGATAGTCACGTGTGTATGTATATATATATATATATCCAAAATTTATGGCCAGGAATGTTTCTTAGATGCCAGGTGAGGTTCAGATGCTTGTTGAGAAAATAAAAAGGAGGAAGGGCTGGTATCTAGAAGCGCGAGCATCGTAGGAGGATAAAGGAGATGGCTGGAGTAACTCATCAAGCAGGACTGCATATTTCAGAGGACTTTCTCCTTTTCATCGAGTGGCTTGTAACAAAAAGGGCCCCGCAGTTAAAATCCAGGCGCTCTCTTCTTAAACTCTGCTCATTAACTTTTTTGGACAACATGGTTTGGTGTGAAATTTAAAAAACCATTGTCTTTTCCCGCTATTCCTCTTTCAGGTGGCTACTACCATGGAAAGTTAATTTTCCCCAGAGAATTTCCTTTTAAACCTCCTAGTATTTATATGATTACACCAAATGGAAGATTTAAATGCAATACAAGGTAAGATGATTTGCTTAATTATTTCCTGGGGTTTTTTTTCCCCCCTTGGCCGGTGATTTGAAAGCACCTCTTTCATCTCTTGCTGTTAAGGATATTGAGAAATATTTCACTAGAGACGACTTGATCTCGTGGTACCATGTTTCTGAAGCAAACCAGCATCTTCACTTTGAACGTGGTTGCTTCCGCCCTGCGTATTCTCAGTTGTCTTGGATATAGGTAGTCCTCAAAGTACAACCCGCAATTGATTTGCCTGAATTTCCTTTGCTAAGCTAGGCAGCTGCTAAGTTGAGTTTTTGCTCCATTTTACGACCTATTTTGTTGAATTTTGATCATGGGACTGGGGGTGCCACAGCATTTGTACGTGTGAAAACCGATCATAAGTCACTACTTTCCATTACCATTGTGTAACTTCAAATGGTCACCAAATGGACAGCTGTAAGCCAAGAACTACCTCTACGTTGGTCTTTATGTCCTTGTGCCACAAAAACTCCTTTGTTTTCCTCTGTGATATCTCTTCCATCAGGCTCTGGGAGATTGTGCCAGGAAGTGCACAGGTAGTCTTCGACTTACAACAGTTCCTTTAGTGACAGTTCAAAGTTCCAATGGTACTGGAAAGAGTGACTTAACGGCTGTTGTTCAGAGTTATGGCTTTTGCAGCATCCCTGTGGTCGCGGGATCAAAATTCAGGCGCTTGGCAGCTGACTCGTATTTATGATGGTTGCAAGCCCCAGGGGTCATATGATTCTCTGCTGTGACGAAGCTTTGGTCTTTCTGCTTTTTCCCCCCCCACCCCCTGTAGGTTGTGTCTTTCCATTACTGATTTCCATCCTGACACGTGGAACCCAGCTTGGTCAGTCTCCACAATCTTGACGGGCCTTCTTAGTTTTATGGTTGAAAAAGGGCCCACTCTGGGCAGTATAGAAACAACAGAATTTACGGTGAGTGAGCCTCTGTTGCCGGCTGCCATTGGTTCGCTGCTGATGAAAAAAATCAGCCATGAAGAAATCCAGAGGGAGATTTTGGACTGTTGGTTTCTTTTCCATTCAAATGGTAGTTCGAAGACTGATTCTCTTTTTTTTTTCTTCCCCGCTTCTCTTCTTGCTCTCCCTCAGAAGAGGCAACTGGCTTCGCAGAGTTTAGAATTTAACGTAAAAGACAAAGTCTTTTGTGAATTGTTTCCCGACATGGTGGAGGTGAGTGACGGGCTAGTCTTTTTTTTCCTTGGGCAATATTTCCATTTTTTAAAAAAATTATACCCGGTCATTTGTTTGATTTGGAGATGTCCACAATCCAGGGCAATATTTGCTTTGCTTAGGAATCCAGCCCTCCTTGTGAAAGGGCCTCAAGGCTCTTGACCATTTAAAATCACGAGTCTTGAGCCAAACTTCCAGAACTTCCAAAGGATTTATTGGGAGTTAACATGTCCGGCACTGCCTGGGTGCAGCCGACTCTGAGACACGTCATTCCTTGTCACCTTTGACCCTGGTTTTCCCCCACCCATCTGGGTGTATCGTAATTCATATTCTCCAATGGGACACATCCATAGCCAAGAGTCGTCAATCGGGCTCTCCAGTTAGATTTTAACCCGGCAGAAACTTCAGTCACCTAGTTACTCTCTGGAGTCTGTGTCTGTCCTGTTGGGTTGCAGAACCAAACCAGACAGTTACAGATGACAAACTCCATCATTCCTCTGTAGAACTGGATCAGTAGCTTCTTGGGCAGTTTGAGCTTCCTGAGTTGGCGCAGAAATAACCTTCTTTGTTGTGCTTTTTTGACGATGCTTTTGATGTTAGGGGTCCATTTTAGGTCTGATATTTGATCCCTCCCTGCTCAACTCTCTCTCCCCTCTCTCTCCTGCCTTTCTCAGGAAATCAAGCAGAAACAGAAGGCTCGAGAGGACCTCCACAGCCGGCCAACGGCTCTCCCACTTCCAGATGTCATCCCCGATGGGGAAGCTCATCATGGGCAGAACGGCCTGCCGGTTCTTAACGGGCACCCGCCTTTGGCGGCGGCCAACAACCCCCTTGGCCTCCAGCAAGCTAACCGCCACCACGGACTCCTGGGTGGAGCTTTGGCGAACTTGTTCGTTATAGTGGGCTTCGCGGCCTTCGCCTACACAGTGAAGTACGTCTTGAGGAGCATCGCGCAGGAATGAGACGCTCTGGAGGGAGTTCTTCCTGCCTTCCTTCCAAGTCTGGATTATGAGACCAAAGTAACAGGAGTGGCAGGAAGGGAACAAAAGGAAACAAAAACGTTTGGGACTCTGTGGGTCTCGTGCTCCCGACTGTGGGCTTAACTGCTATGATGTGTACAGGGATTTTTTCCCCTCCCCCCCCCCTTTTTTTTTTTTTTTAAAAAATTACTGGTTTGGCCCATGGAATTGGTTTCGTCGGAGGGGAGGGGAAACCCGGTTTGGGATTGAAAAGGAGGGGATGGGATGGAGCAAGGAAGAGGACAAACACGCTGTCTCCCAAGAAAAGAAGAAGAAGAAAAATACGCTTTCTGAAAACAGGCAAAAAATTGTAGGATCTAAATTGACCGGCCTACAAAATCCCCATGTTTCTTTTCCTTTTTTTCTTTTCTTTTCTTTTTTTTTCTTTTCCAGTGCAGTCTGAATCCATTCTAACAATCTTGGAGCTTTTGAGAATGTGGGCGGAAGCATCCACTTTAAAGGCAGCGTGGGGTTTGGGGCGAGAGAAGAAGATAGGGTGGGAGAACCTGGGCAGCCCTTGCCTGTTTTAATACGGGTTGGTAGCTGAGGGAGAGGGGGCTAGAGGAAGAAGGGGGAGCTCTTGTTTCCTTAAGATTTCCCCCCCCTTAGATCTCCTCGCTTGACGTGTTGGTGTCTGCTGCCGAACAAGTTCGCAATGTGAGCAGGTGTTTGTGTGAACACTAGATCCTCAAGGAAGCATTTTCTCATAAGAAGCTGGCGATGCGGGAGAGTGAACTTTAAAAGTTCTTTTTAAAGTTGAGCCCAAACTTATTCCCAAAGTACAGGTTTTCTCCTTTTTTAAAAAAAATTCTGGCCCCATAAAAACTTGCCCAATTGCTCTTTAAAGAGAGAGAGACACAGATTGAGAGAGAGAGACATGAGAATTGAATGGCCAAGTCTAACCAGCTCTCCTGGACGTTTTTGATGAGCATTTAAAAAAAAAAAGTTTAAAAGTTTGGTGTTCTGTGTTCTTCCCCCTCCCTCCCCCCAAAAGGACCCCCTTTGATGACTTGGGGTTTGCAATCATGTTATGTTTTGTAAATTCATCTCCAGGTTTTGCTGCTATCAAGAGAAGGGAAATGAAAGAGTTACGCCCAGATGGGTGGCGGGAGAAAGAATTTTTCAATAAATTCCTTCTAGGTTTGACACCCCCACCACACACACACACCCAGGACTTTGTTGTCTTAGTTGTAGGCTTTGTTGCATTAGTTGTAGGCTTTCTTTTGCTGCAGTTGAAGGTATCTCTCTAAAGCAGGAGTCACTCAAAATTTTACATGCTTTACGGGAGAAGTTAAAGAGATAATGTTGGGTGTGGGGAGAAAAAGACCCCTATTTATTCTCAAATAAGCTGGACCTTTTAACATTCCTCAGTCTGGGACAGGCAAAGAAACCCCAGAGTTATGCTTCTGGAATTAGTAGAACGGTCCTGTCCATCCAGCTTATCTGGCCGGCTTGGGGTTACTGATACATATATCTTCCCATAGCCAAAAAAGACAAGGAAAAAAAGAGACCCCTGAGCCCAACCCATTTAGCCTGGTTTTATCAGCCCTCCTCCGTTGGTATTGCCAAGGTTTGAAAGAGCCCTGTACTGCTATAAATACATCTTTTAAAGCTTTCCTTTTGTTCGAAGGTATTTTAAAGATGAGATTTCTGCTTTCCGTTAAGGTCTGAGTTATTGGGTTTTATTCCAATTTTTGTATAGCTTGCTTTTTCTCCTCCCCCTGGAACCCATACACAAAAACAAATTGGAAAAGTTTGACTTTACGGAACGATAATGGAGTATCGACCGGGGAAAGGCAACTGGAAAGGATTAATTAAATCCATAAGCTGCTTAACTTAAACAAAGAATGAATTAATCTGCTTTTAACCAATTTCTCTGCCAGTAGGTGTGGTTTAGTTGTAATTCTCCCAGTAGCTCTATCAGTGAAACAGACGTTTGTTAAAATAAATCTTATTGTCAGCATATGAATGGAGGGGGGGGGGAAGAGATGACTACGATTGAAAATAATTTTAAGAAAGCCGCCTCAATATGCCAGACGCTGTTGTGAATTACATCTCCCGTCGTCCCTGGGCAACAGGGTTCAAGGACAAATTGGAGAAGGGTACTCGGTTGGGGAGACTAATTTAAAATATGTATTTCCATTTTTAGAAATACTTCAGGGATTGTGTGATATTCTCCCCATCTCCCTCTTTTGTTGAAATTTTGTGATTTTTTTTTTTCTCTTCTTCTAAAGCTTGGCCTTCTGTCCCATGTTTTGCACCCGCAGTTGTCACAAGATCTTAATGTACATATTCATGCAAAGACATTTCTTTCTACTTGAAAAAAAAAAAAAAAAGAAGCATAGGTCACATTCTTTAGTACCTTAAAGGGGTGGCAAAGAGGGCACGTGACTTGGTTCACAAATGGAGCTAAGCTTGGGTTTGTTTAACCATAGTTCGTTGAATAAATCACTGTCTTGAGTTCCCACTTGTGCTCAATTGTGTGGGGTGGCTTTGCCAGCTGCTATTGATGGGAGTTCATATGCAGGTTTGACTTCCATCTGAAAGTTCTAGCTTAAATCGGCTTAATAGATTAATTGGTCTGCCGATGGCCAAAGTGGAATTTTTAGATGTATGTTTTCTGTAGCACCTTCAAAAGAGCAGATTTTTCCTATGTGGATGTGGGGGAAGAGAACGTTGTATGGGTTCTAAGCCAGGCGAGAAACATTTTTTTAAAAATCCCAACAATATTTGGTTGGTCAAATGCAGAAGAATCCTCTAGTGCAGGGATGTCCAACCGTGGCAACTTTTAAGACCTGCGGACTTCAACTCCCAGAAATCCATGCTGGCTGAGGATTTCTGGGAGTTGGAAGCCCGTAGGTCTTAAAATTGGATATACCTGCTCTAAATTGGACATATCTAATGCCTCAGTCAGAGAATCATTTGGGCCTATTGGAGTGGAGTGAAATATTTATTTAGGCAACCGTTATAGAGATTGCAGAGGGAGGGGATTGGGACCAAACAATTTCTACTATTTGCAACAAGTTACAAGCAAAATAAAGGGATTCATTTGGGTGGAATGGGTATTATTTAGCATGATCAACAGAGATGGAAAGATTATGTCCAGAAGCTTCCAAGTATGGGGTTCTGAGGACAAGTAATAGCAAAGGTCCACTCCTTTGGGGCAGGTTTGAATTTCTGCTGACCTTGAAGCAAAGCATGCTTGAAGCAGCTCAGTGTTTGGAGGAAGAATCTTTTAGACTCCTAGTAGAAGTGTAGTAGGCCACACTTGGAAGTTGAAACAGATGCCAGGAGAAAGCAGGGACAACCCACTTTCTATTGCTGCCAAGAAGTTACACTGGGTGAAGTACCTTTTTCATGAAGGACCTCTAACTGAGAAGGTCCTTTGAAATGGAGCTGCTGCAGACTGCATACTCATTGATGCAACCACAGATGCTTCTGGCTTAGATTCTTAGGCCTGGTTGCCACTTGATTGCGATAAAAGAGAAAGGACGAACAAACGATCCTGAGATATAGAGAAGCCAATGGCTTCTTTCCCTATTTATGCCGTCTTCACCTGGCTAATATACATTGGATACAGGTAATTTCAACTGTAATGTGATAGGCTATCCAGCAGGTGTCGCTACAACACTGTTAGACAAATGGCAAGTAAGCCATGCTCTCTAGCTCTATAAAGATTTATTGGGGATGAATTGAATTGAATCTTGGTCACGCATCCTCTCTTGTTTCTTGGGTGTAAAATAAAAGAGGTGGGAGCACCTTGAGAAGCCCTAATCCTGCAGGCCCAGAATTTGAAAGCTGCCACAAAAAAAAAAAAAAAACAAGAAAGGACGCAAGGGGAAACCAATGTTTACAACCACGTTTCCAGGAAAGTAAAAAACTTTACAGGAAAAGCAATACACCGACTCAATTAGTGACTGGATGCAACCTGGGGATCTCCTGGTGGTTTCCTGTCCAATTACTAACCAGACTTTGCTGTAGTTCTGGCCCCTAAGGGTTAATAGGGACCCCTCCCTACCGAGACTAGACATCAATATAAAGCAAGGGTCTTGACGCTTGGCAAGTCGTGGGACTTTCCAACTCCCAGAATTCCTGAGCTAACGTGGATTGGAGGAGGAATTCTGGGAGTTGGAAGTCCACAAGTCTTAAAAGCTGTCAAGTTGGAAGGCCCCTGATCTAAAGAAACCATTCTGAGAGAAGGCAAGAGCCAGAACATCTCCAACTATCAACCGATCCAAATGGCTGGGCTAAAATGCCAAGTTGTCAATTGAAAACCATGCTGATTACATCGACCGATAACCCTGGTAACCACTTAAGAAGCAGAACCTTCCCAGAACTACAAAATAGTTAATAGCCCATCTCTCTTCACAACGTATCTTTTTTCCTTCTCTTCCCCGCCGCCCCTTAAAAACTATCTTGCATTCCTTGCAAACTATGCTGGTAACCATTTTTCGTTAATAATATTTAACTTGCTTTGGCGTCGCCTTGTGCTTCAAGCCCCGTTTGGGGTCAGCTGCAGACAGGCTGCGAATCTGTCAGGGGGTGTGTGGACCTGATGACATGTTAATAGGACAATCTGTCATATGGCAGCTCAGCAGGCCAGACAGTTCTGCAGACCGTGGCGAAGGCAAGCTTTTCTTGTGGTTGCATTATACACTCCTGTCTTGTTTTTCTCACACGCTCCTTCCTGGCTTATTCCCCCCCCCCCCCCGCCTTCCAGCTTGAGTACACAGCATCGCAAACATGGGTAGGGTGCCAAAGAGAATCTCCTCTTCAATTGGGAAAACCTTTTTTTAAAATAAAGACATCATATTTTGCATTTCCCCCCATAACTCTATTCTGCATGAGGGAGAAAACCTCTCGCCTTGGGAAGAAGTTCGAACTATCTTCCAAAATGGCCTAGACAGAATGGAAGATGAAATCCTGAAATCCGAGGAGGAAGCTGAACAGCTGACAGGGAGTGGGAGTGTGGCTCCGTTGGCTATGGAGGAGGCTGGGGAAGGGCAAAGTCTGGCTGGGCAGAACAGGGGAGAGATACAACAAGAGAGAGGGAGTTTAGAGGAAGACCCAGGTCCATCCCCTCTTCATCCTAGGGCATGCAGGGAGGAATGGAGAAAGGAGCAACGTGGGT